>VZSF01004869.1:0-102202 GCA_013398295.1 Chionis minor
CACTGTCATTTATGAAGTTCAGCGGAACTCCCTACCCTGCTGCTCTATGTAGGGTCTCTCTGCCTGCTCAAATTACTTCAGGCTCTCCATGCCATGGCTAGGAAGGGGAATGGAGGGAGCGGCAACAGACACACACCCTTCCTTAGTATGACAGCTAAAAAGCCAAATTAGGATCTGCTCAAACTCCAATGAAACCAACAGAGTTAATGTCAGGTATACATTTGACCCTGTATCTGCAAGACTGAAATCAAGTACACTTTTCTTTGTTATTCTGTTTACAAAAGCTCTTATTCACCTGCCTCCTTCTGCCCACCACACTAAAACCAAAACAACTGCAGCTTCTGTCCCTCCTGCAAAGGCAATTGAGTGGATAGGGTCTGGACTCTACTGACCATGGCCAAAATTGCTAGTTCCCATCACTGGCATTCCTCAGCAGACTCATGGGAGAGGAGGAAGCTGCACAGAAACCACTGACCTCCAGAAATATTATTAGATATAACTGGGGAGAAGGACATGGCTGTACAACTCAAAAGCTGGGACAACCTAAAGTTGAGTTTGCAGGACTGCCTCCTCCAGCAAACATCTTTTTCCATCTAAACCAGACAGAGCCAATACAAAAATCCATCAAGGCACTGGTATAGCCACAACAACAGTAACAGCAATGTACAGATGGTTCACAGATATGTGCATTTTATTAAGTGTAGAAGGATACGCTTGACCAGATTAAACACTCTGACTGGTTGCTGGTGTTTTCTCAGTCATAAAACACAGCAGGAGCCACTAGAGAGCACAGAAACCATTTAAAGACCTCTTCTCCTATTCATACACACTGAGCACACAAAGTCTGCAGTACACGTTGCAAAGACAGCCTGAAGCACAACGTCCAGCTGAACTCTTCCTTGGCTCAGCTGCTTCCCTGGACTTGCACCACAGAGAAAGAAGATCTCAGAGCTCAGCCTACAAGAAATAAACTAAGGATCCACGACTCGTGATTTGGCTTGGTTTCCTTACTTTATATCCTCTCCCCTCTGGCATCAGCTCCTTGTTATTTCCCTCGCTGTCACCAGAACCTGTGCCATTTTCCCCATGCTCCTGTCCTCCGTTGTTCATCCTGTTGGGCTTTGAGGAAGGCAGGCTGTTCTGGATGGGAGGCACAGGCTTGGAGGTTACCAGGAGCCTCTGAGAAGCTGACCGGGGAACTACTGGCTTCAGGGTAACCCCCTTAGGGTCAGTGCAGTCAGTCAGGCCTGCAAAGCAGAGACAGAAAGCATAAGAGAAGCAGCACTGCAAACCTAAAGCACCTGAAGCTAGCTATTTCATTGGACAGATTTCTTGCAGACTTGTAAATAACTGCACAGGGAAACATGCTAACGCTGGCAGCCACCTGAGGCAGGCCAGTGGACAACATTTACTCACTTCCACAGAACCACCAGAGGAACACTCTGGTCCTCTGGGTTCCCATCAGAAAACAGAGAGCCCACGGACCGGTGCTTACCTAGAATAAGTCACCTGCACATACACCCTCCTGCTCCTCTCCCCACCCCACGGTTGTACACGCCTACAGTAACAGGAAGGTTACCCAGGGACTGAGAGCAGGGAAGGTTACTGGAGGGGGGCACATGCAGCGGAGACTGTTCACTGGGAATGTGAACAGTTCCCTCTGGGCTGGGAAAAGACCCTTCTTCCTGCAGAAGAGCAGGTAGGCTCCTGCCTTACCTCTCTGTGATGCTAACAGACCCTCAGACATCCTCCTCTTCTTCACCTTCTCCTTGATCTGAATGGTGTCCAGGGTAGTGCTGGTCAGCTCCCTCTCTCGGGGGTCCTGGGTCAAGGATTGGTGTGAAAGGTGGGACACGTGAACTCCATTCCCACTGCTGAGGTCACGCATGCTAGCCTTGCTGACCCAGCCACCCAGGGGAGAGCTGGCCCTTGGGTGTGGAGGTTCCGCAGCTCCATCCCATAAACTCAGCCGCTTCTTCATCTGTGTCGTTAACGTGGACTGAAAAGAAGCTGTAGATCAGGTAAAAGGGAATAAGTGAGTTAGTTGACTAGCAACCTTTACAATCAACCCATCTAAAGAGTGAGGCATTCAATGGTTTTTTTAATCATTCATAATACCAGTTTGTTTTAATTTTTCATAAAACTAGCATCAGTTTAATTTTTCTGAACAGCATTGAACTAGCAAGCCAGGCAAGAGAGCCTGAAGGCCCCACTGGTAAGAGGGGAAAAAAGATCCCCATTTCAGGCCTTGGTTTCTGTGAAGATTACCAGTAAAGACACACATGGTGCTACTGCTGTTTCTGGAAAGCATAAAGACATGTCAGCAAGCAGGCAGACCTTGCTGGTGTTTCTACAGCGCCATCCCATCCTCAAGGTCAAACTTGATGGGCAAGCATAGGAAGAATTGGGAATTCACCTATGGCAAGATCCCACATTGATAGCAAGGACAGAAACAGAACTCACATCTCATTACAATGCCTGATTTATGGCCAGTTGGGCCATAGTCCCTGTCCTGGCTGGCAGTAGTAGTGATTTGGCTACTGTTGAAATAGGAGAAAGGATAATGAACTAATGACAGAGAGATGTGATGCCATGCATACTGCTGGAGGAAGGCAGGATCATCTGCTGCTCTCTTGTCAGCAGCCTACTCTGACACAGAGCCAGCACATGAGGACTTACCTCCAAAGACCATTTCTCCCTGAATTTTTTTTTTTTTTTTTCATTTGGCTGAGGCCACCATTGCATATTCAACCCCCTTCCATCCTCATCATCTTCATCAGTGGTCCAACTACTGCCACAAAACCGCCAGTCTGAATCAATGCTTCCACACCACAGAGCTGCGTATCTGGGTTTGAATTTGGGAACACTCCCAGAGTAGACAGCAACTGGGGTGCGGTACTTGGTCATGGATCTCTGCCTACAAGGGTTCCTGTGTGGGAAACTGCTCAAGTCAGGTGGTGTTAGAACAACATAAAAATATACTTAAGCTATGGATTTTCCACATTCTGTCAAAATCACAGCCAGAAAGTCCCAATGCTGGCGGAAGACTGCTGTCAGTGTAACAGGAGAAACATAACTCCACCCCAGCATCCACTCGCCCCATGGCTGTATGCGCGAGGCAGCAGAGGCAAGTCTCTCACTGTACCCGCTGCTGTTGGACCCAGCACAGTGCATTGGAGTTGTTCCCACTAAACTCAGCGCTGCCGCTGCAGCAGGAGCATCATTTCACACTTTTGGTAACAGAGAGCTCTAATGTCATACCGGACTTGGCCCAAGAACAACAGAAAAAATAGGGGGTAGAATAGTTTGCTCCTTTTTAATACAAAGGTACCTGAATTTAAGGAGGGGCACCAGGCTAACAATACTAGAGACTGGTGCGTGACCCCTATCTCTAGCACTTCCCACCAGTCTGTGAGATTTTTTTCTGTAGAAAGGGGTAGATAAGATGTTATGACACATCCATGGGCAATTCTGAGCCACAACTCAAACCACAAGCCAAATACTTCCAAATCTGCCACCCGTTGGAAAGGAAGGAGAAAAGCAGTTGAAACAACTGCCGTTGGAGCTAAATTGCCTGCAGTATAGTATAGAAGGATCCCAATGTGAAGTACTTTTGAAAATCCAGTCATAGGTGTCTCTAAAGCTCTGCAAACAGAACAACTATCACATGGTAACTAAGTGCAGCCAGAAGGATCAATCACGGACACAGTCAGTTAAATTATTACAGAAGGAAAAATGCCTCTGCACTAAATGGAAGAAGCAAAGGCAGGCTCCTATTAATGCGTCCTGTAAGCTTAAAACAAACAACAAAGAATGCCTGTACAAGGACTTTGGGTATCCTACTATCAGTGAAAATTTACAATCAGATAAATGGTATCCTCAAGCAAATTTCAATAGAAATTGTTCATATTGCAGCAAGGCCTTGTACTGCCCCACCCCCTGCCCAAGAGATCTAACTCTGCTCAAAAACTGTCAAAGCATTCATCTGGAATAAAGCAAGTGATTTCAGAAAGGCTGGAGTTAGCTGAGACAGTTAACCCACTTCTGGCTTTTTGGTAGTCTAGTTAAATTCACAGAGACAGCTTAAGGTCAAGGAATGAAGGTGCTTACAGGCTTTTTAGAGCCTCATTACCATTACTTTCAATGAAAGGCAGGCACTAAATAGCTTTAAAAATACAAATGTAGGTCTATTTGGCCTGTGTACTTTAAAACAAGGAACTGAGGTATCATTGTGAGTGGGACTAGGGCATAAAGCACAGATTGGGCTAAACGATCTTAAAGGTCTCTTCCAACCTAGACAATTCTGTGATTAAGGTATATTTTCCTTGGTCTCATTGCAGAGGATGAACGTCTAAGAAATATACCAGTGGCAATTTTGGCTGGTTAAGATCACCTCCTACATGAAGCTGAGCATGCCTCATTGCTTAAGGTATTAAAAATGCCCCAGAGAAAGCATAAGTACCAGAAACGAGAGTCTCCTGTAGCTGAGATAGAAGGCTGCCTCTGCCACTGACTTGCCCTGTAACACAAAGCCAGGCTCCCCATGCCTCAGTTTTGTTCCTCTGCCAGGCTCTCCTACCAAAATACTAGCATGCTCTAAAGCGTAATTAGGAAGGGCATTACTTATGGCATTTCCATGGACCCCAAAGGCTTAATTGCCTAAATTCAGGGCAGAGTTCCTAATGCAGACCAGCTACGTGATATGGAAACCCCCAAATATACGGCTATGTAGGGCCATCCCTTTCTCCCTTGCACCAAAACCACTGTAACCGAAATGATAATGGCAGAGCAATTTGTGCGCACCCTGGGGGAAGCACTGGGTGTGCAGGATTCATCTTCTGCCACTGCTGATAGAAGCATGGAAAACAAGCTGATGCCATTGTCTGTACAGTGGAAAACAGTGGCAGAGTGAAAAAAAGTGTTAGAAAATGGCTTTCTGAAGAGGAAAGAATGGAACACAGCTGCATTTGAACAGCTCCAAGCCCTGGTGATGTTTCAGTAGACAGTAACTGTACTCCTTGTCATCCTTCTGCTGGGTTTATCAAAAGGAAATGCATCCTCTGGGATGTTCAGCTTCTTTGGATCATTAGCACCCAGTAAATGAAAACAGAGATTATTTAATGCTATCATTACTTTCTTTCCAAACTAACAAGCTATTTCTTTGGTGGCTTCCCAGCGCAGCAAACATACAGCAGCATTATGGGAAAACATGCTGATGCCAACAACCCTACAGAGCCTGTCAGGATTGGAGCCACTATGGAGGTTGAACCTAGTATTTCACCAGCCAGAGGCTCATTGTAAGGATAAAATGAAACTGGAATAATGACAATTGTTTGGAGTTTTTTTGGCCAGTGGGTTTCAGCTTACAGGGCCATAAATGCACCTATAGCATGAAGTTTTTACATAAAATAAAAAGCCATTGCCCAGTGGACCTGGGCAGTTTCCCCAGGCCTGTGGGATAATCACAAGGCAATCCCTGTGCTACTAATTGCATCTCCCCCACACTGTTCTAAGTTCTTGCTGTCAAAGCCATTTAGGTTAGACACACAGCTCACAGGAACTGCCCCTGTATCTTTCTGCACAATGATCCAAGCAGGGTTACACATCCAAAATCTGTTTTCTCTTACTGTTGAACTTACTGTTATGAGGAATTTCAGAATCAGCAAACTTGCTTCCTCAGATATTTACTGTGCATGGCAAGGAGCACAGACAAAAGATGTAACATTAAAAGCATCACCCACATGATGATCTTTTTACAAGTTCTGCCCTCAGCTTTTATTTGGAAGATCTTAAAGTTTCAATGCCCCTATCAAAATCTCCTGCAATGGCTGCTTCTCAGCAGAGCAGGGCTGCTCAACCATGAAACAAGAGTTACCACAAGCAGCAGCTTACCCAGGGCAGCAAATCAAGAGTTAGGAATAAGCTGATCTGAATGCCAAACCTCATTAGCTCCTTCAAAAAGCACTTGAACAATCCCTCATTCCAGCTCTAATGAGGTGTTGTGCTGGACACCACGGTTATTTGAGTACTGTACACAAGTTTGTTCCCACTGAGCACTGGGACGGTCTCTGTTGGAGCTGTGGCCAAGGGCAGTTGTTCTCCAAAGGTGGGTGATCGATTGCTCTGTGGGCTCCTGTGACTGCTGAACACAATAAGACGAGAAGGAGCCAAGTACGCTGACGCACCTTTGCCTTGAGCATAACCCAGCCTCAACCGAAATGTTGAAAGGTTTCCCCTCCTTTCCGAGGTACTTTGAAGAAGACCCTGAAACTGTGAGATCCTGATCCCATGCAGGGATTTGTAGAGCACCTCATACAGAGAGGTCCTCACCCTGAGGGGCCACCGGGTGCTAATGCTGTATGAACACAAATTAGCTGACAGTAGTAATGCTGTGGGTGCTAGTGCTAGAAAAAGCATGCAAGTATGAGCTGCTGTTTCTCTCTGACAGCACATCTTCATGGCACACAGGATTTCTGCCATGAAGGACACTAGGAGAGGCTTTAGATGTCCAGCACTAGCTTGGGTACAGAAGGAGTCACAATCATCACCTTGAACTAATATATGCTCAACTTAAGCTCAACCAGTGGCCCATGTCTTGAAAAGTTAGGCTAGCTATTTGTAAGCTCACGCCAGTTTCTTGTAAAAGCATTTTCCTTGGAATATCAGTCTCATCTCCTTCAATGCCTTCCTCTTAGCTGCCTCAGGGAGAGGGGTCTCCCACCCCATACTCCTGCATGAAGCCATCCCAGAAGGCTACTAAAATACATTCCCTGGCCAGTCGTTTTCTTCTGGTAGGGCTCTGCATACTGTTCCACACATCTTTCACAAAGGCACAAACCAATTCCAAGCACTCTGACTACAGCGGGTTTCCACAAACATCTGCATAAATCCAAGATAACTGAAGTGAGCATCGTAAGGGCTCTGTCCTGTTCCTGTGGCAGGGAAATTCTTAATGATCTGAAAAAATTTCCTTCAGCTGCCACATGACATCTGAGTTTTCCATGGAAATTTTTCATTATGAGTAACAAGCATTGGGAGGACGAGGTGCAGGGCTGACATGCAAAAGCAGGAACATACCTTCTAACAAGACCAGTTTAATTGTCCATTTTATTACGCTTGTACCTATTCCACTGAAGTCCTGGTACTGTACTTAGTGCTGTATGAACCCTAAAATACAACAGATCCCACGGCTCAGAATTTATTCCCTGGTCTTTACAGTATTTAAGAACCTCTGTCTTGTTCAGGGCTTCCTGAACAAGACAGAGTCCACCTTCCTCCTCCACCTTTGAGTGGTGGACCTTCAGTCCACCACTCAAACACCACTGAAATATTTAAAGCCTCCATTCACCTAACCTGCAAGGCATCACCTAACTCTAGAGGTATTTAAATCCCTAGAGTACCCAAATGCCCATGGGCTAATGCCTGCTAAACACAAGGGCTGTCTTGCATCTGACCTGCTGCTCAGAGCCCACGCTGTGGTGCCCAGAGGACCCAATGCAGGACCTTGAGCCAAGGCGGACAAATGCCTGTTTTCCAACACCTAGCAGCTTGCAGCATCTACCCTGTGTGAACTGGAGGCCACTAAGAGGTAAAGGAATAATAGTCTGTCTCTGCAACAACCTGCAATGCTTACAGGGAGGGGAACAAGAAAAAGCTGCCAGATATGAACACATAACACAGTAAAGCTGGCTGACAAAACCTTGCCATGGATTGGCTCGCTGACCTGACAGAAAACACCGTGTTTCCCAACTGCCATCACTTCCAATGTCCAAAAGTGAACAAAGACGAAGAGCATGAGAAGTGGAAGACTGCAGAAGCAGGGCTAGCTCTGTTGCTGATGGATTGCCTGGCCTGCAGAGAAAGAGAGATCTAAATCTTAAGGCCAGAAAAATGTTAGGAACATATAAATATGACTTCTGCAGGCCACAGATTTTGAATAAATCAATTTTAGTTTCTTACAGGTCAATATCTTGAACTGAAAAATGCAAATGATGCTTGGAAGCTTTGCAAAGCTCTGAAAGGCCCTGGGGTGACAGATACTACGCAAATACAAGCAGTTACCATTGTCATTACAGCAGCAGTCTCTGCAGTAGAGCCCCAGCTTGCTAAATTGGTAGGGGTGAGGGAGCATGGATATTATCGGGAAGAAAGGGAATGAAAAAAAAGTAAAGCAAGGGCATTCTCTCTGGAGAGAGAAAAACAGAAACAGAGCGAGAAAGTAACCAGCAAACACCTCTGATAATGAGCAGAGTCTCTGTATCTCAGTCCTTCAGAGAGTTCGGTTTGTCTTCCCTCTACTGCTGTGGCAGGCCAGCATCTCCACACCCCAAAAGCAATTCAAGATGTATTAGACTGTGGATCTTCCCTCCTCATCCTCCCACATATCTCCCTGATCCAATTTGCAGAGATTCATACTTTTAGTAATAAAACCCTTTGAAAACAGAGGCTGACCTGGAGGCAAGTTTGTTCCTCAGAGTGATATTGCTTTGGGACTAGGCATTTACGTATCAGAAAGCCTGTGAGCTCACTGAAGTTTGCTTCTCCTCTCTTTGCTTGGAGTAAAATGATTCCACTTGTCCCTACATCCTTTGGAGTGAGATGCCAATGTTAAAATTAGCAAAACGCAGCAATTTAAACCATTGGCAAGAGCAGACTTGATTACCACCCTACAGGGATGAACCAGCACCCCCAGGACCCAATACAATACCGACCTAAACCTCAGCAGGGACCAATTCAAAAAGTTGATTTGAGTTTGATCTTCCTTGTTTCTACCTGGAAAATAACAACATGAGCCCAGGAAGGACCAAACGTGCAGGTTTTCCTTTTTTTGTCCCACAGCAAGGGGAGTTTGAGCAGGAGCTGAGTGGGGACTTGCCCATGTGCCCACACACAGCAGCAAAGGGAGCCCTGGGAGCAGCACCTGAGCCAAGCTGTGAGCTTTCACTCTGTCTCCCATGGCATGATGGAGGCCAGGCTGTTGCTATTCTTGTGAAGAGGAGCTTCCCTGTCAACAAACCACCCCGTCTGCTCTGCAGCTTCCACCTATCCTCCTCTCCCCTCCTTCATCTGCCACCCCAAGCTTTGCTCTACTTTGACACCTCCCAGAACTGTCTCTTTTAAATGACACCCAAAGTCTCCACCACACAGCTGGAGTCACCCAGCAGAAGCTTCCCTTGTGTGTCTTTAAGACTTTTCAAAACAACTCTTTGAAAAGAGAGAGATAAAGGAAAAATCATCAAAATCTTTCTTGCAGATTTTACTGCCTTCTGGGAGAGACGCTTGCACTAAGCAACCTCCACCAGAGCACAGTAAAAGCTACCCCTCTGCCTGGCTCCTGCCAGCCCCTGCCGCAGCACCACCTTGCTGAGAAAGCAACAGCGCACGAGACAGGGCTATCCACCAACCTCCTTCACAAACATGCGTGTCCTTCACTTTGGAAATCTAGCTCCACGCTGGTAAGCTTGTAATCCCCCCAGGAGCTGTAAAGCCCCACTGTGGGTTGCCTCCCACAAGGAAATGAGGATTTCTTCTGCTCCAGACTCTGTGTTTCCAAACTGGAAGCAGGGATGGCCATTTGTCAAGCCGGAGCCCTCCTCCAGGAGAACAGCAGGCTCCCCCTTCCAGGTGTATGAGCTGAGCAGGCAAACAGTGTCACATACCAGGAATAAACAAGGCTGCATAGCAACCCCTTCTCTGAAGAAATCTTGAGCGCGAGATGCAAGGAATATCTTTTGCCTGCAGGGCTGGCAGGCAGCTCCCTGGGTGCAGCCGCAAGCACCCGAGGGACCTCAGCAGCACCCAGACCTTCAGGCAGGGACACACGCTGAACTGCAACATGCTCCCGGTCCCTCCCTGCCCGCTTGCGACCGCTGCACGAGAATCATCCCTAAGGCTCTGCACAACGCGCGAGCAAACAGCTAAGTATGCGTATGCTGGAAACTGATAAAAGGGAGGGGAAGGTTTCCACCACCTTCACTGCAGGATTTGATGACATCTCTGCACGGCTAAGTTGCTTAGCTAGGCAGTGTGAGCCCCTTTTGGTTAGATCCGTGTAAATTCATACCAGCCCTACAGAAGGCACCACATTCAGGCAAGATTAGTAAATAAGAACTAATTCTTTTAGCCTGGCCCTCTCCGACATGGCATGGCCACAGTGATTGAAGTCTCCACTAAATTCTCCACCACCCCCATTACAAATATTTTATACCCTGTGCTGTGAATAATTGTGCAATATACAACGCAAAGCAGAAATTTAGTTTTGCTACTGCGTGCGCTTTACTGTTATGCTCACTTAAAAGCTACTTTCAGATGTAAAAATAATAATGTTTTCATCATGATCATGTGTATTGGGTTTACGTGGCAAGGTTTTGGCAGCGGGAGGGTGGGGTGATGGTTTCTCTGAGAAACATCCCCTATGTTCGATGTCCCCCAATACAGCCAGCTCCAGGACAGACACGCTGCTGGCCAAGGCTGAGCCAATGGCGACAGTGGTAGTGCTGCTGTGATAACATATTTAAAAAGAGGAAAAAAAACCCTGCATAACACCAGCAGCAGTCAGAAAAGAGGAGTGAAAATATGCAAGAGCAGCAACCCTGCAGACACCAAGGTCAGTAAAAAAGGAGGGGGAGAAGGTGGTCCAGGCACTGGAGCAGAGATCCTACTGCAGCCCGTGTTGAAGACCATGGTGAGGCAGGCTGTCCCCCTGCAGCCCACAGAGGTTAATGGTGGAGCAGATATCCACCTGTAGCCCATGGAGGACCCCACACCAGAGCAGGTGGATGCACCCAAAGGAGGTTGTGACCTTGTGGGAAGACTGCTCTGGAGCAGGCTCCTGGCAGGACCTGTGGACCCATGGAGAGAGGGGCCCACGCTGGAGCAGGTTTGCTGGTGGGACTTGTGACCCCATGGGGGACCCACACTGGAGCAGTCTGTTCCCAAAGGGCTGCACCCTGTGGAAAGGACCCACACTGCAGCAGTTTGTGAAGAACTGCAGCCTGTGGGAAGGACTCACATTGGAGAAATTCATGAAGAACTGTCTCCTGTGGGAGGGACCCCACCCTGGAGCAGGGGAAGAGTGTGAGGAGTTCTCTCCCTGCAGAGGAAGGAGCAGCAGAGACAGTGTGTGATGAACTGACCACAACCCCAATTCCCCGTTCCCCTGCACTGGTCACTGATAACTGTTCTTATAAACACCCATGTACACAAAAAGAGAAATTTTGTGTAGAGGCGCAAGGGCTCACATGAGGTTCTCTTTCAACCCTAAGGAACAGCAGCTCAACCTGTCTTTACAGTGATTTGGATGGAGAGTGTACATATGAGTATTATAAAAAAAAGAATTCAGACGCTAAGCAGTGAGTCCTGAGCCATTGTAGCCAATCTGCAAGCCAACAGATAAGTAGAAAGGAGCTCTTTAGCTGTAAAAGTGTGTAATAATTCATCTCCTACAGGGGAAAAAAAAAAAAAAAAACAAACGCAGAAAACCATCTGCAGGAGTTAGCAATCCTTCTCCAACTAGCAAACTAGCAGCACGTGCACCCTGTTGTGATTTGGCGAGGTGACTATCACCTCACTTGGTTAAAAGCAGCAGCAAAGGCAAAGGTAAGCATCTTCCTGTCACTGCCAAGCCACCCTGTTGGTACTGACACTGTAGGAGTAAAGGATTCAGGTTTACAATGAGTCATCTTAAACCACGCAATTCTCGGAGCTTCTTCAAGGCTAAGTAATCAGATATGTGAGAAAATAACACCACTATATCGCAGAATGGCAGAAAATAAGCTGACGGCAGCAAGTGGGTCTCCAAATGTGACATCTCCTGCATGAAACAGGAGAATTCTCCCAAAAGGTTTCTCCCTTTTGCGACAAACAAGAGGCAGAAAACTGCCCTCAGACTCTAGCACTGCTTCAGACCTTAGGAGACACAAGGAAAATTCTACCACAGCCATGTTGCAGGCTTCAGGCAAGACTTAATCTGCTCCAGCTCCCGTGTACAAAGCAAGCATAGCAGAAATGCTGCTTGTTCACCTTTCATTGTATTTTCTTTTAAGGCAATAAACCCTTTAAGGTAGGGAATTGTCTCTTCCTACACGTGTGCATCATCTAACAGAGCTGGTCTAGCCATCAGCTAGGTATGTTACCATAAAATAGTGGTGGCAGTAGCTCTACATAGGACTTTCCCCAACAGAGTGTTCGACTGTTCCCTTTAATTAAGGGGCCAGCAGTGAGCTACCAGCTCAGCTCTACTGAAATATTTAAGCTCCTGGGTGTCTCAGAATGAGCACTTCTACAGGGAAACAGCATTAGCAGCACTGCAAAGTGTGACCCTCATTAAATCACCAAAAGTGACAAAAGTAGAGCAAAGATGCTCAGCTGGTCAGACTAAGACCACCCAGGAGCGTCTAATGTCCAGTGTCCCTCCCTGAGCACCTGCTTACACTCTCTTTTCTTTTGGCTCAGTAATACTGAAGGGACAGATTGAACCAAATAGAAACTTGAAAGCCTACATGCTTAGCCTTAAAAACAGTAGGCCAAAGTTTTATTTCATCCTTTCTAAAAGGAAGAAAAAAAATGCAGCCATAATCAAGGGACAGAGTACCTTCCCTCCTGAGCCTAACTTGTGTCAGACCCACTTCACCTCCAGCAGTGTCACGCATCTGGCCGTGCTCTTATGTCACCTGCACGCCCTGTAATAAAGTATTATGTTACAAGGGGAAGGGGCAGTGTCCGTGTGCTCACATGCATCCTGGCAATGAACCTGGTGATGGCTATCACGCTGTTCCCAAGACAACCATGAGATAAACCTTGCTACGAGGTCAAACCCTCTCTCATCCATTCATAGCACCCCAAGTACCTCCACCAGTTCCCCCCCCCCCCAAAAAAAAAAGAACAGTCCTTACAAGTTAACAAAAATTGCCTTGAAATCCCCTCTCTCTAGACATGAAGCACAGCCTCTCTATTTCAACAAACACATCTTGGACTTATTTGGCTAAACCTGCTTTGAAGCCTCAGGGCACCGCAGGCAGGGACACAGGGCTTTTCCCCCTATTCACAGCAGCAATGGAAATCAGGCCGCCTTACACGTTGGTATCCAGAAACCTGCTCAGCTATTCCTCTCAGCACGATTTCTTTCACATGGCACGCTTGCTGAGCAGAGCAGCCCTTTGCAGCAGTCACCTGGCACACATGCAGCTTCTTTTTTGTTCACAGGAACCTCTGCCAGGTTGGAAGCCCTTGGGCTTTCCCCACAGCAACCTCATTTGTGCGCTGGGCAAGGGCAATTGGTACCACGTGGCATCTGAGCCCATACGGGAAACAGGCCAAGCACACAGAGTAAATGTTAATTAGAGCCCAGCAGACAGGTCTGGAGCCAGTGAGCTTATACACACCTTTTTAAAATGTTTATCAATCCTGAATTCACAGTGATAGGAAAAGAGAGAAAAAAATCTGGAAAGACAACAGATATAGTACAGATACTGCTGTATCTGCCTTTCTCCATCTACCTCTGTTTTGCCCAGCCTTGGGGAGCATCCAGACTTCCCTGGCTTTTCCTTATTCATTAGACATTGTCCCCTAACCAGCACGTGCCCGAGGGCTTTGAGAGGTATACCACCTTCTACAACCCTTCCTTCACCAAGTGCTGTCATGAAGAATAAATCAAATTATCCAAGGAGTGACAAGTGAAGTGTGTAGGGCACGCACCTCGATGCCATAAAAGCCGAGTAGAGAGAAGCTGTTGAGACACAAAAACATGCAAGGTAGAAAAACCTGCAGCTTCAGCATCTACATTTTCAAAAAATCTCTGTTGCAGTGGAAGACTTCTGCACCGCCGTGTGCTGAGGCCAGTGCTTGAAACAAAAATCTCAGAGAAACAGTGCTTCAGCTTTCTTAAAGGAGATGTGTTTTCTGAATGAAGCTCATAAAAGAAAAGAGGAAAGGGAATGACAACTTTACACTTTAAGGCATAAACATACAGATTCAGAAACACTAAGGTTAGGGAAAATTATGACAGTAATACTTTGGACTCATAATTATATTGCAACTTCCCTCTGATGAGCCCAGAGCAGTTTGCATTGCCACCGGTGGCACTTAACACCTCTTTGGGAGGTGACTCAAGCCATATTAAAATACACTGGGACACTGAGGCAGGTAAAAGCAGGTCCAAAAGCTACTTTGGACCCCAGAGTAAATAAACTGCAGTAAGAATAGCAAAACACAGCTTCTCTTGATCCAGCAACAACTGTCTGTGGCAGTGGGACAACTGGGATTAGGTCAGCTGGAGGAGAAAATGTTGAGGTGTTTCAAAAAGTCTAAAACAACATAGGGTTTAAGGGCACTATTCTCATTTACAGAGGTACTATAGTAAAGGCTGCTGGCTAAGTATTATCAGAGCTTTACATGTGGGGATCAGGGGCTTTCAGACTGAAGGACAGAGTATCTTGACTACAGCTTGCCAACTTTTTCTGATGGAGAACACAGTGATTCCACAAAACTACTGTGATCTGTGAAAATGTGCTTGTTTCAGCTATTTCTGTGAAAAAATATCTTAACTTCTGTAAGGGTTCAAAAAAGGACTTCAGGATGCTTCTTGGACACTTGCGATACAAAGCAACACAGGCAAATAAGCTCCAAGCTGCAATTGTGCCCTGGAGGACAAGGAGGAGGTGTCCCAGATACTCAAGTACATCACAGCACCAGATCCCAAACAGGACCCACAAACTGGAACAGATGTCTCCATGAGGCAGCAGAAAAACAGCCCAGTTTATGATTGCTCAAAGCCCCTCTAACACCCTCTGGTGATCCAGGGCACTGTACATGCATCGTCCTTTGCTACCAAATTCATTCAGGATCGTGTGGTCCTAAACTAAGGCTACTTGGTTCCCCATGTTGCTAACCTAGTTAACTGCATATTGGCTAATTTTAGTCTTTAACTCTCTGCCAAGTGCAGCATCTCACCGTCTGTTTGCTCTGACTCCTCGAAGATCAGCAGCCACACGAAGTCGTGCCTCGTCCAGAGACGCAGAAAAACCAGCTGCTAGTGCCTGCTGCCTAGCGCTAGTGTCTGCTGCCTGGCGCTATTCCGCTGTACCGGAATAGAACTCTCATTGCATAATAAGGGCGGAGGGCAGGGCACGGGCAACAGAACCAAAACAAAAACCCTAGTCATCACCTCAGGACATCCTGCACAAACATTAAGTCTGGGGGCAGATGGACAGGAACAAAAGAAGAAAAAAAAAAAAAAGACACAGCCTGGTTCTTCCACAGGCATGTCAAAAGCAGGGTCAGCAAGCCACTCATATTCCTGAGGGTTAGATATGACTCGAAAGGCCAAAGCCTTCTCCCCAAGTTTACCAGAATTTAGCCCAAATCATTCTGAAAACTGATCCCAGCTGCTATGTTTTTTACCAAATGCCCAGGGTCCCGAATGTCAGCATGGGTACCTGTCTGTTGGAGGCAGATCTGGGCTGGTGCACCTCTAAGGGGGTGGCCAAAGTCCGTTAGCTCCACTGACACCGCACCATGGACCACCACTACAGAGCAACACGTGGTGCTAACTGCAGCCCTGCTGGATCTGCTCTGCTGCCTTGAAGCACAACTGCAGAGGTTATAAGCCCCAATGACTTGCTTTTAAGTGCTTGGGCAAGCTACTGTACGCAGTGAGGCAGCTGCGCAACATCAAAGCTGCGCAAAAAATAAAACACCCACAACACCACATTAAAGCCCACACAAGAACCATTAATTGAGTCCAGTGATGCAGAGTTCAGTCCTCAGCCTTTACAATCCCACTGCTCCTACTGGAAGATTAGTTGCACTTGTCCCAGAGCCCCATTTTCCCCTCAGTATCATTCATCTGCTGAGCAGAAAATCTGTCAGCACAGTTTGGTGTGCGGGGCTGAGGCTTCAGGACTGCATTTCTGATTTGAAGGGGTCACAAAGGTTACAAGCAGAGAACACACCACCTCAAAACCTCTAAAACAACAGGTACGTTCACAGTAAGAGAGACAGACCACCATGGAGATGAAGGATGAAGGTGCAGGGTAAGCATGTTTAGAAGCTCCTGTTTTCCCACATTTTACCAGGTGGCAGCTACCAAACCGTATTTGGGATGCTGAACCTGCTAAGCCCTCTCAGTACCCCCCAATAGCACAGCACAGCACAGCTCAGACAGCAGCCAGCCCTGAATGCACTGGTGGAAAAGCAACACAGAGAAGCAGAGCTGTTTCTTTGCTTAAAAACAAGTCTTAAAAACAGGTGGAAAATACCTTGCTTCATTCATTTCTGAGAGAAAAGTGTGATCATTTGGATGGAAAAATAAAAGTGCTATCAGATGAAAAGATTTGTTCAGGCTATTGAACACCCATGTAATTAAGGTGATGGAGACTTGAATTGGAGATAGAGACGAGAAATTAGGCCTGCAACTTGTTTTACCTGCCATCAACTTTGAATAGGTCCTGAAAAACACTTTCAAATTCCATCAATCCCTGATAACAGCTTAGCAAAGCGCTTACCACTAGCTGGAGGACACCCAGACTCACAGGCAGGTAAATAGCATGTCTCAGACAGCAACGTAACGACTTATTCCTTACTGTCCTGTGCTGGAGGATGTTGCGACAAAATAAACACGGTCAGGAGACACAATGAAAGAGGACCCCATTTCCTTGTTAATGGTTTCCCATTCAAATCCTCTATGGCTCCAGAAATTAGCTGCCTGAGCACTACAGAAAGAAAAAATAGGCACAGGCTAGTGGATTTGTCTTTAAAAAAAAAAAAAAATAGAAAATTCAAGTATTTACACACTACAATCAATTTGTGGAGAAGACTGCAGTGGTAGATGGATACATTCCCCTTTTCATCTTCACTATTTAGAATCATAGAATGGTTTGGGTTGGAAGGGACCTTAAAGATCTTCTAGTTCCAGTCCCCCTGCCATGGGCAGGGACACCTCCCACTAGACCAGGTTGCTCAAAGCCTCATCCAGCCTGATCTTGAACGCTTCCAGGGATCACAGAATCACAGAACGTTAGGGGTTGGAAGGGACCTCTGGAGATCATCTACAACAGCAGGTTGCACAGGATGGCGTCCAGGCAGGTTTTGAATGTCTCCAGAGTCGGAGACTCCACCACCTCTCTGGGCAGCCTGTTCCAGTGCTCTGCCACCCTCAACGTAAAAAAGTTCCTCCTCATGTTCAGATGGAACTTCCTATATTCAAGTTTGTGCCTGTTACCTCTTGTCCTATCACTGGGCATCACTGAAAAAAGACTGGCCCCCTCCTCCCGGCACCCTCCCTTTAAGTATTTGTAAACATTTATGAGGTTCCCCCTCAGTCTTGTCCAGACTAAAAAGACCCAAGTCCCTCAGCCTTTCCTCATAAGAAAGATGTTCCATCCCCCTAATCATCTTCGTGGCCCTTCGCTGTACCCTCTCCAGCAGTTCCCTGTCCCTCTTAAACTGGGGAGCCCAGAACTGCAGACAGTACTCAAGCTGCGACCTCACCAGGGCAGAGTAGAAGGGGAGGATGACCTCCCTCGATGGGGCCTCAACTTCTCTGGGCAACCAGTGTCTCACCACCCTCACAGTAAAGAATTTCTTCCTAATACCTAATCTAAATCTACCTTCTTTCAGTTTAAAATCATTCCTCCTCATCCTATCACTATACTCCCTGATAAAAAGCCCCTCCCCATCTTTCCTGTAGGCCCCCTTTAAGTACTGGAAGGCCCCAGGTGTCCCGAGGGCTTCTCTTCTCTAGGCTGAACAACCCCAGCTCTCTCAGTACAGAGTCTTCATAGCAGAGGTGCTCTAACCCGCTGATCGTCTTCATGGCCCTCCTGCTCCAACAGGTCCATGTCCTT
Source organism: Chionis minor (assembly GCA_013398295.1). NCBI lineage: Eukaryota > Metazoa > Chordata > Aves > Charadriiformes > Chionidae > Chionis > Chionis minor. The sequence goes on from VZSF01004869.1 coordinate 17,844, forward strand.
CTTATGTTGGGGGGCGCCTGAGCTGGACACAGTACTCCAGGTGGGGTCTCACAAGAGCAGAGTAGAGGGGCAGAATCGCCTCCCTCGACCTGCTGGCCACGCTTGTTGTGATGCAGCCCAGGATGTGGTTGGCTTTCTGGGCTGTGAGACCACTTTACTGGGTTATGTTGAGCTTCTCATTCACCAACACCCCCAAGTCCTTCTTAGGGCTGCTCTCAATCCATTCTACATCCAACCTGTATTTGTGCTTGGGATTGGCTTGATCCATGTGCAGGACCTTGCACTTGGCCTTGTTGAACTTCATGAGGTTCGCATCGGCCAATCTCTCAAGCCTGTCCAGGTCCTTCTGGATGGCAGCCCTTCTCTCCAGCATGTCGACTGCACCACACAGCTTGGTGTCATCAGCTAACTTGCTGAGGGTGCACTCAGTCCCACTGTCCATGTCACCAAAGACGTTAAACAGTACTGGTCCCAGTACTGACCCCTGAGGAATGCCACTTGTCACTGCTCATCACTTGGACATCGAACCATCAACCACAACTCTTTGAGTGCAGCCATCCAGCCAGTTCCTTATCCACTGAGTGGCACATCCATCAAATCTGTCTCTCTCCAATTTAGAGAGCAGGATGTCATGCATGACAGTGTCAAATGCCTTGCACAAGTCCAGGCAGAAGATGTTAGTTGCTCTCCCCAATCCACTAATGCCGTAATACTGTCATAAAAGGCTACTGAATTTGTCCGGCACAATTTGTCCTTAGTGAAGCCGTGTTGGCTGCCACCAATCACCTCCTTATTTTCCACGTGCCTTAACAGAGTTTCCAAGAGGATCTGCTCCATGATCTTCTGGGCACAGAGGCAAGACTGACCAGCCTGTAGTTCCTCATGTCTTCCTTTTTTCCCTTTTTTAAAATGGGGGTTATGTTTCCCCTTTTTCAGACAGTGGGAACTTCACCAGACTGACACGAATTCTCAAATATGATGGATAGTGGCTTGGCAACTTCATCTGCCAGTTCCCTCATGACCTGCAGGTATATCTCATCAGGTCCCACAGACCCATGCACCTTCAGGCTTCTTGGATGGTCTCGAACCTAGTCTTCTCCTACAGTGGACAGTTCCTCATTCTCCCAGTCCCTGCCTTTGCCTTCTGCAGCTTGGGTGGTGTGGCTAGAGTCCTTTCCAGTGAAGACTGAGGCAAAAAAGTCGTTGAGTGCCTCAGCCTTGTCCATGTCCCAAGTGACTAGGTTTCCCATTTCCTCCTGGAGAGGGCCTACATTTTCCCTAGCCTTCCTTTTGTCACCAACATACCTATAGAACCTTTTTTTGTTGCCCTTGATGTCCTTGGCCAGTTTTAACTCTATCCGGACTTCAGCTTTCCTAACCTGATCCCTGGCTGCTCAGATGATTTCTCTGTATTCTTCCCATGTTCCCTGTCCTTGCTTCCACCCTCTCTGTAGGCTTCCTTCTTCTGTTTGAGATTGTCCAGGAGCTCCTTGTTCATCCGTGCAGGCCTCCTGGCATTTTTGTCTGACTTCCTCTTCACTGGAATGCATTGCTCCTGAGTTGGAGGAGGTGGTCCTTGAATATCAACCTGCTTTCTTGGGCCCCTCTTCCCTCCAGGGCGTTATCCCATGGTACTCTGCCAAGCAGATCCCTGAAGAGGCCAAAATCTGCTCTCCTGAAGTCCAGGGTAGGGAGCTTACTGTGTGCCCTCCTCGCTGCCTTAAGGATCTCAAACTCCACCATCTCATGGCCAAGGCTGCCCTTGAGCTTCACATTCCCCACCAGCCCCTCCTTGTTGGCAAGAACAAGGTCCAGCACAGCACCTCTCCTTGTTGGCTTTTCTATCACTTGCAGAAGGAAGTTACCATTGACAAATATTTTTAACAAAATATTTTAAACAAAACTCTGTGCCTATGGTGGAGAAAGAGTTTTGTATGGCTGCCTTGAATTTAACTTGTGTGAAAGAGGCGGTGGGTTTTGGTTTTTTTACATTTGTTTCATTTATATAGCTGGTCTTGAAATAGAATTGCATAGGATGTAATTCTGCCTCCTTTTCCCTTCATTGAACCTGCTGGGGGCGAAAAAAAATAGTAGGAATTAGAGGACTGAGTCTGACCCCACTGAAATCAAGCAGCCGCCGTGCCCAGCCTGTGGACATTTTGAGAAATGTCTCCTCTTCTGAATCGCATTATCCCTGTCAGTCTTGGGTAGAAAATGATTTCCAGTCGGTAGCCCACAGCAGACGATAATAACAAATGAAAAATAGCCAAGCTATCGTTTATACTAGATGCCAGAAATGAAGTATGGGGGAATTCTGCGGGCACAGCGCATCAGTGGGAGAACTGAGGAGGAATGGCATTGCCCCTGCCTGCTCCGAGGTGGTGGTGGCACTCATTGGTGGTGGGAACAGCTCATTTAGCAGACAGCTCTTTTTCATCAAGCTGGCAGCTGTGCGCTGAGCCTTTTGTATGAAGCAGAGTTTGCTCATGAAGAGAGGCAAACAACGAGAGTATTGAAATGCCATAAATCCCATGTTGGCAGAGCTTGAAGCAATTCAAGCCTCCATGCAAAATTAGGCCTCGTGACTACGTAGAGGCAGGCAGGTAAGTGAAACATCAGTACAGCTAGCAGAAACCATGTGTGTGCCAGAAAAAGGAGAATTTGGGGGCAGGGAGAAAAACTTCACTTGGAACTAGTGCCTGGGTGGAGGTGATGGCTAACCAGTTTGTGGATCCCAAGCCAGACGCTCCTCAAGGCCCTGCAAAGTAGATCCCACACAGCCTCACCAGGAACAAGGGTCAGCAGCCTAATAGGGTGCTGCGTTTTGCAGTGCCCATATACCATCTTACAACCTCTCTGCACTCGGGATGCAAAAGTATGTTCTTCCCTGCATCTTGTTGATCGCCTTGCTCAGCTACACTGCAAGTTTGCTCAGGCTGGAGGTCCTTTCTGCAGCATTCTCCTTAGGAATGAAGGAAGTTCAGCTGCATACACTGCCTCCACCATGCATTTTTCTGGAAGAAACTCTAGGCATTCAGCCACAGATAACAAAGCATTTTGGCAAACTAGCCAAGTAGGGTTATTCCTTCTCTGCAGATGGGGAAACTGAAGCACAGAACTTGGAAACACAAGTTTTCAGCCTTGACGGTCACTGGTTTCCCATCGCTCAGTCCTGAGATACTTTGGATACCACTGTGATAGCTTCAGCTGCTAAGGAAACAAATCTCTCTCCACACACCTTACGCTGTGTCATTCAATCCTGTATCTGAGTGAGAGTGATTATGTTGGCTGTTTTACCATTATCTTAAAGCAAAGCCAGGACTTCACCATCCTTCTTGAACGTAAAACTCCATCACCTGGTTAACAACATTTTCTGAGACTTTAGTGAGGCTTTTTACAAGGCACGCTGCCTCTCAAGAGACGAGAGGACTAAAAGGTGAGCTTCCCGCAAGGAGTAGCTTTGTGCTCTGTTGTGAGGCATCAAGTGCTGCTCCATATCAACACGGGCATTTCCTAATGCTAAATTTGATGATTTTTTGAGCAGTTGCTGAAAGGCAGTGGAGGTTTGCATTGTTTGTACCTAGTAAGATAAGCGCCCAAAGTAAGATAAGCGCCCAAAGAAGTGTCCTGGAAATCTGTGTCTAATGGCAAGCTTCGTGCTGTGACAGGCTCTGCTGGAAACTGAGGCAGGGTCATTCTCCTCTCTACAGCTGCCAAAGAGCTCTGGGTCTGTGTGGCAAACATTGACCGTGAAATTATAATAAACCCTACGACTGATTGATTCTGGCTGCTCAAGTTTTTTGGTTTTGGATTTGTTTTGTGGTCTTTTTTCTTTTAAACCATCGAAGCCACAGGAAACTGTGAGAAGAAATGACAGTTTAGGTCTTATCTCTTTTCTGTCAGTGCTAATAGCAAACCTGTAATTTATTTCAAATGTCAGGGAAAAACCTTCAGCACACAGACTAAAAGATGGAATAAAGCTTCACTATGTAGCCTGTTGTCTGTGCATTTTTTAAAAGATGCAATAAAAACCTTCACTAGAAATATATTCTTCAATAAAAATACAAATTTTCTCCAAACAAATAGTTTTTTGGGAGTGTTTTTCCCCACAGATTGAGTAAAAAAAGACCAAAATGATTTTCAGCTAAGTAATAGTTGAGATGTTCAGAAACATTTGACAAAGCCATGCAAACATCTGAAACCAAAAAAAGTTCTCATTTTAATGTCAAATGCTAGCCTTGTTAACTTTCTACTAAATATATATATACTGTCTAATATGGCCAGTGCTTTTGTAGGAAGTTTAAAGTTTTAGAAATTTCCCAGAGAAGCTACAGGTTCTGAGAGGAAGTTCTCAGACAACTTTTTTCCTAAAGCAAATGAATGGCCCGCTGGGATCTCACTGGTGCCCAAAGACGCCCTGAGGAGAGCCCCAGAGAAGCTGTGAAAGGCACACGGTGCACACAAAACTGGCAGACGCTCCCGCAATCCAGATCGGCAGAGCATTCAGCAACAGAGCCTGGGCTGGTGTAGACCAAAACGTGCCATCAGTTCAGCCAGCAAAGGAGTAAACAGAGGCTGGCTGCAGAGCCCTGAAGCCTGCTACACCAGGCATTTAAGGCAAGCCTAACCGTGTGCGATGAAGGAAAACCACAGACTTGTTCCTCCGAGCTCTAATGCGGTCTGTTTGGACTGAACATCTGCTAAGGCTCACCCCAAAAGTGCTGGTGGATCCTTGCATGGATGGATCCAGGCACCCTTGTCATGCTGGCCAGAAGGCCAACTGCTGTCTTTTTAGCATCTGAGTGGCCTTCACAGTGTGAAGAGACATGCAGCATGCCATTTCTTTGAGGATCAGTGCCACTGGCTACAGACAGCTTTTTCAGATGTGTCACAAAAACCGTATCTGCTACAGAGCCATTGGTGCATCACCACAGGAGATGGGGAAGGAGCTAGCATGCATTGAATCTGGCTTTTACATGCATTTTGATAGGAATAACAAAAGCTATTATAATCCTGCATTGCCAAATTATCCTTAAAATAATTTTTTTTTAAACTGTGACTCAAACACTAATAAGTAAATCCTGCGCAACTAGCCAAGGAGTTTAAGTTCCTTTGGCAAAGGACATTAACCACAAAGCAAATAACATGTTTGCTGCAAGAATGACAAGAAGGGAGACCTACCTTAATTTTTGTTTTTTGTTTACATGCTTCCATTAGTACCCAGGGAAGTTAACTCGGGGCTGGGGGACATGGCATGGTCAAGTCCTCAGGTTTCAGCACTCCTCTGGCCATCCATCACCCTGCAACTTCTCCTCAGCAATTCAGTCCCAAGGCATTAAACTGTCATGGCTCACTAAGAAATTAGACTTGATGACACCTAAGCAGATTCATTAATGCATTAAGCAAATGCAATCTGATTGGTTCCTTTTTTTAGGCGTTTGGCAAGCAGTGTGCAAACAAACCTGGAGGATGAAGCTCTCGGGGGAGGGCAGGCAGCTTGCCAGCGTTCTTGCTTAAAAGGAGGGAAAGAAAGTACCAGCTCCACAAAGCCACACGAGAAGAATTTACAACCTACTGCTTGCTTCAAAACAGCAAAAGACAGGAGGTGGCATCAGTTGCTTCTGCCTTCTGGAGATATAATGCAGTTTCCTTATGTGTCATCGCACACAGGGCATTTCAACTGTAAAGGCAACATAGCACTAATGATGACCAAAACAAATCCCAAGGCACTAACTGTCCCTTGCATGTGAACTGAACGACACAAACCACCTCTAGATTAATCTTCAGGGCCGTCCGGGGGATATTCTCATCATCCGTAACCACATGGCTGCTGGCTGTGCAGCTGCACTGACTTACAACCTTTATCATTCACGGCTCTTCCATCCTAATAACACTGCCTAAGCAATGAAGCCATCAAATCAAAATGGTGCAAAAGGTGGCAGTTGCTGGTGTCAGGCACATGCCTTCACTGTTAATTCTGTCATATCCCATAACATGCACCAGCTGTGACAGGTGGTGAGCCTCAAACATCTGTCCTTCTCAGAGACTCACATTTCATTACTGATAAATATAGCTATTGGCCCCGTAATTCAGTAGTTAGAGTTTTGCAGGATGCTTGAATACATTATGATTGGCATATATTTAACTTGTGCAGGCAGTTTATTCATAGTGCTCTCACCTTGGGCTGTGATCTCATTAGACCTCCCAAATTAAGTGGGACCAGGCTGGAAAGATTCTTGGAGGAGAATCCTTAAATGCAACAGGACACGCAATTCCGTAAGAAACACACTTCTAGGAGATACTCCTATGTGATCAGTGTGGTAAGACATTTTGTGCATGACTGCAAAATGTGCTGCCTTTGCTGGGGAGAGAAATCTGTAAAATCTGCACCTGTATGGTCTATACATTACATATACCTACACTCAAGCACAGGAATATCATCCACATGATCTGATCAAATAGGATGTAGCTATTTGTATTCTGCTCAAGTAAATTTCCCCTCAGGCACCCAGCAGATCCACTGCCATTCTTCACTGCAAGGTGACTGCAAAGCACCTATATGCAGAGGATAACGCAGCAGTTCCCTGCATGGCACAGGAGTGACTGGGTCAGGCTGAGGGTCTGCCTTGCCCACAGCTGTCATCTGCCACGGGCTGCAGTAGACACTGGATGAAAAGTAAGAACAGGCAGGCACGTAGTAGTGCTTAACCTCCTCTCCAAGTTAATTTAATTTACTAGAACTAAAGCTCTTGATTATGTTCCTATAATAAACACAAATGCCAGCCTTGTGGTTCTGAAGAACCTTGCAAGAACAAACTAACACACATGCACCACAGTGCTTATTCCTTCTCCAGTATCCAAGGAGTCCGCATAGCCTGACAGTGCAACCGGCTCAGTGTAGCAGAGCAATTCCCATTTCTCATCTAGGCTTCGCACTTACAGATAGAAAGTCCTCATGTGACACTTCTCTAGGAAAAGGCTACCTAGACTGCCACCAAAGGAATTGAGGGAACCAGACTTCAGAACCCCCACTGATGATTTCCTCATTTTGTTTTAAAAACCTTTTGTTTCTGTCAACACCTATTTAATTCTACTGCTGAATATTTAAAGTGGTAAGAGGCTTTGGGAAAGTTTTAACTTAACTGCTGGTTCAGGTAATGGCTGATAAAGCTCTCGAGATTTTAAGCAAAACCGTATCTATTGACACAGATATGTCCTTTGTTTAGAAAAACAAGCTTTGGTTGAGATGTTTGTGAATAAATTAGCTGACAAATATAGCTCATTTTGCTAACCACAAACCAATACTGACTTTTATGCAGAAACTGATTATTAGCAAATATTTTCCAAATAGCTCACAGAAGCAACATTCAGCTGAGTAATTATTGTTGGAACAATTCACCACACTACTGCCTCTGCGCTCATGGTACATGCGCAAGTGGGTGCCCAAGCCATATGGCATTGTTTCTGCTGCCTAAGTAATTGAAGCGGGCAAAAAACAGCAACAAAATGAACCCTAAATTACAGCTGCTTTTCAGTTTGAATTTTGAGCAAGCAATTATATGTACTAAAACTCTTGAATCTTTGAGATTTCTGAATATTTCACTGAGTGAACAAGTAGCTAAGGAAAATCCTCCTGCAATGGCAACCACAAAGCAACTCTTCCCAGAAGATACCACAACACAATCATGTGTTTTATTCACAACAACATAAACCAACCTTTCTTTGACCCATTCAGCCTGCTCTATTATTTTTCATCATAGGCCAAAACAGTCATTTGCTGTGAAAGAAGGAACAGTAGCATCCAAGTATATGTTTTTATGTGTCCTACCAGACAGATAATTCAGGGGCTCTGCAACTGCTTGGATAAGACTGGAGAAGACATTTCTGTTTCCCATGCCCTCGGTGTCCGGAAGGACATGAGACCACACCATTCCACAGCCGCAAGCCCCTACGAGCTTCCCCTGGCACCCTGCTCCCTCCACACAGAAACTCTTCTGCTCATGGCCAGGTCAGGGCACACAAGCCCCAAACTGCTGCCTATCTCAGAGGTGAAGCTGAAGGAGTAAATTGATGCCTGTCCATTAGCAGCCTAATCCTTGTTTCACCCAGCTGAAGCCCTGCACTTACCTCTCCGAAAGGACAGCAGTATGAGGAAGAACCACGAAGCTGCGGGGGTTTGCCCCACTCACCACAAAACCTTTCCAGCACATCTAACACACCAGCAGTCTCCTGACCAACAACTGCAAAACCTGCAGACTCTGGCATGGCACTTAAATAGTTAAATATATTTCAGTGCAAAACCACCTAACTCCTCTTCCCAAGCAGGAGTCAATGTCTTACCTTTTTTCACATCTGGCCATTGCTTCCTCCTTTTTTTTTTTTTAAGCTGTGTAATTAAGAGCTTATATAAAGTTGATTTATAGAGAGTCTGCACTCTGGATGACTCCACTGAGAGTGAGGTAAAAAAGCCTCGACATGTCAGGGTTGGGTTCATTTGCTTTGTTTCCTTCAACAGCTGAAGTTTCAAGGAGGGGTCCTAGGGATTGAACAGGGGTGTGACTGGAAACCACATCCCTTGGGGATCTTCAGTTCTCGTCTAATTAATAAATTTCCCATCAGCTCACCTCAAGCACCCTGACGCAGAGATCAGGGCTGGGTTTATGCCCTCCATTAGGATGAAATATTCTGTGTGCCCATGGCATGGCTCTTCAGCCTTGCTCTAAAATGCCGGGCCCGCGACTGCCAGAGACGGGACTCTGCAGGAGACAGGAGACCCTCGGGCCCGTCCCACCCTGCAGTTCACACCTTCCTGACCGAGCACACCTCCGGGACACAGGCCGCTGGAACCGGCTGCGGCTGTACTCCTCTTGCAAACCTCGGCCTCATTTTCAACTCACTGGTTGCACAGCCCTTTTGCAGCCAGCCAGGCAAGAGAGAGCTTATTTATAAATAAAAATCTTCCCCGGCAGCGCCGGCAGGTGGCCGCCACAGCCCCCAGGCCCCAGCGGCACGGCCCCAGGGCAGAGCGGGGTGGAGCAGAGGCGGCAGGGCGGGCGCTGTGAGGGGAGGCCGGGGCGGCCGCGCCGGTCAGGGCCGGTCCAGGCCCGCGAGGCCCCGCCCGGCCTCTCAGCAGCGGTGCTGGCACCTGGCGGGAAAACGTGCTTAAAAAAGGGCAAAATGCCACAAAGGGAGAGGTCTTAGGGGGGGGGAAAAAAAAAAAAAGTGAGGAAAAAGCACCTCAGAAAATGAGGGGAGGAGGTGCTGCAGGCGTTGCCCCGCAGCCCCCAGGGAGGAGAGCAGCAGGTATCCGTGCTCAGCCGGTGGAGGACCCCACACCAGAGCTGGCAGGTATTTCCCGAAGAAAGCAGTGGCCCATGGAGAACCTGTTCGTCCTGAAGGAAGTGCAGCCCACGGAGAGTACCCGCGCTGGGGCAGGGGAAAAGCATGAGGAGGAAGGAGCAGCCGAGAGGAGCCCCCATCCCCCTGCGCCACCCCATGGAGGGGGAGAGGGGAATGATGGGGTGAAGTTCAGTCTGGCACAAAGGGTGGCCGTTTCACTTTTGCATTCATTTTCTCACCATCCGAATCTCTTTTAACTGGCAATAAACTAAATTAATTTTCCCTGAGTCAGGTCTGTTTTGCCCGCGGTGGTAGTTGGTATGCGATCTCCCTGTCTTTATCTCTGCCCACGAGCTTTTTTCCATCTTACTTTCTCCCCCGCTGTCCCCATTGAGGAGGGGAAGCAAGAGAGTGGCTGGGTGGGCGCCCGGCAGCCGGCCAAGGTCAACCCACCTCAGGTGACGTACCTGCCCTGTCACCACAGTGACAAGAGATGAAAAATACAGGTTCTCTATGTGAGCTCCAAGAGAAGCGTGTGGTGACCACACTCCACAAAACCCACTCTGGTTGCTACAAGATGGCTCAGATACAAAGGCAATAGGTACCAGTATAAAACACTATGACAGCTTCCTCCTTTGGCAAGGCCTGGAAAGCAAGAGAAGGTATCTGCAGCTGTTTTAAGACTTCTCGTCGCTTGCAGCTGTATTCATATTTCTAAAAGGAAATTACAGGGCTGCACTTGAGTTCTTCCCTCAAGGCATGCATCAGAGTTGAACTGGCACAGTCCCTCATTTTTGTTTCCCCCCTGCCTCTAATGAACAAGGATTTCTTGCACACACATACACCTCCCTTCTGCTCCGTCAGCCTTTCCTCTCTTCACATAGTTAGCTGGAATTGTTCTCCATGAAATCATACTTTAAACCCTTTTAGAGTACAGAAATGTAGAACGTTGCAGTTAAGAAAGCTGGAGCAGGTGAGATACACCCCCTTCCCCAAGCCTCCTGTCTTCAAGATATTATCACACTATCATACAAAACGGCATTAAATGCCATTTTTTAAATGGCGCTGTTAATTTGTGCCTGGCAAGTGAGAGGTGATAACTAAAGGAAGGGCTGGCATATGGGGGGATGCTGAGAGGAACAAGAGCAGGCATTCTTAGGAGATGCTAATGCAGCTACCAAAAGCGTCGAGCTGACTGGGGAGGTTAATGGAAGGAAGATTTGTACAGGAGAATCTACTCTAATCTAATCCTTCAACAGCCGTAATGCGATGACACTTGAAGCCCCACTCAGCAAGCCCTATTTCTGACGTTCAGGGCATTTCTTAGCAGATGCAATTGAGGCCCTAATCTTAAATCTTCAGGAGAAAATAAATCTTTGGCCCCAAAGTTAGAGGAGATTATCTTGTCTAATCAGTCATTTCCTCTCCTGAGTGACACCAGCTCCTGTACCTACCCTCAGCATGGTATGCTGAACTCCCTCTGGCAGTTTGCTAGCTCTGAACAGCCTCAGCAGATGGCATCTATGTACGACTCTCCTGGGCCTCCAGGACCTCGGCTACTGTCTCCACCAGTTTCTTCTCTCCACCCAGCACATATAAGTGGCAGTATCAGACCCTCTGAAAAGGGCAGCCTCTGCAATGTATTTAACCACAAACTTCAGCCTAGAGCAGGAGTTTCAACCGTGGCAAATGCCACACTGCAGCCGTCCCTGCCTTCAATAGATTTGTGGAGAGATCAAGAGGGGAATATGACCTTTAATAAAGAACTAATGGAGGCATTTATTTAGAATAGGGTTTTTTGCAGTTACCCGCTGAAGAACATAATGACTGCCCAGAAATATGGCTATCCCTGCCCTCATCTCATCATTTTGCCCTCATCCCCTTCCCTTTTCACACTAGCTCCTACCAGAAGGGAAAGGGCTAAGCATGGACAACAAAGCAACATCTCCAGATTTTAGGACCGGCACACCAGCCAGTGAAGAATAAGGACTTGCTGTTTCAGATCACCTTCATAATCAGCCCGTTCACCAATAAGTTAGGACTGGTTCTCTTGGGAGGTGCTTTTTGAAGCCACAGGATCTAAAAGTACACTTAGAAATCGATGAAGGCTGAGGTTCTGCGCACACTAGCAAGTCTCCACGCACCAGAGAAACACACTGTACAAATTAATTTGGACACATAGACCATGCTTATTCAACTCCCTTTTCTACAGATATCTTCTCACAAGGACTGGATTAGCATCCTGTATGGTCCCTGAGTGCACCTAAATTCTGTGTATTTCCAAAAGTGCTATCGCTGCTTTACTTAAAAAGTGATCAAGTTCTGTCTTTTTTTATGTCATTCCAGCATTTTAAGAACATTGCAACAGCCTTCGCCACAGGGAAGACAGACTGATACGGTGTAAGACAAAGAGACAAAAGTCACATTTCAAGGTGCACACACTGAGGCTTGCCTGCGTGATGGGCCACAAAGGCCTGGGGACAGATCCCAGAGAGCGCAGATGGAGGTGGAACACTACGGCGGTCTTGTGTTAGCTGCATTTTCCCCACCATTTTGCAAAGCAATCAACAGTTTGGAGCTGCGGACTGAAAGACAAGAAGAAAAACCTGCCTCAATGGTAACTTCATCTCTTCCAATCCCCAAAAGCTGTATTTCCCCTTCTGAGGGTTTATTAGGTGTTTCACTGCCTGGCCCAGCAACAGAAGCAATCTGACATTTGGTCCCCTTCCCAAAAGAGTTTGGATTACAGCACTGTTACCAGCACATCCATTTTTAAATGCTGGACTATGACTAGTCCCAGGAATACCACTGCTTCCCAGAGCAGTTCTGAACAACACAAAAAGCTGAGAGCATCGCATCTGGTGAGCGGCTCTGGAGAGGGATTTCACTTGCTCTGCTGCCCACTGTGCTACCCCTAAGCAGCTCTCCTCGCCCAGCTAAAAAGTAAAATTACTGAACAGAAAATTGGTTGTTTTACCTCAAGCTAGGACATTGGGAAACAAAATTTGCAGGTTGAAATCTGAATTTAAGATGGGTGAAGCCAATGGACTTGAATTTAAAACCAAAACCAGACTACAAGAGCCACCACCAAAAAACCACAACTGACATAACTGAGGTTTGTTTTATGAGTACCTAAAGGAGATCAAATGAAAATATTAAAGTCAGTTTAAAAACAATCAATTCCAAATAAAAAAAAAAAATCAATTCTCGTAGAATGCTACAATAAAGTGCTTCAGCCTCTCCTCAATAAAGTCAGCCAAAAAACTTCAAATTTTCTCTTCAATTTTTCCCTCTCTTACCATTCACTTCATCCTCTCCCTTTTTTGTGAATCAAACTATTAGTCGGCTCAAAATTTGTTTTTTCTTCTGCAAACGTACCATTTACAAGTTGAATTGAAATCTTGTTTCGAACTTCAAGCTTCCAGGAAAAACAAAGTATTCAAGACACGACTTCTGAGCTGGGAGCAAACTTAAATCCATAATGAGATACACTTCTTCTGAAAGACAGTCAAACTAAAAGGAGATCATCCACGAAGAGCAGTGACCCGTGTGGTTCTGACCTGTGGTGCGGAGACAAGGTTGGCCTTGGGGACACAGGAGGCGGCTGTTAATCAGCCCACCAGCGTGTGCAGCGTGGTTTCCTACTTGCAACATTTTGGAAGCACCAAGAAAGACCTGGATGCCACCTAGTGCTGTTCCACTCAGGCTTTAATTGTACAGAAATGCAAATGCTAATCTTCCCCATCTTTTAAAGGTTCAGCACATCATGTATCAGGCTGGCTTATCACCACTCCAGCAGGCGCCTTCGAAGATCCAGGGATGCGCAGCCAAAGCCTCCTCCTGTGCACTCATGAGCACGCCGGGTGCCGAGCAGACGGTTGCAGTTCTTCTGTTTGCAGTTTCTAGCAGTGGTCATTGTGGCACTAATGCACGTTAGGAAAAGTCATCTAGAATAAGCAAAAATTGGCAAACTAAGTTAGAATTTATGAAACAGNCAACTGAGCTCTGAAATTATTATCAGACCCCTCCACAAAGCAGCAGCAAGTGCTGCAGGTTTCTGTGCCTTACAAAGGGGGTCTTCTGTGGAATTACCTTAGTTAGAGAGACATTTATTTACAGATAGAGGGAAATACCCTTCCTATAAACACGACAGTATTTCACTAGAAATGAGGAGACTGTAGAAAACGAACTGTCACTTTGAAACTCCCTTTATTTAAAGGTAAAGTTACTTAGTCTGAAGAATCCACTAGAGTTCATATTTTCCAGAACAGCCTTCCCTTCAGCCTATTAGTCTCCTTCACTAAACATATCCCTTTGCCAAATCTGTAATTGTATCTACAAACTCTATTTCAGGTATACACCTCGCTTTGAGGAGTCCAAATGCACGATACAGCTTCAGAGAATCACAAGTTTGGAGAGGACCCAAGCTTCTTCCAACCTACAAGTGCTGGAAGCCAGTCAGCTGAAACAGCAGCTACAAATACGCATGTTCCTACATTCCCCGAGTTCAAACCATGAGATTTTTTGCATTACAGAAATCTCTGCACCAATGCAGCGCAACTCCAACCAAAGCAGATTCTACCAACCGTTGCTGTCAGCCCCCCTTCCCAGAAAACCCAGATCAAGCTGGGGGCAGAAAACATTTCTTTGATCTGATTACAGGAACTTCCAACCTGAGGCAGCAGAAAGGGTCATTGGTTCCTGCACCAGACAGTCTGTGTGATATCACTTTAATCTGACTTACCTCTACACTGTCTTTTTTGGGAAGTGTCACAAATGGTCTCACCCGATTCAGAGTGGGAAGATTTTTAATACTTTCATTGATGCGGACATGAAAAAGATTCTTGTTGATGCCAGTTTCCCACAGCAACTGTTGCCGTGGTTATAAATCATTTATTGCCCCCCATCGGCCAACAGCTGAATATAAAGAATGAGTTTACTATGTGCGAGAGAGCATGACAAATGCACAAGCCCGCTCCTCCGGAAAGGTGCCATCAGGCGCTGAAATACTGTTGACTGTTTTATTGCAGGTGCTTTGGGAAGTCACTAAAGTAACCAACAAGTGCTCTCGGAAGCTGATGAATACAAACGGTCCTCCAATTCACGAACACAGAGATCAAGGGGGTCCTAAGCTTGTGTGTGCAGTAACCATCGTGGGAAGAACCTAGAGACAACCCCTTCCCTCCAAGCTCTCGTGCAGCTTAAGGGAAATATTTCCTTCTCAAGGACAAAATGCACCATTAATTCCTTAAGTTATTCCTAAATAACTTAGAGTGCTCATTACTCAGCCAAGGTATTTGAAATAACCTAGTTAACCCCATCTCCATGATTAGAGGAGCTCTGGATAGGCTCCAGGTCTGACCATGACTTCACTTGCCCTCCTGTAACATGACATTCACCCACACAAATCTTATTTATTTCTTGTACCTCCTTGCTGAGCAATTTTGTATCTTGCTGCCAAAACAGAAGCGGAGATGAAGGCACTTGGACAAAATTTTCCTCATGCAGAGGCACAGGCACTCTCCCAAGCAGGGTTTTCTTTATGATTTTCTTGATCTTACAAGGGCCGTGTAGTTTTGGAAAAAGATCCAAAAAAAGAGACGATGTTTTAGGCAGCAGTTGAGTTAAAAACAATCATGCTGGCAACAACCAAATGCATTTTGGCAAGTTATTTCCTCTGCTGGAGTGCAGTGGCTTCCCACACGTTATTTCTGCAACCCCACAGGAATGGTGTGCTCTCTCCAGTTCAAAATAAGCCCTTGTAGATGTTTAAATGAACTGAAAAACACCACAGCTGTCACAACGTAAGAGCTGAGGCGTCCAGACACCGTAACTTAATATTACTGCTACCAGCTTCACAAGGTCACCTCCGAAATACAGCTCCAGCAGCCCTCCGGCTGACTCCAGGTGCTCTGCACAGCCAGTTAGAGACCTTACAGACCTACATGCTAGGGGGGAGATGGTGAGACGGATCCCAACCCCAGTCCCAAACTGGAAGGGTATGGCTACCCAGCAACGAGCAGTCACCCACTTTTAGCAGACTAGAGATGTAGGAACAACTTCCATACGGGGTCAGTCATACTGATCTCTAAAGCAAAACTGGAGTTTTAAGCCACCCACTATAAATTAACTCACAAAATATCTGGCTTTCCTACAAACCAGGGAAACAGAGGCTTCTGGATGGTTTATGAAGGTCCCACAGCTGTGAGCTTGGATACATCCGCAAGGAAACAGAGTGTCTGCCACAATCATCTCTCTCTCCAGCCCCCTCTTTCCGGGGAGCAGGGAACCATTATCCCAAAAGATGAGTTTCTTAGAGACTTGATCTTGGTTTATGCATGGGTTAAAGGAGAAAAAGTCAAAACTGTGCACAGAATGAGTTTTCCTTATCACTAAACAGTCCCCTCCGTGCAAAGAAGGGTGAATACAGTACCAAGCCCTTGTGTCATCACAAGGCAGCCTGAACTACAGCTTGGTTATCAAGCTCCATGCCATCGCTGTAATTTTCACATGCAGTTTTCAATTGTCTACATGCTGATATTCCCAGTAATCAGGAATTTTCTAAGAACTAGTTGTGCATCCTAAATCTTTTCTTCTTTTCTCCCTCTCCTCCTCCTCCTGTTTTGCTTATGTTTGCTTCTTCTTAACCAAGGTCATCGAGATAGTTATTTTGGGACAGAGAAGCCATTAGGAAAAGTAATTTAAAGGATGAAGAAAAAAAAGAATTTGTTTTTTAAAACCAATTAAATCACTTCTCATGGCATGCAGGGAGACCAAGAGCAAAACATCCATACTCCAAGGCCTTACACAGCAGGACCTTTAACAGACACAGCTGCACATCCCACAGGGCAGCTCTCATCCCCTTACCAAATTTCCGAGAATCAGGTGGAACACTGAAATACTTAGCAAAAGAGGCAACAAGCACCTCTTCCACCAAGTCCTGGTATGGTACTAAGTCCCTTTGGAAGCAGGACCATAACAAGAGGCGAAAATGGGAGCCACAGCATCTCACAGCAGGATCCATCCTCAGCATTATGCCATCCTCCCAGGCACAAGTTACTGGGCAGACAGAGCAACCTGTGAGGAAGGAATTTTTGTGGAGCTGGTACGACACCCCCTGGCCATCTATGGTATTGCTCCTTATCACACGCAAAAGGTTATTTACTTCTGTAACTTGGAAATAAGGTAGCCACCACCGAAAAACAGCAAACAAAAATCCCTTACTCTGTGCAGGGGCAACTGGAAAAACGTTAAATACAGTCCTATAAATGGGACACAAGACTAGTTAGGCAAATAAAAACAAAAGTACGCCTCACAGTTTCCACCCCATTGATTTGTTTACTGCTCAACTGCAGAGGCTGGCTCTGGACACACCTTGGACTCTTTACACAAACCCTCATCCAGCCTCCCACTGCTCAGAACGAGCAGGTAGTCTGTCCTCCTGACCCTCTTCATTGCTCCAAAACTCCCAGGATTAGGCCTGCAAGGGAGGACCTACCCCATTTCCAGCCTCTTTCTCCAGATGATGCTGCATCTTTGAAAGATGAAGACACAAACAGCCTAGTCATCAGCCGAGACTTGGCTTTGCAGATAAATAGCTGTAAGGATTAGAAAGTGCGCAGAGTTGTCAGTTATCAGCTCTAAGGTGAGGGAAATTTTTGGAACAACCAGCCGAATTGCTTGCAGCTGCCATACCCAGTTTCACACAGAACAGCTCCTTCAAGACGGTACAGGCAGAGGGCTCAGAGGACAGTGTGACCCAGCTGCCCTAACACCAGAGCAGGAGACCGGAACACGTACCTCTGCTACCAGCTTGTCTGATGTTGCAACAGTCAGAGAATCGAAGAATGAACAAAGCGTTCTTGAAATCCCCCTCCTCTTCCCGCTGCCGGGTTCTCCTGCAGCTCCACTCCTGCGGCAGGTTTCTGGTGCACTGGAAGGATGGGCACAGGAAGTACCTACCTTACAGGTGCAACGGGGAGGGGTGGGTGGGTTTCCAATGCCACCGCTCTCCATACCCAAATGGTGCCAAGGTGACACTCAGCCTACTCTGACCCCAACCTAGGGCTGCTGCTTCCACTTCTGGAAAGGCTGGGACACACATGCAGGTAGGACCTTGCACAACCAAATCACAGCTGCTCCTTGTGTTACTCTGCCCCAAGAGCTCAGCAGACCAGCACTCACCTGAGGTGCAACAGACCTTCATCCACATCCCTCTTTTGCCCGGTTTGAAGCCTGCCTGCATATAGGAACATCGGTACTGGTTAAAAACTTTGGCATCAGTTCAGCCTGATTTGGTGGCTTGTGCGAGTACAAACACTGCACGAGTGTTGGCATTTATTTTCACATCTCAGAAATTAAATAGAAGTCCAGCTTTACAAATTATTAAGACACTAATTTACCATCAGTTAAAACAAGCCTCCAACTGCTGCCCTTCTGCCTCCAGCTCTCCGAAGACAGAGCATGTCTCTCCCAGCTTTGTCAATGACACAATCCCCTACGCCTCCAGCTGGAACCCCAATGCAATCCCCAAGCAGTGGACAAACCAATGGATAGGACTGAAACGTAGGGAGCTAAGAAATAAATAACAATTGATGCTTTGCAGAACACTGTAACCTTTTAGGTTGGCTTCTTCCTCCACTAGAAATCTGCTTCCTACAAACAGCATTTCATCTTAACCACCATCCTTAGCTAAGCTACCTCAGGTCTCTCTCAACAAACACCACAGGACAGTTCTTTGGTAAAGGAGATGTATATTTATTCACTTTACAAAGAGGGTGGTATTTAGTTGCAACAGCTCCATTTATAGACAAATATATTATTGTACATTATAGTGGTGAATGGCTCAAAACCTTTACCTTGTTTTGCTCTTAAAAATGTGTTTGCACCACTTCAGCTTCCATTAGCTGAGCAAATAGCTGTCCTTGTTCTGCCACTGAGAGATTAAAAATCCGTAATAAAGGTATAGCTGTGCGCTACGTATTCACAAGCTTCCACCTTCTCATTTCCCCTGTGTTACTGCCCTCTTGCCACCCGATTCAACACAGTCTGTCCTCTGGGTTAGCATTAAACTTATATACAGCCTCCATTAAAACAAAATTAGGAGCCAGTGATAGTTCTAATGTCCTTTTGAAGCACAAGAAAAGTCATTGATTTATACATAGAAAAGTCTCAAGTTCAAATTTGTTAAAAAAAAGAAAAAAAACATTTTTAAGTCAGGTTGGCATTTAGATATTGCCCAGGCATGGCTAAACCAATAGGGGGGAAGAAAAGAAATTCAGTAGAGAATTTAAATATTACAAAAATATCTTTTTTTTCTTTTTTTCTTTTTTTTTTTTTTTAAAAACGCAGCAGGATACCCACTTGCTATTGCTAACTGAAGCATGGAAAGAAGGTATAGACTGGTTGTCTTTGATCCTTGAATATTTGAAACAAATTCAATGTAAAGCTGAACCAAGTTTACCACACAAACAGCGGTGGCAGATTTATTTCACTTGAGATACAAATGCATGTCCACATGACAGGCATAAATCTGACCATGAGGTGGAAGAAATGTTTCTATAAGTAAGCGCAGGGAATAGGGCGAGAGAAGGCTGGCATGGTTAAACATTCTGGATTCAGAAATGCACAGTGCCCCACATGTGCCTCTGCACACAGGCCGTGCATGAGTCTGCACTCCCTATATGCAAATATGGCATCTTTCAGCAAGATGATCCAGAATTAAGAGAGTTTGGTGGCCCACGGGTTTGAACTCTTAAAATTATTCTTTCGTGCTGTTATTCTTCTTCACTTTCGTTTTCTGGTTCCAAATCAGAATCGCCATTTATTTCCTTTTCAACAGTCATGTCGTGTTCATCAGATTGCTCCTCTTTTTCTTCATCTTCATCCCAGTTTTCCTGGGGAAAAAATTAACAGGAATGTTTGAACCTTTGACAGTAACACAATTTCTGTTACAAGCAAATGGGCGAAGAACCCATACAACTCCACTTACATCAGAGTCTTTATCTGCAATCATCTCATCATCTGAGCCTTCCTCCTCTGAGGATTCTGCAAAGAGAAAATCCCTCAGTCTTGAGAACAGACTTTCAAAATGTCATGGTGCAAACAAAGCCCAACCCCACATGCTGCTAAGCTAACTACGCTATTTCAATTCCAAAACTAATTCTACCTGAAAATTAGGTTGATCGACATGAATTAGGAACAAGTCACTTCTGTGACGATTATACAGTATGAAGTTGCAGTAGGAAAAAAGCCCAAATTGGAAGTGTACATGGACACACACCAACATCCTGCCAACTCAAACCTAATAAGTAAGTGCTTTGACTGTACCTAAATTAGCAGAAAGGCTGCTAACACTAGAAGTCTGAGGTTGCCAGTTAAGCTAAGCAGCATACTGAACTTCAATTAATTTGTGAAGTTAATTTGTGTTCCTTAATTTGTGAAGTAGGGATGGGAGGGAATGAAAGGAAATAAAAGGAGGGAAAGGAATAACCAACTACAAGATGCCCACACCACTAACCACTGGCTTTCCTGCCACAGGCTCCCCACAAAATCCCTCTACTTGCAGACTGTACTAACAGACAAGCGCAGGAACATGATGAAGAGCCATCAATATCGGCTGTCTCGTGAACTGAGGAGCTGAGCTACACCTAGCACACAACACTTACCATCCTCATATACCAACTTTGCAGTCTGATTCACCTCAGTTACATCCTGAACTGCTTCTGATGCTGCAACCTGAACAGAAATTGCAGATTAGCCTTAGACGCAATCATATATTCCAACCTTCAAAGTCAACAAAACTCCTAAAAATTTAAATTAAGTCCACACAAAGTTTAACATGCATTTATTCATTTATAGTGGTAGTTTAACAGCCAAACAAGTATGAAGGATAAAGTAAAATTTTAGAGGCATCTGCTCTGAAGTGGCCCAGTACCTTCTATTTATTCCCCTTTAAAACTCTATGGATTAATAGACGCATTTGGCAGGAAAAAATGTGTAACAATTCCAGTGAGCCCAGACTGACTAGATAGCCAATTAAGTGTACTGCTCTGAGAATTATCAGTGTAGCTGGTATGGCAGCTGTATCAGGCTCCTGATGACAGGTCCCATCAGATGTAGTCACAACAGGAGGTTAAGTCTGCAAACAGTATTTCTTCTACCCATCCCACGTTATTTAGTTGGAACTCACCTGGGTGACAAGAATGAAGAGTCTTCCATGAAGACGGGAAAGCTTTTGCAAAGTTTTTACTCTGCTCTCCATTAACTGGTATAGCATTCCCAGCTGAGGAATAAGGTCTGGCAACTTGGGAGAAGAGAGGGATAAAGATTAAGCTATTGGCCAACACATGACAAATGTCTTATTTTTAAACTACCTTTGTACATATGGGGCAAGCAATCCTTGCTCACATTATTCTAAAGGGAAGGGAGAGCTGAGGGTTCACAGAAACCACCTGCAGTCTGATCAATTAACATTTAGCCACGCTTAGAAACACATCTACTTTCAAAACATGGCAATTCCCATACTACTTTTCCTTTCCACTGCTGTAAGGACGTGTTGAAGCACTATTCGGAAAGCTGTGCAAATGGGAACTGAATATACACGAGTGTACAAATGCATTATCAGCAACGTTCGCAAGCTTTGTCACACAGCAATCCTGTACTAAATGGAAGGAAGGACTAATGGTACCAAAATGCCTTTTTCTTACCTGAGCAGGAGTGATATATCCACCACTTGTAAGGCAAGGCTGGACTTCAATCCAGAAGCTACGACATTACTTACTACCCTGCCAACTTTGGTCCACCTTTGCCCTATAAATCTAGCCATGCCCAAGATAGTCTCAAGATGAGCATTATAACAGCAAGGCAAACACAGTTCTGTAAGATTTAGCGCCGCAGGCTAGATTACTCTTTGACAGTCGTTTTGCTCCCTAACTCTCACAGGGATGACATAACTTATCTAGGTTTGACTTTGGGATGACTATAATTATGTCATGAATGACTAAGACAAACAATTTATAACCAATGTGCAGCAAGCAATTTGGCAAAAGTGGCAGGAGTATAACCCTCTGTACATTGATTTCGGCACTGCCATATGCAGAGAGCAGGAGACAGATTCCTGAAGGAAGAACATACTTATATTTAAGCATTTAAATCTAGTTTTAGTTACGTGCATTAGCTTTAATGCAAAATACTTACTGTGGAAAGGTAGGATGCATGTAGAGTAAAAATAGACTTCAGCCATCGAACCATTAGTGAGGCACTGGAAAAGAAAAATTGATGATATCAAAGAGATACTGGCCGAGAAACACCCATTTCACATTCCAGATGCTAAATAGTTGTATAGAAAGCGCTCCTCTTTTCGTTACATAAAAAGATAAATGCAGGTGGAAATATAACAGTTTGGCTATCCAGATGAGATAGCTATGGAAGTTATTTGTTAGGAAAAGAACAGACATTCAAGTAAGCAATTAAACTAGACACATGTAGGGGTCTCTTGTTTCTGACACCTTTTATGGGGAGGTTTAATTGAATAGAAGATCAAAGCACGCTACTTCTTTCTCCTCTTACAATGAGGGAAATTTTATTCAAAAAAACAACCCAAAACAAAACAGACAACACAAATAAGGACAGCTAGTCTCAGCAAAGCTATCCTTACAGCAATATAACAAGATGTGGGGGGGCAGGAAGAGCTGGATTTGTTATTTATTAAACATAACACCAGGAGATGTCTAAATATATTTGATAATTAAACCAAACAAGCTATACATCTAACGGTTATTTTATTTTACATATTGATCAGGTCCGCAGTGTCCCTATTTTGGGACTTCGGATGCTTTCTCGCAGTTATATGCTTATTTCAAGTATCTTTTCCCCTTTTTTAATTTCATTCAGTCATTCTGGCAAAGCACTGCCTTAATAAAATTCTCTTTGCACCCACAAACAGGTGAGAATTTTTACCTCAAGATGCTGCAGTTTAATTACAGTTACTGTGGAAACCAATCACATAGATGGAGGGAGGGACCATAATGTACATACTAGAAAAGTTTCAGGTGAATTAAACTGTAGTTGAGGTGTCTCTTACCTGTATGGGTTGCCCTGCAATCTCTTCGTAAGCTAAAAGGACAAAAAAAGTCATCAATAAGCAACAAACTTAAATGAGTTTTAAAACACAACATTGCATCCATATGACAGCACCAATATTGGGGCAGAAATATCTCCAGGCATTTCAAGTTTGTTAGGATTAATGACTGCCAGGCTCCAGAAATTACATTGCTGGCTCTACCATCCTGTACGCAGGCTGATAACTTGCAGAAGATGAGTTTCATTATTACAATAAAACTGTAATTTTAACAGGCAATACGTCCAGAGAAACTTAAAGCTGGTAGGAGTAAGTAGAAGGAAATCCCTTTGCTAACATGTCTTTGTGTATCTGCTTAGTAGAGCAGTTGTTACAAGGTGGACAAGTTGGGGGAAAAAAGTGAAGGCAGTATCAGGTAAAGGCTGCTTCACAGAACAAATCTCAAGTTGTGGAGGGTACAGCTACATGAAGATCTGTCCATCCACTGAGATTACGTAGTCAAACACTTGCACTTACATTCCCTGACAAAGGTCCTAGAGAAGAAACACTGCAGCTTATTAACCTAAGTCTAAGAAGGTGTCACAACACATGTTTAAAGGAAGTCTAAACATTCAAGACCAGGCCATCTGCATAATTCAGTTAAGATTAGAATCACAAGTAAAAATGAAATCTTACTTGTGGCCAACACATTCAAATACAAGAGAAACCTAACCATTAACTTATGTTATAGAACATAAGTTCTATATGTCTATATATGTCATTCACATAACAAGAGCAACTAATCCATGTTCAGTTTAAACAACGTAATGTCTAGATAAGGCTAATCATTAAAACATTTCTGTCCAAATACAATTTGATTTAATGTCACTGAATAAGCAGTTCAGAAGCCAAATCCCTTTTAAAATTATTACTAAGTGATGTTGCAAAGCTTAAATATAGCAACTGGGCTTCTGAGCTATCTTCAAAAGAGGAAAGAAATTGGCCCTCCATTGCCAAGTGCTATCTAAACTCATTGCTGTAAGTATGTATTCTATTTTTCTTTTTTCTCACATGAGTATCTGGCATATTTATGCTCATATAACTTGCTCTGGCTAGCACTGCTATTTTCATGTTTCAATTATCATCCGTTTTAATAGTTTAAAAGAAGATGTAGAGGTAATTGTTTGCCACGGACTAAACAAGCTTTAGCTTAACCTCTTTATTTCTCCCACACACTCATTTAAGATGATATTACATGACCTAATGCTCTTCATAGCTTTGACAGTGGCAGTTTGTCCTTTGGTTAAGCTTCACCCAGAGAAGATAAGAGCATAAATTAAGAACAATTTCTGCCCTATAAAACTACCAAATTAATTTCATTGGTAAAAAGAGAGACACACATCCTGCATTTTCCCCGTCTAGAATGCAAATCAAATGTGGCTTGTATGACAGTACAAGAAACACGGTCTCTCCTACCTCATGTAGCAGTGGAATGACAGCATGTATAGGCATTCTGGCTACTGTGTTCTTTATTACATTTTCCTTTCTTGTGTTAAGCACTCTCTGTTAAAATGGGAAAATATGATCAGAGAATCATTCATTTTTAACATGTGTATAAGCAATAAGCACAATCAAAAATTCCTGGCTTTAAATCTCTTTTTCTATTCTACACTACCTTTGTTTGCTAAGATGAGGATAACAAGTAAAACAGGAGTTCCATTTTTCAAGTCAGCTACAATTAACAAAACAAGACACCATCTAAAACAATCTAGCATTGCTTCTAGCCCACACAGCCCATGTTAGAAACAAAGCATCACAGGCACATTAAAATTTCCCTTGGTGTTTTCTGTGCTTGTCTTCTGTAAATAAATGCCTTTCACCACTATCTGTGACAAGTAATTTCTACTCAGCATCAGATTCTTAAGATTTCATTTCCCTGCCCCAGAACTATTATTTCCTCCTAGTCTTAGTGCAACAGTAAGCTTTTCAAGTGAAACTGTTGTCATCAGTGCATTTTTCAAACAGTATCTAGTTGGCAACTGTACACTCGGGAGACTAAGCACAGATTATGCTGCAGCTCAAGCTAAAGGGAAGATGGCTGCATTAGTAACATCGCTTGTGAAACATCTGAACTGTGACATAACAAATTTATCATAAACAGAAGCACCTCAAAGTTCATGGACTGACTCCAAAAGCAAGGCAGATAACAGCAAAACAGTAATACCGCCACTATCATTTATAATACCACTGCCTTGAGCAGCACACCAGCAAAAAGCAGCAGGGAGAAACAGCGGGTTTTTGACTGTTCAGCCTCCCTGGCTTTCAGGAATGCTCCCCGCAAGTCTGAGTACACAGATTAAAGAGCATACAATGATCTTGTAACACTTACATTTAGGATTTCTGCATCGTTGCTTTCCAAGCCCTGAACCAAAAGTACCGCGAAGCTATCTGTTTGTGGAAGGCCACCTGGAGTTTTTACTTTGCTCACATCAATATCCAATGCCTCTAGGCGCTCTTCAATGCTTTCCTGCAGACAGCAAACAAGGGCAGTGCTGTTTGACTGCAGCTTCTCAGAAACATCAGCTGAAAGCTAAGTACCTAACCTACAGCATTCCCCGTGATTCTGCTGGGAAGTAACACAAATTTTACACATTCTTTTAAATGCACTAACAGAGAATAGCCTGAGAAAAGAAAATATGAAGTTTTGACTGAAAAGCAGTAATACACCTTCACACAGAGAGTCAGACACAAGCTGGTCACAAGGTTCCGCAGGAACACAGCAAAACTACAGGCAAGGCACACTGGGCTTGAATGAAGGAAAGGTTTTGAGCAGAGGGAATTCTCTTTCATACAAAAAGATGGTATCATTAACCTTGTGCTTCCACACCAAACAAAGCAAGTTCAAGTTCACCTGAAGAAGTTATAACAATGATTTATGATTCTAGTTTCTCCATTATTGCTGTGTTTAAAAGAGGAAGCACTTTACCTCTGTCTCTCCTGGTTTCCTCTTGTTTTTCTTCTTCTCCTTTCCCGAGGATGGAGTTTTGACAGCTGTACTATGTCCTGGAATGCCAGGCACTAGAACTTTGGTGTCTGAGTTCACAACAGGCGTCTTTACCTAGTAGACAGAGATAACCACATTTGCATGCATTGCTAATACTTTTGAGCTTTCTTCCAGTTTAAAATACTGATTTTATTCCAAAACTCTCACATACATAGCAAAACCAGCCTGCCACAACCCATTTTCTTGGCGTATATATTGGAAAATCCTACATTTTTAAGAGCAAATAACCTCAAGCAAGAGTGAGCTAGTTTTTGTCATTATCTAAAGTAACAGTCTCTTTGGAATCACCTGTGAATAATTTTTCTTACAAGCTTGTTCCATAACACTCATCAAACTAAGTGCATCCAACAACAAATACTTGGATGTTTGCTAGGAAGAGATACCACACGTACAAACAGTCAGGCCCATAAACCGCACAGATTAATTCAGCTTCCATTGGAAGGTAAGGACTGATGATGAACAGCAGCACAATGTAACAGTAAAAGGTAATTACTATTCACTTCAATGCCACTGATTCTCTTCTAGGGATTACTCAGACGCAGGACTCAGTAGTCTGAATTAGACTATGAACGCAATGACACGCAGAGCAACCTTAGGTTATGCCAAACCAGCTATGGTTTCCTTCTTCAGTGAACACAAAGGAGATTGAATTTTAAAGGCAATTTTAAAAACCAAGTGCTCCCCTGACCCACAGGGGATGTAAGGGAGTATGCAACTTCCAGAATACCTACGAATGCTACCTGCTACTTCCAGAACACTTCTATAACCACAGCGCTTCTGTGCGGGCCTTTTTTTGAAGTACCTGCCCAAACTTTTGTACTTTGTGGGAGCCCTGCTGGGTGCCCACTGAAGTGATACAAATATAATTTACTACGGTGAGGAAAGCAACTTCCATACACTGTGTAAAAGTAAAAAAAATTGGATTTTGTGGCTCCAAAATTTTACTGTAGAACAACAATATCGTTAAAACACTACTGCCTTTGCTCACCACACTAATCACTGACCTTCTCCCCACAACGCATGCTCAGACAGCCAAGAGAAATTCGTCTTCACTGGAATTCAGCAAAAAGTGAAACCAAGATGGGTATCATCACTGCATGCCAGGGAGTTCCTACACCTCTCACTGCATTTCAGCTCTGCTACCCACCAGCTCCAGGACTGAGGAATCAGCACAAAACCCCGCCTGGCTGATGGAGCACCAGATCCGGTAGGTAACTTGAGGGTTAGAAAAACAGTGTTGTTTGCTCGCTTCACTGATACTTCAAGCGTTTCCAATCTTCAAGGCCTTGAATATGCACACTGATTAAGAACTTCACAGCCTGTCTCTAAACCCCCAGGGGATCCTGCATGAGAGAAAACAGTGGCAAGTGGCCACAGTGGACACTGTTGCCATCTAAGTGTCAAGCTCACATTCCCAGGTGCCATATCCCTAAAGTCGGAACTCATGAAGGCCACCTTAAGAAAGAGCCAAAAGGACATGCCCTTTAAGGCTCCATTAAATTTTATTTAGACTGTAAACCAAAGCCATCCCAACTTCACCCCAAACCATCGTGGTCAAAGAGTCTGTACAAACTGACAGACTCTAGGGGAAGAACCTGTCTCAAGCAGAAATGAAACCATCAGCCAGTACTGTCTATCAAGCAGACCTGCTGAGAATAGGACTGGCTATAAGCCACAGGAGCACAACAAGGAGCACACTAGGACACACAGCAGCCATAAAGCACACTTTACCCACACACGCCTGACTGCTATGGACATCCCCATTTCCAAAGTACCATTTCCAAAGTAAAACAAGAGAAGCAACAAAATCGCATTTCACGCAAAGCTCACCTTTGTTACAGCAACATCTGTTTTAAGTGACAACACTTTCTGGACATCCCTTATCAAACATACGTGAGATTCAGTGGTGTTCAAAGACTAGAGGGACAGGAACAAAACCAGTTAATATATTTGAGATTGACCCCTGAGATTCATTATGCTAGTGAAAGATGAGAAGAAATTCCAGAGGTATAAAGTAGAATGAACTTTTTTTTTTTTACTCTAGAACAGCAACTGCTTTGCACATCTGCCTTTTGTTACCAAATCTCTACGTTCTCCAAAGCTCCCACAGGTAAACTGAAACAGTATTAAAACCAGTTTCAATGGCCTAACTCAGTAACAGCTGAAATGGCAAAAACCAGCCAGCAATAATGTCCAGTTGCATTTTAATTGAAAGAACGGAAGAATACAAATCACCTTCTGTGATTTACGATGCAACAGTCGTAACTCCCAGAAAAGGGGGAAGGAATAAGCTTTGTCTTGTTATACAAATTCAAAGAAAGTTTAAAAAAAAATATCTCTCCAACTGAGAGCAGTACGCAGTCAATATTACAAAATTCAAAACCTCTCCAGTAAGTTTTACATACCACTTTCTCTATGATGGGCTGTAAGAGGTTCCCATAGACAAGCAGCAGAGACTGTTTGTCTGTGCAAAATGCAGCTGCTAGAATAGGGACTGGTTTTGGTGTGGAGTCCCCATCATTTCCAGGCGTTGCTATCTGGATAGTACAGTTTGATGTTAAGGGTTTTTTGCAATAACTGGGGGGGAAAGAAAAAAAAAAAAAGAATGAAAAAATTCCAAGAGGTTTAGCTTAAACACTTCAATACCTTGCACATCTAAGCACCTTTCAGTAACAGGTCATCAGCAAATTCAGCCAGTTTACAACTTTTACAGTCAGCTAAGATGAGGTAAAGACACACAAAATCTTGTCTAAAGCAATACTTTGTATAACAAAGTGCAGCACAGCCCCAAACAAGTAAGTTCTCCAAAAATGTGCTGAGTAACCCAAGACAAAAAAACAGCTGGAACCTGGTTTGTGAACAGATAATCCCAAACACACCCTAAAGATGAATACTAACTTACCCATTTAAGATATGTTCAAATAAATGCAACTGCCCGTCTCTGCACACAACTGCTAACTTCACAGGCTGAAAGAGGGCACAGCAAAAGTCTTCAATTAGATCAAAGGACACCTCCCGTAAGTACAGGACATCAATGACAGTTGCATAGCTACGATGTGACTTTTTTCAGTCAGTAAACACATTAAAAAGATAACTAAATTCGTAAGGAAGATCAAAGACACTAATCTCAGGAACATTTAGTACAACTATTTGGAAACAAAAAGATAACTCATAACTGTACTTTACTGTTTCACTATTTATATATCCGAATTTGAACAGTTTGCACAGTAGCAGACATACGTCATCATAAGCAGCAAAGTTCTCAGAAAATGGCACCCAACAGGTCTAGAGGCACAGGTCTGCAAAGGCACTGACACCATGAACATGCTTAGAGGAAAGAAACCGAGATGACTACTCTGAGCAATTAAATGACATTGCAGAATATTCTTATCTTCAATACATGCAGTAAGAGAGCACAACTGGAAACATCAGAAAATATAGCATGAAATGCTGTTTTTCAAAAAGGAATCTAAAGGCAGCAGGAGAAAAACATTTTAAGTAATTACTGAAACAGTTTGTGAACATATTTCACATGCAGACATTTTTCATAAGACAACTACTTTGAAAGACTTGCACTTGCTGAAATGGAGAGACTTGGGGAATGCACACTGCTACTTTAACTCATTAAAGGATAGCTAATTTAAAATGCAGTTAGACTGCCAAAACCACTTGAGATCAGAAGAAACAGGACCATACCCAAAATGGATTTTTAGAAAGAATTTTTTGTGGGTTTTTTTTTTGCTGCCAAGTTCTAACAACCATCTTGATTACTAACTTGTCAGTTGTTTCCTGTTTTAGAACATTTCCGCCATCACAAGCAAAATTTCTGAAGAAAACACTGAATTTCCACTTAGAAGCTTTGAAAAATCAGTATTTCAAACTATCAGCTTTATATACGCTCTTGTAGTATCCTTACACCTGTGAACCGACAGTCAGAGCGGATCTCTGCATAATAATCCAAATATAAACCAAGCTTCTTTCTTTACATCCTTAAAAGGAAACTGATGTGACAATTGAAAATTGTTGAACATATTTGCTTACAAACTATTGCTCCTACCTCTTCTTTGACTTCTGATACAGTCAGGTCAATAAAAGTTGGTTCATCTGTTACTGTGAAAGACATCACAGCATTCTTTTCTTTCCTATCTGATCTGATCTGCCTGGAAGACACAAACAGTACACATTACCTTCCATAGCACAAACAGCACCCTCTGCACCTGAAAAGCATTATAAAGCCTCTAAATCACCAGCAACTGTAGTAGTATCTACCCCACCCAAAAATATGCTGTAATTTCAGCTTTCAGCTTAGAAAGTTTTCTAAATTCCAAGCACAAAGTAACTACCTAGTGAAATTTAGCAAGAAATCTTAGCATAAACCTTACAGTAAGTACAAAGAACAAGGAAGCCTATTAGGCAGTACATTCTTGGCATACACTAGCAATTCAAATGGCAACTGGAACGATGCACAGACACAGCCAAGGAAATTCACATTTTTAACAATGAGCAAAAAGCACCATTTAAGAGATCATCACTGCAATTCTCAAGAGCACCCCTTCTGCTTAACCTTCTGTTTAATCACAGAACATACTTGTGGAGCCTATTCTCAGCAATTATCATAATCAAAGTTACAAGTTATGAAAAGCTTACATACCACACACTCAGTAATCGGTCATGTATAGCTCCAGACAAGAAATAAAGCCCTGTAATTCCATCAAAGGGCTTATTTTCATTCGTAGGTTTCACTGTGGTAAACATTAATGATGACACTGATGTAGCATGGCCTGTGAAATGCTAAGAGAAAAAAAAAGGATCTTTCAACGATTGCCATAAGCAGTGATATGGCAAAAATTAAAACATGAGTTAACAAAGAACATTAGGAAAGATTCAAGTGTTACTAAGTCAACAAGGACATTTCAGTAATTTTGTTACTAGCGATCAGCTTGCATTTCTGTATTTCAAAGAAACTTTTTCTGACCCTCCAGATACTTACTACAATTTTACAAGTTAAATGGGGAATCAAAGGCAAATGTAAGGACTAAGTCCATGCAAAAGAAATCAGATCCACCTGTACTGTGTGTCAGAAAGCACTTCCCCCCCCCCCCCCAATTTTACACTTCAACTTTTACAATGAACGTAGATTCACAGTTTCATTCTCAACTGTAACATAAAGGCACAGCTCTGCCGACACACTAAGGCTGTTCAACCCCAACCACCCCCCACCAAAAAATCAGTTCTTCAATCTACTTTTTTAAATAGTGGGTTTGGTTGTCACCGGATGCAGACATACAGGATAGATGCCATGTGCCAGCAAGTCCACAGTAACAGCACATGCGCACACACCCACCTGAGAGCAAATTCCAGCAGATTCAGACTAGCTGCATCCTATCAGCTAGCAGGCAAGACAACATGGCTGCACCCAGCGACAGCTAAAACACGCTAAATTGCTCATGTCTGAGCCCTGCTCATCGAACAACAAGGAGTTTGGCTCCTAGGCCTCGCAACTGTTTCAACAGCAAAACTGATAATGCCACCAGTTACATGAAGTTTAGCAAAGAAACCTAAAGGCTTCAAGGAGGGCCTCACGTTAAGGAGCTCAGGCACAAACCCATGCCAGCAGCCACTAACAGTGTGGTGAACTGAGCTCTCCTGCTAGAAGGGGACCCAGTGAAAAAGAACAGCATCCATCTTTCTGCTACGGGCTTGAGAAAGGGTGCTGGTAGCATGCTCAGACACAGCCAAGGAATTTAATGTCCTCATTCAACTCTCAGCAAGTTGAAACCACAGTTGAGGGTATCATCACAGCAACAGCTTCCAGCAATCCCAAAATTGCCAATTGTGTCCTCACACTCAGTGATATTTTCAGATGTCCTATCAGGAGACACTAGATACGTAACATCACCAATCAAGAAGGATATTTTTTTGCATCTACTTACTCTGTAGACTTCTTTGGTCTCCAGGTCCCACAGTTTTATAGTTCTACCGGCTGACAGCAGCATTTTCCCATCTGGACTGATGCATAGAGAGCTGACACTGCTGTTGTCACCTTTCCACTTGCTAGAATTTGGATGGAAGGGTTTTGTACAAAGGGCAAAAGGAGGAGAAATAGAAAAAACAATATTCATTAGCATAACCTCAAAATGCAGATAAACTGTGCTGGAAAATTTAAGGCAAACATTATAAAATGTTTCTGCTCCTCTCCTTCAAATTAGTTTTCACAAAAATACAGCAACTCAACTCAAAAATGTAAAGCTATTTAATACTGAACTGTTGACTTGTGTTTTTTAATATTTGCCTATTCTGTCCGGAATTGCACTCTCTAAGTTCTCTGCTACTCAAAATAGAGAAAGAGAACCCACGCCATTTCAAGATTTCTCTTTGCACCATAATCCAAAAATCTTACACCAATCTATTCAGAAATGCCATCTCAACACTAAAATTCAGAGTTTCAAGGCCCATTCAGTTCCTGACCCTCCTCCCAAGTCTGTCAATGACACTGACAATAGTGAACTTCACCTTAAGGGTCTGTGGTTCAAGGTACTATTTAAAAAAAAAAAAACAAAAACACCAAAAAACCCCCACCCAAACAAACAAAAAAAACCCAAGGGAAAAAAGCTTGCACCTGCTTTGAAGGAGTCTGAGTACTACCCGCAAAACTGCAAAGAAAGCATTAACACAAACCCCTTACAGTTAGGAAGTACCCTGTGATGATCAGGATCATCACACTCCAATTGTAAACAGCTGCTCTGGAAATACTTCCAAATAACTTTCACATGCCCAAGCAACCAGCGCCTCTCCTGTCTTCCAAAACAGAGCTCATTTACTCTATCACTTTTGATTAGATTTCACAGAAACTGAAAGTTTTACTGCCTGCAAACTTGATAAACAACATTTCACCTTATGGAGAGTACAACAAGATTTTGTATTCTCTTACAAAGAAAAGGTCAGGACTAAGAATTTCAAACTGTTTGGTAATGTAAACTCAAAAAAGTATTTTTAAATGCACAAAAAAATACTAGCGTAAACTAGACCGCCAAGTATAAAACACAGCAAAAATCCATTATTTTTTACTTCGGATACTCTTTATATTAATTCTACAGGAAAGAATTTTTAACAGGATATCATGAAACAAGAAGCTGCGTAAGATGTACAGAGCACCTCTGAGGATTCAGAGTATTTAAGACATGAAAAAGCTACAACTGGAGAAACAAGAAGTCATCCAGAACGTTTTAGAGGATCTCTGTCCAACACCTTGTCTTGCCTCTTCAGAAAATCTCTTCCCTCTGTCAGAAGTTTTAATGTGCGCTGCACAGACCTCCTCAAGTGGTTCTATGGACTACTTCTGCAGTAATTAAGAAAGTCAAGCCTAAAGACACGTGGTTTCAATTCCCTATCTAGCAGTCCATACCTCTATAGGAAAATGTCTAGCAGCCTGCAAACCAAAAGAAGTTGAACAACACTTCTCTACCCCAGAAGTAACCATTCTGAATTCTCTGTGGGGTAAAGATTCATTTCCAGGTCCTGACAACTGTTAAGGAATGCAGGCAATCTCACATGTACATTGGGCACGAGCAATTATTTTCAATAATTTGCTCCTCCTAGTCTCATCAACTCAGGCAAAATTTTAGGGATTTGTTTTCTTCTACTCTTTCCAATTTCCAATTGATCTTAGGTATGACTCGTAAGATCACCAGAAAAAAATTTCAGGTAGAAAGCATGACATTATATTTATGGTTCACTTTTAATGTATACACTCCAAGAATTATTTTTTGTTGCCATCTTTAAAGAATACAATGTCTCTAATTATCTTTTATAACCCCAGCCCCACAAAAAGTGGCAGTATGGGACAGGGGCAGAGGGTAACACCCAAGATGAAGAATGACAGGAAAAATTCTCACATTTCCTGTGAAAGCAGCGTAACTGGGACCCGTCTCAAGTACTTGTACATGAACACACGCACTATGGGATACAGACAGGGCGAATTAGATGTCCATGGGCAACTTCAGAGCTTTGATCTCACTGGGATCACAGAAAAACAGTGTGAGAGCTTGCAAGACAGGAAAGCCACAATAAATGGACCTTTAGGAAGGCACTTCAGCAAGGACATGCCAGGAAGGCAAAAAGGAGAGGTTTCTCCACACAAAAAGGCAGCACGAATGCACAGAGCTTTCCTCTGAAGCAGGCAAAGGGCCAGTGGAAAACTTCCAGGTGTATGAGAAGAGACCAACAAGGGTGATGCGGTGGGCATCTGCTACAGATTGTCCGATTAAAAAATAAATAGATAAATCTTCATAATCCCATGCCCTGGTTCTTCTAAGGGGCTTTTAACCATCCCAGCAACTGCTTGCTGGGAGGGCAGCACATAGGAGGGCACAGCAGTCCCAGAGATTGCTGGCAAGAGCTGAAGATCTTTTCTTGATCCAAGTGATTTACAACCATATTACAAAAGGTGCTTTACTGGATCAGCTACTCAAAGAAAAAAGTATTAAAAAAAAAAAAAAGAACAAAAAAGAACTGGTCAGGGATGTGATGGATTGATGACAACCTCCAGCTACAACCACCACAAGACAATAGAATTTAAGACCCTAAGAAAAATGAGCAATACAAACAGCAGAATTACAACCCTGGACTTCAAAAGAGCAGACTGAAACTTATTCAGATAACTGATTGACAGGATCCCACTGGAGGCTGCCCTAAAGGGCAAAGGGGCCCAGGAAAGCTAGTTGTTCTTCTAGGACAAACTCCTCAAAGCAGAAGAATGGTCCATTCTGAAGAGCAGAAATTCACCAGCTATTGCAGAACATTGGCTTGTCCAAGTGGGTAACTCCTGACTCAACAAAAACACAGAAAAAGTATAGAAAAGATGAAAGTGGAGACAGGTTACACAGAGAAATATAAATATATTGTCCAGCCATGCAGGGACAGAATTAGCCGAAGCTTAGCTGGTGTTCAAACCAGCAGGAAATATGAAGGCCAACAAAAGGACATCTATGTACAGCACATGAGCAGCAGCAGGATGGCGACTGAGGAATGGGTAGGCCTGCCACTGAGTCATGCAGAGACCCATTCAGTACACAGAAAAGGCCAAAGCACTGAAGAGCCAACTCTCTCAGGCCTCCCACGTTCCCAAACCTAGTGCCAGAGTCAGGGAGAGCAAAGCACTCCCCACAGTAAAGGGAGATCAAATTCGGGCTCAAACAGCAAACCCAACACATGCAATTCCTTAAGACAGAATGGGACGCATCCAGAACTGCTACGGCCAGTGTTATTACAAGACCACACTATCGTTCTGAATGGCCACAGAGCTCTGCAGAAATTTATGACAACTTGAAAAGAAAAAAAAAAAAAAGAGTCAAAATATATCCACAAGAAGGAGAGTCCAGGAAACAACAGGGAAGATTATATAACAAATCCACCTCGAAGCCATTTCCAGGCACACACAGGTTAAAAAATTGACTGGGAACATCCAGCATAGATTTACAAATGGCAAATCATACCTAACCAACCTAACTGCCTTCTTAATGAGACAACAGTCTTGGTGGATGAGAGGAGAGCCATGTATGCCATGGCTCTGTAACTTAACTTTAGCAACACTTCTGATAATGTCTCATACAGCATCCTTGCAGCCAAACTGGAGACACATAGACTGAAGGGATGGACTCTAAGGAGGGATAAGATCTGGCTGGATCGTTGAGTTCAAATTGTTGTAATCCTGGTATGAAGTCCAGCTGGTGGCTAATTACTGGTGTCACTCCCTAAGGACATCCCAATAGTGTTTAATATCCTCAGTAACTGCTCAGGTCTTCATTATTGACCTCAAAACAGGACAGAATGCCCACGTAACAAGTTCACATTCAATACCACATTAGGGAGAGCAGTTGATACGCTGGAGGACAATGCTGCTACTCAGGGGCATCTCAGCAGGCTTGAGAAACTGGCTGTCAGAATCTCAAAGGAAAATGTGAAGTCTTGCACGTGAGATGAAAAAATCCGAGCACAGGCTGGGGACAAATGGCTAGAAAGTAGCTTTGCAGAAAAGAAGCCTGCAGTCCTCATAGTCAAGTTGAATACAAGTAATCAGGGGGTCCCTGTGACAATGAGTCAACTGCATACTGATTTGCATTAGCTAGAGTGTAGTCAGTGAGTGAAGGGAAGTGGTTCCTCTCCTCCGCGCAACACTTTTGAAACTGCATCTGAACAGTCTGGACAGTACAAAAAAGTCACTGACATAGTGGAGTAAATTCAGTGGAGGGCCATGAAGGAGGCTTAAGGACTAGAGCATGTAACGCAAGATGAAAAGGCGAGGGAATTGGGTATATTCAGTCCCAAGATGAGAAGACTAGAGTGAGATTTTATGGCCATCTTCTGCTGATTTGCATCACGGTCTCAACTTAATACAGCCTAAGGATGCACCTCTTTCTAGGGAGATCAATGAGGCTATCGACTATGGGCTGTCTGCAGTGCCCACACCATCTTTAGCAAAAGCTGCAGTAAAAATAATAGTGGGAAATGTTACGAAAAAGAAACAGCGGCATTAAAGAACAGTCAAGGTACCATCACACACTAGGCTTTTACTGAAGTAAGATAATCAGGATCGTTAATAGAAATCTTGGGTTTATCTTTAAAGTTTAAAAACAGTTTATTTCAAAAGAAAGTAAATTGCCTACACCAGACTTTTTGTTACTCTGCACTAAGCTCAACATTACTTTAAACAGTAGCAGCCTGCTCAGACAGCCAAGTGGAACTGTCCCCACTGCGCATCAGTAGTGTGCGAAACCAAGTGGGTTATCATCACAGCAAGCCCTTCTGAGCAAAGCCAGGTGCATGCATGCAATCAATGTAACTGGGATGAAGTGTTCCAGTATCTGCTCCCCCATATTTCCAAAGATAATTTCTAGAATTTGGATTTCTCAGTGTCACAAAAGTGACTGGAAGCCCACATCCCACTAAAAGTTAGCATGGAGGGACCCAAATCCCTCTCAGTGCAGTTTACTCGTTTCCTCTAGTCTTTCCATTACACAGAGGAAGAAACATGACTATGAGAATTACTCTTTTATCACTTAATAAACCCTCTTCCAATCTCAGAAAAGTAATAGCGAACAGTCAATTTTGTACAGTGGGCATGAAGCCTGGACAGCAGAATGCTGCATTTCCAACAAGGCCTCACTAAAACCTGTGAGAGGGGGATATACACAAAAGCAAGCGCAAACAAATTTGCTGAAAAACTGGCATCGCTTACCACTTTACTTTGCAGGTCTGTGCGTTCCATTCCACTATGTGTTTGTCGTCTGAACAGCTATACAAGCAGCAGTTGTCCTGGTGCCATCTCACACAGTTTACTTTATTGTCATGACCACCATCCTACAAAAGGTGGAAAAAGTCAAGTTATTAATAAATCAAAAAGTCTTGACTACTGAGTCTTCCCCACACCAACCATGTCAATCAGCTGCTTTTTCAAGAGCTAAATTCAAATCATTGGCAATTTGAAGAGAGAATGTGGTTTTAAAGACATACACAGTTATAAAAGTTAAACCTATTTCATATTTTGATAAATACACGTAAGTATTTAAATTACCTCTTGTTCTAGCACTTCAGAGTTAACAGAAAATTGTCCTGCCTACTATTTTTATACACACAGCCAAACAAGGCTGCCTAACAGTATGAAATTTGCTCAAAGGAAAGGCTAGCAGATGACTGTCAGCAAGACATTTGTAAGGGCGTTCTTGCTCAAGTATGTTCAGAGATGAGTAGCCTTCCCTTTGTGCTCAGCATTCAAGAGCAAGCTATCATCAGATCAGAACACCCTACACAAAGGGGCATCATTCACTTCTCTCAACAACCAAAATCTCTGCAGCTCAAATATACCCTTTAATCGTTTATGAAAGTATTTCCTGGAGTTTATAAAATTTCACTGTTTGAATCAGCACCAGCCAGCTCAGGTTATTCCCAAAAGGCTCACTACAAATCAGCTTTGAGTGAGTCAAAATACATCACAGCAAGACATTCTGTTTAATAAGGACAGCTAAAACTGACAGCTCTTATTCTATCAGGAATAATCTTTTCATTCTACCTATCTGTAAAAAAAGTACTTGCCAAATAACACCTGCTAGCCCACTCCTATAGAAGAGCAGCCAGTGTTTTCAAACTGACTGAAACCGTAAATTTTAACCTGAAATTCCTTTTTTTTTGTCCAGTTTTAAGGTACACAGCTTTTCCATAAAACAGAGCTGATATCCATTAGCCAGTGTCACTTGCAAACATCATTACTTTCAGCAGTCATTGCTTTGTCTAAATTCGTGTACCTTTATCACCCTAGACACAACTAACAGTTTAGAAGCAAAAGTATCTCAAAGTATTGCAGAGTTATTCATACAGATTTATTTTGCTCATTATGTAACCCAAGACTAAAATCAAGGTACTCAGGAGTAACGGGGAAGTTATCAATGAGAAAGGCAAAATGAAAAAACCGCTTATCTCATTTGAGAAAGGTCACGTGCTGAATGCGCTCAAAAACTTCCACAAGGGAAGTCTGCTTACAGAAAAGTCGATCGACACGACACCTTCCCAAGAGTCGATGACTACTTCGATCCTGCCCTCCTCTCCCACAATACTGGGCAGGAACTGAGGGTATGACACTCCCCCAAAGGACTTAACTCTCCAGTTTGGTATTTCATCATTACTGTTATTTTTAATTTAAAATAACAAGCCCATGCACAACGTTAACATATTGCATTAGCTCTGAAACCAAGATTTCTCGAAGCGTATATACTGCCAAAAATAGAAAAAGTACACTTTAAGACTCCCAAGCACCTGAACTACTGCATCGCTATCCATATACGCAGCTATTAAGAAAAAAAAAATCTGAATAATTAGGTTAGTTTATTCAATTTTTGAGCAGCAGAAAGAACAGCATAAACTGACTGAAACCATCGGTATTTGGCAGCATGTAATGAAGAGTGTATTACTTACTAGCTTGCTCTGTAATTCTCCTTTTACTGTGCTGTACAACAAAATGCTACCAACTGCTGTACCAATAGCCAAGATATCTAACTGCTTGTCCACTTCTGCAACTTCGGACTTCCGTTTTTTCCTCTGGGGGCCGTCCTGGAAAATCAAAAAAGAGAAAACATGAAATAAATCAGTCTGACCAGCTAATCCCAGTGTTAAAAGCAGAAGGGAAAAACACTTCTGTAAGGTCAAGACCCAGTCAGCCAGTACAAACTCTGCCAAGACACAAAATGAAGACACCAAAGGGCACAGCAACCTAGAGACTCATCTTGTACCTCCATGTACAAGGTAACGGAGTTGCTGTGAGTCACTTGGAAAAATTTGGTGGAGGCCATTTTGCTATCCTAGCAACCACATACAGGAGAGGAAAAAAACCCCTACATTTAAGTTTTTCCACAGAGTTCATATCTCAGAGGCCGAGGTAGAGATCAACACAATCAGAATACTTCATCCACAAAGGGGAAACGCTTGATCAAGGATGATCAGTTTATTTCTTCTCAAAAGCTATTCAGAAGAGTCTTGCAAATATATTAAGTATTCATAATGTCTCTTAAAAAGAAAGTGCTAGCCCACTCCACAGAGGGAAGCAACCAGGACTCAAAGCTAAGTGCTCTGCTTGGGTCCTGTCATCAGTACCTGAGGTCCTCCTATGATCATTCAATTCTTAAGCCTTCACTGTCTTGCTTTGCAAGTGCTATCAATCAACCACTTCAAGGAGGGATTCCATCTCTCTTAACCAAAAACAGATGAATGCAGCATATCACTGGGAAGGGGAGAAGGAATAAAACTGGCTCTTGAGCATGTGAAACTAAGATAGAAAGGGCAGAAGAAGCCACTACATTTATTCTCACTGGGTTAATCCCACATAACTAATCACACACACGAGAGAAAAAAAAACAAAAGAAAACACTGTTCAAGGACTTCAGAAGAAAAAAAATCATCCCTAATGTTACTGATTAGTTTTTAAATTGGACTTTGGCAAGTCTCCTTATGGTTGTTACATCACAGCAAAGCATTCTCTCAAATTTTAAAACAAAAAATAATACACAAGCTGATACTTCCTCTATACAACAGATATGTTCCCACTGATGAGCAGCCAGAAGTCAAAGGAGACTCTGATAAAATGTGAGCAATCACCTCTGTGCAAGCTCCACGTGCTGTAACTAATCTGTCATACAACAGACACCACACAGCGAACAAACAACTTTTACGCAGGTCCAAAGATATAATGACAATCTGGATTTGGAGGTTTTTACCACAACTAAGATTTAAAAGTTTAACAGTGCATAACCAAATACTTTGGTTCTCTGAAGCAGGACTTTATTTTCCTCTGTATTTAACACTGACAACACCTTCTGCAAGGAAAAGTGTTCTGGTTTAGGCCTATAAAAAAATGCTATATAGATACTTTTATATCAAAAGTAGGCTCTTGAGAAAAGAGATTCCATTGTGGGAGTTTTTACAAGCATTTGTTTAGGCTTCTCCTTTCCTGGGAAAGAAAAGTGCTTATAAAATATTATGAAAACGTAGGTGCTGAGAAACCATCACAGTCACAAAGCACAACCAAGTAAATCAACCAGGTTTTCAGACAACGTATGAGAAAAGACTCAACTAGTTAAACTTTTGGTAGCAATGCCAGCTAAGCCATCTTGAAACTGCTGCCTGACATGCAAAGACAAGGGTCCCATAACCAGTGGAGATACAAGTACTTTCTCATACTTTTTGATCTCTTTATGTAGTTTTACTAATTACCCCACACACCCCAATGCAAAGCAAAATCACAATTAAGAACAGATTTTATTCTCTTCCCTTGCTTAAATCTTTTAACTAAAATTTGTTCACCCTCCCTTTCAGTTTGTTATGGACAATTCCTCTTGGAACAACGCAAAGTTACAACAAAATTCCCGCTCAAGGCCACAGTTATTTCCAGCATCAAGAAGAAAGCTAGAAGCAGTGAAGGTTTTTACAATTACTTTTTCACATGTATTTCTTTACTGACCACTCTTAATCAGCATTATTAGTGGGGAATTTTGTCATTTTCTCAGTTTTTGTCATTTTGGGCATCTTGAAATTTTTGCGTGAAAGAAATCCCAGTGGAAAATTCAGACGCCTACTAATATCGGAGATGACTTGAAAAAAAACATTCTGAGAACTAAAAAAAGTTTAAAACTTTTAAAAAAAAAATCAATCAGTCTTCTCCACCCTGCATTAGATTAGCACATAGACAGATTACCAACTGCAGCAGAGGTCCATGTGGGATTCACTTGTGGATCAGGGTCTCAAATAGAAAAGCACCCTGTTCTCATGGATAGGATACAACAGGACAGGGGAGCTGAACTATACCAAGTATCAGTTTCCTTTTGATTCTGCGCCTCCCCCAGATTTATGGAAACTCAAGCTTATTTAGAAATCCTGAGCTATCCCTGAAAAGGCAGTGTTTTAATTAG
Organism: Chionis minor; assembly: GCA_013398295.1. Classification (NCBI taxonomy): domain Eukaryota; kingdom Metazoa; phylum Chordata; class Aves; order Charadriiformes; family Chionidae; genus Chionis; species Chionis minor. The sequence goes on from VZSF01004869.1 coordinate 58,759, forward strand.
TAGAGATGGTAAAATAATTTACTTGTAAAGGGACTGTGCACATATTTTTCCATAATTTCTTACTTGAGGCCAGCCATTGAGATTTTTTTTAAAAAAAAACAGAAATACAACCTCTGCTGCTTACATGTGAAGCAAAGCACTTCAAATACAGAAACAAGGGGAAGCCTGAAGAACCTTGAGAGTTGAAGACAACAGAGCAGATGCAAGTTATGAGGGAGAGAGTGGAAGAAGGTATTTTGGAAGTCAGTAGTCCACGTACTCTTGCACAAGGCACCACTTCACGAAGCAGGAGATGGTGAACACCACCAGCAGGAAGCACTGACACTACAAAAGCACGTGTGCAGGGAACATCCCAATAAGCCACCACTGCATCAGCAATTCCAGAGCCTGCAGTTCAAACTTAATTTCTAATATTCCCCTGTAACACATGGCCTTCATTAATATGGCAGCAGTCCAAAACATACTCAGTTTAGGCGTAACTTGGCCAAACACCATTTACAGATATCTACTGGCACAGTTTTACTCCTGAACACCAGACACCAGTACTACCCAGAGAGATGTCAACTCTCCAAGAATAAAATGGGAAAAAAAAGACTAAACAATGTCAGAAAAAAACGCACATTCATTAAAATAGATTTGGCAGAACCATCACAGCTTTAGTTCTTCAGTCCAGTCTAAGGACAAACCAATTAATTATAAAACTTTATGGCAAAATTATTCCAAGAAATGCTATGTTTTGCAGCTCCACTTGAAAATGTACTGACTTTCATGCACTGGACAGCATTCAAACTACTGGAATAATTAGAAAGCACTGACAGGTAGCCAAGTGCTGTCTGACTAGGTTTCTTTTCCATACAACCCTAAACCACATTAAAATGGAGCATCTGTGGCTTCTAAAGGTGGGTTTCTAGAAAAGACTGTTTTTAAAAGCCACTCAGAAACCTCCTGTGCTTGACTTACACCACCACAGCAGGGCACTATGTTAGGTTAAGTTTTATTTCACACAGGATAGATTAACACCATTTTTGCATGCCAGTTCCAGTTTATTTAACAGTGAAGAACCACCTATACAGCCTGCAATTAACGCATGTATCCTTTTTCCTTCAAAGTTAAGTGACAAATGAACAGGTTAAGGCCAATCTAAAACTAACCCTTTCTGCTGCATTCTTCAAACGTTCTGGGAGTTTTTAAAGTTCAGGGACTAACTGAAAAAAATGAAACAATACTATCTTCCTTTGGATTAGTCATCTGTGCGTTACACATTTTGAAATACCTCTTATAGTATTTCAAATACACTGAATTATTGATATACCAAAACACATTTTAAAAAGCCCTCTCTACTTCTATTGATAAAGGGGGCGGATTTCACATACTTATCCAAGGGATAATATTTTTTCTCAGGAAATGGTACATTCTAGCTAAGAAAAACCCAAAAACCAAACAGGATTACTTCAACATAAAGAGGATGAAAAGGTACCTTACTGTATATACTCCAGATATTTTTCAGGTTGAGCGTTCACCTGAGGTGAAGTTAAATAAAAGAAATTGGAGGTGGAGAATATCCCAGCCCTCTGATGTCTGCTCTGAATAAAGCTACTGAATACCTTCTCACGGGATTCCTGAGCTTGAGAAGAAACATCACGGACAGCGTAGCAGCTTGCATGGAAATACTTCCAAGGGTAAGGGAGTATGGAGAGATACTGCCTTTACTGGAATGTGAACTGTCTGTGAGCTAAGCGGACGCACAGCAGCCGACCTCCTCTGTAGCATCACCTTCCTGAATAAGGTGACATGTGTCATGAAGTAACATACCTTGTTCCTCCAAGGAAGGCTTCTTCCATGCAGGTTATACGAAAGGCAAATGATTTTACTCAGTCAGTGCTCCTGTTGATAGCCCTTTTTTTTTGTGTTTTGTTTAAATAAAAAATTAATAAAGCCTCCAGTGCCACTTCCCCCACCAACACATGAAGTTTCCCCTGTGAAGAGCCATCCTGCGACGCTCCCGGTAGGAGCGGACACCCCACACCCCACCACCCCCCCGGGGGGGGTAACGTCACGCGTGGACATGCCCCAAGCACCGCGGGGAGGGGGGGGCGTCACCCCGCAGCCGAACCCCGCGGAGCCCCGGCCCTCCCCCACGGGCCCCTCATCCCGTTCCCCACACCGGAACGCCGCGTCTCCGCTCCCCGGCCTGCCCGTCCAAGCCGACCCCCGCCACATGGCGCCGGGAGGGCGGGGTGAAGCCGAGCGGGCCGCGGCCACGCGTCCGGGCTGCCGGGGGCGCCGCCGCCCCCTCCTTTTCCCCCAGTGCGCGCCGTTGCGCGCCCGTTTCCCTCACACCCCGCCCGTACCTTGCTGGGGGGCGGGCGTCCCCCCGGCGGGGCCCAGGCCAGGCAAGTGCAGGCGGCGCTGAGGTGGGCGGAGGGCACGTACTCCTGCTGCAGGCGGCTGCTCGCCGTCTCCCACACCCGCAGCCGCCCATCCGCGCCGGAGAGGGCGAAGAGGNTCGCTGTCGCCGCTGGAGCGGGTGAGGCGGCTGCTGCCGCCGGAGGAGGCGGCGGCGGTGGGGCGGTGCGCCGCTGCCGCTCCCCGGGAGGAGGAGGAGGTGGCGGCGGCCGCCGCCCAGCCTCAGGCGCCCCCTGAGGCGGCAGGGGCGCGTCCCGGCCCTTTCCGCGCCGGAGAGCTGGCGCTGGCGGAGGTGCGGAGGAAGCACAACACGACGCTGAAGCTGCTGTGCCGGCTGGCGGCGGGCTCGGTGCTGACCAGCCCCGGCGGCCTCCTGCCTCACCGCGACATCATCGGGCAGCTGCCCGGGCAGGTGCTGCGCACCTCGGGCGGGGCGCGGCTGCTGCTGAGGCGGCCCTCGCTGGACGAGTACGTGCTGCTGATGCCGCGGGGGCCCACCATCGCCTACCCCAAGGTACCGGCTGTCTACTGGGATGGCCGGCGACTAGGAGGTCACCGGCCAAATCTCACCTGAGTTTCCAAGAACAGTAACGCGCGGTGTTTCTCTCCCCCGCAGGACATCAATGCTATGCTAATGATGATGGATATCCACCCGGGAGACACTGTTTTGGAAACTGGCAGCGGGTCTGGCGCTATGAGCTTGTTTCTGTCAAGAGCAGGTGAGCACCTGGATTTGGAAAACAGAAGCATCACAGTTCTTCCCAGGGCTGGGAAGCCTGCCATATGAGGAAGGGCTGAGAGAATGGGGTTTGTTCAGTCTTGAGAAAAGAAGGTTTAGGGGGGATCTTATGACCATGTTCCAGCCTTTAAAGGGTGGCTGCAAAGAAGATGGTGACTCCCTTTTCACAAGGAGTCACTTGGAAAAGAAGAGGGGGGTAGTGGGTACAATTTATTCCTGGGGAAATTCCGATTGGACACAAGAGGAAAATTTTTCACAATGAGAACAATCAGCTATTGAAATAATTTCTCCAGGGAAGTGGTGGATTCCCCATCATTTGACACTTTTTAAGGTTTAGCTGGAGACTCTGTCGGGCTGTCTTGTGTAGCTGGTGCTTTTGCCAACAAAGTTTGCACCAGATGATCCTTGAGGTCCCTTCCAAGCTGGTATTCTATGAATTCCCTTATCACACCTTGCCTTTCTTTTGACCAAATACTTATGGTCAGTTCTTGAAAGTTTCGCTGCAGGTCACCAGTTCATATATAGTTCGTTGACTTAAAGGAAAAGTCTGTGTGTGACAGAGCCAGTGCAGGGACTGCAAATTGTTTTGACTTACATTTCAAGAGCTGCAGTACAAAGGGTTAGCGAAGGCCCTGCAGAAAGCTGAGTGTCAGACATCATTATTGGTGGCTTTGGCTTAACCGTACTAGACTCTCTCTCCAGTCTCTTGTCTTTTTCAGTTTCCTTTTCCTCATCTCGATAGACCAGCTTGCTGGGTACCAGTGGAAACGCTTATGTGGACACAGTCTGTTACTTTGTCACATTCCAGCTAGCCTGGTTTGCTCTAGGTCTCGGTGCTCTGAAAGGCAGAGAGCCTTCGCGCTCAGCCGTGTGAGTGAAGGTGAAACCTTACCCTACAGCTTCACCTCATCTGAAGGGTATCCTGTTAGTAGACCGCATTTCAGAGTCGTATGATTTATAGGCTCGTGATAGAATGACTTGCTTAAGGAAAGAAAACAAAAGAAAAACCCCATGGGTGTTTGCAGTAATTGCTTTTGCACACATCTGAAAAAGCGTGCCATTTGAATTTGTTTTTCAAATATTTTTGAATGTATTTCTGCTGTTGCAGAATACGGCCTTTCTCTGCAATATTAATGGACTTTTGAGGGTAAAGACAGGAACCTCATCATGCATCATCTTGAACACATACAGCAGAAAAGTACAAGTTATATATGCTGAAGACTTGTGTTCAGAGCCAGCATTTGTGGACACCCCACCATCAGAGTACCTGAACACCTGAGAGTGCCAGCAGTGATCGCTGAGCCTGAGAAACACCCAGCTATCCTGAGCTGCTGTGAAACCCCAGCATTTCTTTTTTTCTATTTCCCGATGTTTGCTAAAAAGCAGCATTACAGACTATGCCGGCTTTGTACAATGCTTACGGTTTGGGCTACCTTTGTGGTTATAGTCTGTGCCATTCAACAGATCAAGATAGAAAACGTCTCAGTCCTCTTACAGCCAGGCAGGTGTCGATGGGAGGCGATGCTTCCTGTTACACTCTTGTGAGGGAGAGAAACGGAACAAATCAGCTGCTCTTTTTGTTCAAGTCCATTAAGTAGAACCAGAGGGCAATGAATTTGTTTTCTCTTACTCTCCTATGTCGCAAGACTGTACGTCTGCTGTCCCTTGGCACGTCCTCCAGGGTAGCAATATCAGGCTTTTTAGAAGCGTGAGTGTTTCTGAGGAAGTTTAGTATTCAGCAAGTGTGTTATTAGTGCCACTAGTCCAGCCCCGCTCTGGGGTGCCAGGTCATCCTGCTGAGGATAACAGGAGGAACTAGGAATGGTTACGCTTAGTGAATAGTAACAAACTGGAGTGATGAGATCCATCGGGAGCTTAAAATTGGTGGAGGCATTTAAGCAGCAGCAAAGGGAATCTGGAGGGTCCCCTACTGAGATGAACAGAGCAGTTTGTTCATCTCCGTCATTTGTTTTAGCTGCAGAAATCTCCACCTGGCATACTAATTCACTTATTTTAATGATCAGTCATTAAATGCTGTCCCAGGATCGCTCAACTGCAGATGATCTTGATATACACTGGGCCCAGGTTTTAAGGTCAGCAGTTGCACCTCTGCTCCCTCTCCTTTCAGCCTCCTGCTGCTCTTCCTTTGTTTATTCTGATTGTCTTTCTGTAATAAACTAGGTGGTTTTGTAGCTCCATGATGGGATTTTGAAGATAGTATAGGACTGTCCTCAAAGCAACTATTGCTGCCATGGGAGCTAGAAGCTGATGAAACAGAAGACAAAAGTCAGCACTTCTCTTGCCAGAGATGCATTTGGAGGGAGGGAATGTAAGAACCGTTAGCTTTTTCCATCTTCCCCTACATGCAGCCCCTAAATCCAAAGAAAGAGATTGAGCCTCATGTTGGCTGAGGCAAAAGTTAGATTTTGCCAAATGCAGCAAATTATTTTCTGCCTTGGGTATTCAGTCCACTGTTCAATCCAGACGTTTCATACACACACACCTGCGCTTACTGATTATTCCTCTCCTTTTTCAGTCTTGTCTGATAGGTTCCTTCTGATTGCTTACTTTAATTTAGCTGTTACTGTGCCAAGTCAGGAAAATCCTTGGCATCACCAGACTGTCCACGGGAAGAAAGCAGTCCTTGTGCACCACTTCAGCTCTCTTGAGGACAGGGCAAAAAGACATGAGATTGTATTCTTACTTTCAAATTTATTGAACTTAAATTGGCACCAAATATGGATACTGTTATTCACAGTTTAACGGAATTTGGCGCTGACCCAGACATAAATAGGTATAATTTGTTCTTTCCTAATGGTGGCTAATTTTGCCATCATTTAATACAGTGACACCCAACAAGAAAGATAGCAGCTACACAGGTAAATGCTGGAATTTAAATCTGGTGGACATATTACCAAGGTCCATAGAAGTATTTAATTTCCAAAATTCTCACTGACTTAACAGATTTTGTTCATTTCCTCTCTTTGTATTACTCAGTTTATGTTTCATTTTCCACTCCTTTAACCTTTCCCAGAAACTCCTGGCATGCAACAGGACAAAGTTAAGACTGTGATATAATGTGGCAAACTTCACATACTGCAGCTTCACAATAATGAAGAGTTTTGCCTAGCTATTTTAACTAGTTGTCCTTTTTTTTTTTTTCCAGAAGTCAGTTTCAAAATGTAGGAAATTTTTGGAATGAGCAGAGGAAGGAATAAGACTGACCTCAATGTGAACAATTTCTTTCTTCCAGTAGTTCCAAACTGATAATCTTGAGTAATAAGGAGCTGGTGCTGCAATTCTACAACAGTTTAAGATGATCAAAGGCAACACTGCTCAAACCCTCCCTCCGTATGTGTTGGCCCTGGCCTCTGGCTGGTCCAGGGAGAGCTAGATCAGGGAGAGACTGCTGAGAAACCCATCCTTCCTTTTGTTTTGTTTTCTAAATGGATTCACAGTGGGAACCCACAGGTGAGGGAAGAAGCCTGGGGACTCTGACCTAAAGTGGCTTAAAAAGTCACAGAACCTCTCCCGCTGAGCTGCTGATTGCTGAAAGCTCTTTTTGCCTATTAAAAAATATCAAGGAGAAGGAGAAGCTAACAGTGAGCTGGGTTTGAGAAATGAGGAGTCATACAAAGATGGAGTAATACAGCAGTGCACACACCGCTGTCTGTGCCTGGATATCCTTTAGGAAGAACATTGTGTTATTGGACTCGTATGGTAAATTTCAGGGTAGTAAATTTATACTTAAAACAAGTAATAAAATAGTTTATTACAGTTACAAACAATAACAGGAAAACAATACAAGCCTGTGTATTTCAGAGTACACTTGCAAACTTGTTTGTGGGGCTGAGATCAGTGAGCAGGTGTGGGGGTTTTCTTAGCCTTTTCTCAACCCTAAGAAGGGACAGGTGGAAAAAGAACTATGTATGGAAGACAGCAAACCTTTGTAAAAATGAGGATTGTCAACAAAATTTAAAACCAGCAATCTCAAATCTTCTTAAGAACAGAAGCAGTCACTGTCTGTCAGCTTTAGAGCACCTGTGAGTAGTGCCCAATGTTGCAGCTTTCTGGGCTAGTAGCTCTGGTGGCGTGGCAGAAGACTTGTGGATTGATAGGGCCACAGGGCGCAAGTTGTCTTTTGCAGCAGGAGTTACTTCGGGAGGACATCTTGGGAACAGTTTGTATTACTACAACTGTGCTTTATTTCATCTGTAGATTGATTCTCTAAAAGAACTAACCCAGCACTTTATCTGTGTATATTTATTTTAAATGTAAAGGGGGAAAAAAAATTGTAACTGATTGTTTCGTAGGTGATTTTTTTTCCTAAAGTGAAGTTGAGATTTAAAGGTGTACTTCTGTTAATTACTATGCTACTTTTTTCTAAATTCTTTATTAACCAGGGGGAAAGTAATCCAAGTGCCTTTTCTTTTTTTTCAGTTGGGCCCAAAGGACGTGTTATAAGTTACGAAATCAGAGATGATCACCATAATTTAGCTAAGAAGAACTACAGGTACTGGCGTGCTGCATGGGAAATAGGGCATATGGAAGAGTGGCCAGATAATGTGGATTTCATTCTTAAAGACATTTCAACAGCTGCTGCAGATATGAAATCTATAGTATTTGATGCAGTAAGTTCAAAAAATTCCCCCATTTGACATTTATCTTTTCTGCATAAATTAAAACCCTCTAGTACTCACACTCACAATGGGATTCCTGTATCTAGTTTAACAGGAGAAAAAACAATTGGATCTTCATCAATGGAAGAAACATTGTAATTTTTTTTGTCAGATCACAAATATTTTCAAGGTTTCAGTTGCAGGTTCCCAAATGAAAGAGTGATATCGCTGTAGTACAGAAATATTACAATTAATCACTGCTGCCTTGTAAGCAAAGACAAACTTACTTTCTTGTATTTTGGAGAAACAGATATCTACAGCATGTATTTCAAACATTAAATTTAAGAAAAATACATAAGCTTATTGAAAATGTAAATATGTAAACACTTTGCTATGAGCTCTGTGAAACACACAGTGTAACTGAGACCCAAGTTAGAGTAAGGAACGCTCTTGCTTGCTCTCCTGTCCTGCTTTTTGTATCTAGATTGGTAAAGGGAGACGTGCTGGGGAAAACAGCTAGATGTTAACCACTCTTCTGTGTAAAGCCGACAAACTACTTACATTAACACTTTAAAAAAGCAACAGTATCTTTTTAAAACTTTAAAAGAACAATCTACAGGAAGAATCGGATATTGCATATCCCATGCTTTTACAGTTTGAACAGTTTTCTAGCAAAAGATGGATAAATTGTCAAGGACAGAAGTTTTCTACGTCTTGAAACAAGCAGCAAGTTAGACATTGAGACTGCAGTGTGATCTTTTAATGTTAAAGATGTACTTGAACACATATTTTTTAACATTTGTAAACTGGATATAAACATGTGCTAGTAAATGTAGTCTTCTGAAAGCTTTTATTAATGTCAGCAGCATAGAATTTAATTAGTAGGAGGTTTAACATTAACAGAGGACAACTATGTTGCTGAAATGCTACTCGCTGTTTTAATATAAATTTATTTTGAAATAGCAAGGACTTTGTTTTGTAAATGTGTGGAACTTGGGTTTCTCCGAGGTTTGGAGAGGCAATAATAAAAGTGGTTTGTGATTACATACTGCTGTTGTATGCATTAATTTTCCATAGATAAACATTGTTTTTTCAAGCATTGTTGTTATAGAAAAAATTGATAGATACATTAATATTTACTGGGAGAATAGATGTATCTTTCTCTTGCAGGTAGTTCTGGATATGCTTAACCCTCAGTCTGCTCTGCCTGTTGTACACCCAAGTCTGAAACAGGGCGGTGTGTGCGCTGTGTATTTAGCGAAGTAAGTATTTATTTCTGGCACTTATGCATTTATTCAGGCATCAGCTAACATTGTTACAAAACCAACCAAACATCTCTTCATTAATGCTGGATGTATATTTTAGATGTTTTAACAAAATTCCCTCACCCTGGAGTGTAATTTTTTTTAGGGAGTTGTACTCAGTCTAAATTCCATTTGGACAAATGCTTTGGCCTTTACTTTGGGAATGGTCTCATTATGGTCAGTGGAAGTTTGCACTTAATGACCTCCTCAAAATAACTGCACTGTTTCCCAATTCATTAGTCAGGTTGCTTGCTCCTTTACCCTAAAGTTGAAAGACTCGTGTAACCTCAAAGGTAAAGAATGTGACAAAGGCAGTAGAATTGAGACTAACGGTGTATGATTTGAGTTTTTACAATGCTACTTTATACCTTGCATTTCTTCAAAAGCATCACACAGGTTATTGACCTGCTAGACAGAATACGGACCTGCAAGCTCCCTTTTTTGTGTGAAAGGATCATTGAGGTAACTCATAGAAATTGGTTGGTACTCCCTGCTAAAACCAAGAATTGCAAATCGAGCCAAATGGTGGAAACTCAAGAAGATATTGAAGAATCACCTCAAAAGGAATACAAAGAAATCCACGTTCAGGATCAAGTAGTTCTTAAAGAACGTGAATACAATGGTAAGAACATTATTGCTGATTAGAGAACCTGTTACTGCAATTTGATACTCCAAGGATATAATGAAGGCAAAGTTTGCAGGAAGAGGCAGTATTTTTGGGGGGTGGGGGGGTCAGCTGAGATTGTTGTGAAGAACAGACAAGCTTCTGGACAGCCTAGAGTTCATCAGGTTTGAAAAAAGATATATTAATGGTTATTTAAATATCTTATTAAAAACACGGACTAAATTGAAAATAAATTGTTATCTGCAAATAAAGCATGACTGCCCTTCTACTACAGTTTTTAAATTTGTATTTTTTAGTAAAATCTGGTCCTCTCTACTCACCCTGTTGCTGCTTTAGAGGACCCTGATGGACTTAGGGATTTCACAGAAGAAATGTTACCAGTGTGCTCTGTTTTGTAATCCTGCTGTTCTGGCAAGTACAAAAAAGACGACTCATACTAGTATAGATTTGCAAAATCCATAGCAGAGCAAAGAGGTCTGAGTGTATGGATAGGTGACAAGAGAAGCAAAAAGAAAATGGAACTATGTCAAGGAAAAAATCATCCATGCACCTTGGCAACTCTAAGCCGTGTATATGTTTTAAACTTTTTGGAAAGAATTAAAAAAAAATTATTTCTCACAGAATCACTTTCTGATGATGCTGAAACATACCACTTGGTGCCTTACGTTGCTAGACCATCTTATTGGCAAGAAGGTCATTCAGGTGAGACACTTGGAAAATGTTTTTTTATCTTAAATGTTTAGTGATATTTTTATTTTCAAAAGTACTGGATTTTGTACTAGCATTTGACATGTTACTATATCATGAAATCACAAACCTTATAATAATAAAATAATCATTGCGTATTCAAATACTGAAGTAGTAACTTGTTTTGTTTTTTAATTAGCGTTCCTTACCAAGCTGAGAAAGTTTCGACCACCGCTTTCTTGATGCTGCTGTTAGCTGATAATTTGAGTATTGTATCCGAATAAAATAAAATGTTACAAAGTAGCTGCTACATTTTGCAAGTTGTGTAACTTTTAACTAATGACTACTTTGATTTCTACTGCCTCTAAAGTTTGCAATCCCACCTACTATTCAAAGGGAAAAGTTTTAGTGGAATCATCAGGAGTGGTGTTGCAATGCAATGCAGATCCTTCCACAAAGCACAGTATCTGTTTCTGCCTCCTGGGGTGTATTTCATTCTTCATTGCTTGTAAACCAATCCATGGATTTGTCTTGGTTCAAGGTGCTACCTCTTCTCCTTTTGCTGGGCAGGCTCTGACAGTCTACCAGAAATAAGGAGGAAAGAAATGTAGTAACAAAATAATGGATCAAAGTCTGCCCTTTGAAATGCAAGTGAAGCAGCTTCTGACTTCACTGGCTGCCAGCTGGTGGCTATCAGTTTCTTTAAGAACAATGTTCTTCAAGCACAACTGTAAGAGAAACTGAAATTCACTGAATTTGTTCTCTTGATAAAGCTGTCCTTATTTTAAGAAAAAGACCAGTTGTTGATAGGCATAGCTTTGGTTCACTTCTAGCACCCATGCTGAAAGTTGCCTGGTTATTTGTGAACTTTACTGTGTATAAAGCATTCTCAAACAGCCAAAATAAAGACAATTTTTTCAGACCTCTGTCAGATATGAAAAGCAAAGTCTCTCAGGTAAAAATAGATTTAAAATTAAGTCTTTTAGGGTCTCATGTAAGTCTCCACATATGCATGTGGTGGTTTAACATATTATATTTATTAAATGATATGTTGTAGACACCTGACTTGTTCTCTGTCTCAAGGAACATTCAAATGCCAAATTTTTCCAAGCTGAGGGGTTCCCTTAAGAATCACTGTTGTACTGAAGCTGTCAAAAGCACAATCCTACTATAACAGTGAAAATTTGAATATTAGTGAGAACATATGCAAATAAAAAATAGAGCTACAAATAACTATAACCCTGTATTAAATAAGTATGCTAAGAAGACTGCTGTGGCTAAGCACCTGAAAGTATCTTTGCAGAACTGAGGCCTTACACAGCTCCCCCAGGAAGTTTACATCTCAAGTGTGTTCCACTCTTAATAATAAATTAAACAATGAGCATTTACCCTGTAACTGCTGTATGTAATGGAGACTTCTCGTACAAAGGCTCAGGGCACTATTTTGAGTAGATTAGCATGCAAAGATTCAACTACATAAAACAATTTTCACAATAAACTCTTGTATTGTTTTCTACTTGTGCCCCAATCTTAAAAAGAAATCTTGTATAAGCTCCGTCAACAATTGAGACACACTTAAAGGAAAATGTGAATTGTGATTTAACATATGTCCAAACTGATGACAGCAACTGAGCCGCCTGCCCTTTCTAAAAACAGCGCTCTCAGCAAGAGTGCTTTAACTCACGTAACACACACTCTTTTAACTCACTTGAGGTACACCAGTAATTTTACTCTTTGTTCTAGACCATACTCAGTGTTTAAAATAGGACTCTCAATTTAAGTTATAATGCAAGAATAGTAATAAATGCCTAAATAGACTGGAATGCATCCCAAAATCTACTGTAGTCGGTGAAGGTAATTTGAAGAGACTCGGAATGCAAAGCAGTTGGTACTTCCAAGAAGTTAAGAGACAAGATGTGAAAACGAAAATGAAACTGTTGCAGTAAAAGCACAGTTCTGCCAAGGTAAGCGCATTTGTAATAGGGATGTCTGCTCACACAGAGAGATCGGGTCTTGTCATACCAAGAAGGACACAGTAGCCCCTACAGTCGTCTGAAGGGCAAATATGGCCTCAGTTGCCTAAACTAATTGAAAATTATTTGCAGTATTAAACCATACCTTGGGCATAATAAAAAGGAGAGTCAACAAGCATTTTTTCAGTTGGAAAGGTGTCCTTCAAATTCTGGGATGAATGTAATTCCATCATCTCCAGAGTGCCAGTAGATGAGGAGGAAGATGATGATAATCCCAGTCGTACGGATCTTCCTTTCTTACCACAAAGCAAGCAGTCTGCAGGAGTAGCACTAGGTCCCCGAGGCAGCTGTATTTGATCATCGTTGTAGTCTCTCACCGCTCCGCTGTGCTGCACAGAACGTTCTCGCTGCCATATGTAATGTGTTGGAGCAATAGCCATCACCTATCGGAACAGCTGTTACATCAGAAACCGTAAAAATAACAGGGTAACATACAGCTGAAAACAAGGGATCCAATTCACGTATGGCAGAGAATTAATACTACGTAGCTGAAAGGGGTATCATCTATCTGCTGCTGTCTCACCAGAAAGTTTGCTACCTTAGGTAGAAGTGAACCAGTTCTGAATGAGAGGTGAAAACAACCATTTGCAGCCTTTTGTATTCATATGAATCATCAGAAACACCAGCTTCTGCTTTGGATGTTGGACTGGAGATGGTGTCTTTTACTAACTACTAAACGGAAATTAGATGGATCTTCTGGTTCACAACATCACTGAACTGATGACCATTGGAAACTGGGAGGGTGTGTGGGGAAAAGCATTCCACACTTCCCTTGTTCCTTGTACTTTTCCCATAAGCATCTAATCCCATCCCCAGGGATGGAGTTCTAGAGTAAATGAGATTTTCTTTTCCACCAGGTGTAGTAAACATTATGTTTTTAGAACACAACAGGGCTTTTCCAGACAGGTACACTCCACCTGAAAAGTGAGGAATGTCTTTTTTCCCTCCTAATATGTTTGAAAAATGCAGGTTGTAACACTGCATTAATAGCAGAGAATGTTAAAAGTGTGTCGTCCTGAATTTCTTTTAAATGCAGTGAAAAACCTTTACCCTAAAGAGTCAATTGAAGTTATATTATTAATTTTGAAGGGATTAAAATTTCACCCGATGTGCTGTGATTTTTATTTGAAAGTTTTACTTGTGTACAAACTTGTAAAGCAAACACACACACACAAAATTATTTCTGAAGTGAACAAAGTGAAACAACCCATGGTAAATTTTAAATAAAAATATTTGCATAAAGCACAAAGATTCTAGTCAATAAAAACTTCACTTTTAACAGTAGTGCAATGTAAAATATTCTAGTTTACCTCAAAAGCGTAGTCTCAAAGAATGTATTTTAAATGCAGAAGAAAAAAATATTCATGGCAGATAAATGGTTCATTACATTTTAGCTGCATCTGTTCTTTCCTATGGCTTGTCTATGCCCTTTAGGGAAGAGATTATTTGTATAGAGCTAATGGTTAGCTGGTATTAATTGTTGTAGTTTCAGCACCTACGATATTAAAACCCTCCCTACCTCTTCACAGCAGCGTCTGCTTACAATAGCCCTGTAGTCAATTCTACTCCACAGTTGATCTTTTAACTTTAAGAAATCAGGGAAGAGCTTTTTCCAGGCTTTTCCCAAAGCCCATGGGAAAATGTCATACTTTGATTCTTCATCGTCTTCTTCAACTGTATTTGCCAGATACCTTCAAATATATATATGCTTGTGTCTGTAAATGTTATTAAATCTTAAATCACTATACTAGTATGATTTCTAACATTAAAAGACATAATATTGAAGCAGTTCTTTTTCCTAGTATTGTGAGAAAAACTAACAATATACACCCTTGTCTCTGGAGTACAGTATTTTCTTAATCAGGAATTTCCATATGTATCCTTTGGGTAAATAAAAATTTAACTTAAGCTTTTATAAAATTTGCTTTACCCTAGAGTCTCCTAAATTAGTAGATATGCAAGAACTAACATATCCTGACTGCTTTCTCCCAACTGGCAATATATCCTTGAGCTAAAATGAACAATTTCTATCTGATTCTCTAAATAAGGCTTAAAACTATCTTATGAAATCTTTATGAAATCTTATAAATCTTATGAACACTTTACATTTTCTACTTCATGGATTTTAACTACTCTTGGAAAATTATGTTGCTCGCATTAAATTAGCAGCGAACAACTAAGTACAGTTCTACTTTCATGTGTAAATGAAAACCTTAAATGATTTTCTTCAAGTCCATATTTCTCCCTCCCTTCACTATGTGCTACTTTTGGTTCTGAGTCGTCTTCTCAGACAACAGGAAAATATTTATTTCCTCTGGATCCACCTGACACTAAACTCCTGTAAATCATACCTGAAAAAATAACGACCTTTGGTCTCCTCCCCAATTTTCTCACTTGCTCCTAACCCCAATATTCCCTTTAGTCCCAGTCTCACCAGACCCTTTGCCCCTGTCTAATCCTCTCGCTCTTCTGGCCTGGCTTTTCTCCCTTCAGTGTGGAGTCAGCCAGCTTCCTCCTCCATGGTGAGTGGGTGCTACCCGGGATGCCCTTTACAGGAGAAAAACCAGCCCTCTTTCTCCCCGCACTAGTGTGCAAATGAGAGCAGCTGAGAAGTGCCCTTAGGGAAAAAGATGACCTGAGCACCATAACACTGTGAAAGCAAATGCTGAATCACTCTGTGGGTACAGCCATATATATGGAGAGATTATATAGGCTTGGTGAAGACAGATTCCTGACTGCACCTCTGTGTCAAAGTACAGACATTTTAGAACTGTTCAAAAAAGTTCTTAGGAACTTTCTAGCAACATTTTTACAGTTGACTCAAATCACGTTGAGAGAGACTTTAATAAAAAGTTCCTCCTGAGGTGCGTATCGTGATGAAACATGACAGTACAAATGACTTTCAAGGCTGGCAAAGATAAAAAATAGGGTCTTACGACAGGAAGCGTGAGCAACCTGTATGTTGCCATCTATTGTCCTGCATATATTTCTTGTAATGCTTAAAAAAGCTCACAGATTTACAGTTTGGTAGGCAGAATGGCATGCTGTGTATCACTACACCAACTCAAACGTCCCCTCACTGCTGCTCAAGCACACAAGTGGTCATCAGGGGAAGATGTTGAATTTGCACTATTATATATACTATGTAGATTATATTTCTAAACTTCATACAGGAACCAAACAACTACAAACTCATTAAAGAAGTCTTATCATATATCATCATTATCAGTGGCATAAACATAAGAGTAAAATGCAAAGTTTATGCTAATAAACCCAGATAATTTAAAAGTACTTACAGAGCCACAAAGAAATTGATTCTGGTATGCTCCTTTACTGTGAAGTTAGCCCTCTTGAAATAAACAAAAGTCATTGCCAAGAGATACTGTTTTAAAATGTAAAATGAAGTATCAATATATTATTTCAGTATATAATTTCCTAAAATGCTTCACATGTTTGTCTTGCACCAAGATATTTTTATCAATGAGGAAAGCACAAATTGAGTTTCTTGAAGCTTCCGTGTAAACACATTAGAAAAAATTCATGGTCTGTATTTGCATTACAGCGTCAAGTGACGACTAAGGCCAGATTTTTCACTCAGCATGTGTTCTATTAACTAAGAAGGAGTTACTGTGTTCAGTTTCGGGCGCCGCAGGATAGGAGGGACATTGAGGTGCTGGAGCGTGTCCAGAGAAGGGCAACAAGCCCGAAGGGTCAAGAGCACGAGTCTTATGAGGAGCAGATGAGGGAACTGGGGTTGTTCAGCCTGGAGAAAAGGAGACTGAGAGGAGACCTTATCACTCTCTACAGCTACCTGAAAGGAGGTTGTAGCCAGGTGGGCATCGGTCTCTTTTCTCAAGTAACAAACAATAGGACAAGAGGAAACAGCCTCAAGTTGTGCCAGGGGAGCTTTAGATTGGATATTAGGAAAAGCTTCTTCACTGAAAGGGTTGTCAAGCATTGGAACAGGCTGCCCAGGGAGGTGGGGGAATTGCCGTCCTTGGGGGTATTTAAAAAGACGTGGTGCTGAGGGACACGGTTTAGGGGTGGTTTGGCAGCGTTAGGTTTATGGTTGGACGTGATGATCTTAAAGGTCTCTTCCAACCTAAGCGATTCTGTGAAATGTACTTACCTTGTCTGCAATCTTACAGCAACAGTCCATCCAAAGGAAGTCTTGGATAAGATCATCATCTGCAACAAAAGAAAGCTGTAGCATTTCAAACACCAAAATTGGTTTTGTTAGAAAGTATTTGTAAATAAACAACAGACGATCCTTCTATTAAACCAAATAAAAGGAAAGAAGCTAGATCCAGCAGTAAAGCACAGAGAAACTGAGGGAGAAAAAGAGATTAGGTATGAAAAAACTTCAGTGACAAAAGAAGATAAATTACCAGAAAGGCCAGGTGGAAAATCTAGTGACTGCATTTCATTCATTCTCTGTAATAGCAAGTGAAGGTGAAAAATCACCAGTATTTTTTCTCTTTATGTAAGCTCTTCTTGTGTTAAGTAGTTCCATCTAATAGCATACCATTATTTCTGACGAACCATACATAGAGGTCTCTGCAGCTCGATTATCTGACAGCCTTTATAAGGTAATACTGGCCTGATTATTTGTGGTCAGTGCATCACTGTGAACACGTACCACTAATTCCCTCTGATTCACTCCCACATTCAAGGTTCAAATAAAAATCAAGTGTAATCTTCTACTATTACTTAATCTCTTCATTAAATTACGACAAAACTTGACACGAGACACAATGCAAAAGAGATGCTACAACTCATCAGATTTTCTTCCTATTCCACTTCTTCCCCTAAATTTTTATTCCCACAGTAAACAACATGTTTGTAAGACTGGGAGTCCAGCCTTTTAAAGCCTTGTGTAAAAGATGTACATCGTTTTACATGTGTTTGTTGAAACAGAAAACAGGAAAGAAAAGGGAAATTATCATAAAAGGAAGTTATCATACCACCTGGGTTTCATTTGTAATTTAAAAAGATACTTTTTATCAGTTTGGTAGCCTTTCTTGTATTTTTAACTTAAATACACTGAAATATAACAACAAAATATGTTTAGACAAAGACATGGACAGTAGTATAAAAAGCACTCCCAAAATTACTGAGTTTAGAAAACATACTTGCTTAATAGTTTTCTACTGTTCAGTCAATAAATTGGTGTCTGTCATTATTAACCTACCAAATAATTTAAAGAAAGCTGTCATTTCCTGACGCTGAATAACTAGACTTGGTCCCTTTGGACATTTATATTTATGACTAGAAACTTTTTTTTCACAATTTTCTTCATGGTCTTTAAAAGTAGGCCGCTTTAGTCTAATAAGGTTTTTTTGCTGATGTGATCTGGATGCACTCGATTTTACATGAACAGTGACAGTGGGAGGTGTCTGACACACCAGATTGTGTCTCATTTTGGCAAGTAAAGGTTCCTGTTAAAAAAGAAGAAGAAATTAACTACAAAAATAGTCAGTTTGAGTAGCAGTTCTCTACATGTTTTGTTCAAACGAAGCGTTTCAGTAGAGATGTATGTCAAGTGATTAAAAAATTAATTGTATTAGTACTAATTATCTAAGTCTTGTGCCCTAAGCCAACTGTGTAGATTTCTTTAATTTAGTTCAAATTTGATGAAGCTCTTTTTTCAGTGGAAGGAGCCTTCAATCTTTCTTTTTCCATTCAAAATTTTGAAAAATGGAAAAAAAAAACCCTTTTTCCAGAAAAAGTTGCTGTTTGTCAGATCCTCATAACCCTAATCACTTATTTAGACCTACCAAAAAAATCTCCATTCCTCCCCTCCACTTTGTGTGTATTTTTGAAAGAACATTGATAGAATTTATGCTACAGAACCATAATTAAGGCATAGATCATTAGAGCTCCCAATTTTTCTAACGTTTGCTTATAGCCATTGGGAATAAAAACTAGACAGGACATACCCTGAAGGCATAACCAAGGAAGCAAACCTGAGGTGTTTGTAACTGTAAAAATCAGATCCCAAATGGAGTGTGGGGGAAAGCACTTTTAGACAAGAGCAAGTGCATTTACTTCAGTAGGCCCCTGCACAGAAGATAGGGCTGTCCAGACTCCCTCACAGCAGCCCACCTGGCTCTCCAGCCCTCAGTTAGCTGCCACATAAACAACAAAAACGGCCCTCACTCGTGCAGATGCGGTTATTCTCTTTGGCTCTCAGCGGCCTAGCGCGGCCCAGCCCGGGGTTTGCAGTCACCTCCCCCGCCGCGCCCTGCCCGCCGCGCTCTCCTCAGCGGATTTTCCCTCACCGCGTAGCCTCCCGCCGCGCACCTCGAGATGGCGCCTCTCGCAGCCAATCGGAGCGCGCCCACCAACCGCCTCAGCCAATCGGACGGCGAAGCACTTTTACCTCCCCTCCCCTCCTCCTGCCGCCTGGGGGCGCCAGCCAATCAGAGAAGGGCCTGGCTGTTGTTAGGGGGGCGGTGGCTGGGCGGCCTTGGAGGGTCTTGCGCTTCCCTCTGTGAAGCGCGCTCCGATCCTCGCTTCAGCGTCTCCGCCGCCCAAATGTGTCCTAAAAACCTCTCACCCGTCTTCCCCCAGAGACGCAGGGCACGAGGGGGACGGCACACCTCCCTCTAAAGATCATTAAAAACACAGGTGCGATATGCCCTGCTCTTACTGTTCCACAGAAGCAATTAATGCAATTAGCCTAAAGCAGTCTATTCAAATGTAATAACCAGAATGAAAAACTCCCTTCGCTTGTAAGGTTCAGTGTGAAATCTTAGTGTTGTCTTTTGTTCTAAGAAGCTAATGACTTACTCAAGGAAAATGGCAAGAAACACATCCAATGTCATTGTTTCCCCCTGTACCAGCCAATTAAGGTGTAACTGGTCTCATTTGTTATGGTAATGAGAAGAGAGACGTCGTTACTCTGTCCTCAACTTTTCTTAATAATTCGTTAGATATCTTCATATAGGTGCTCTGAGGTAGTGAAGAAATAGGTCACACTCAAAGAGTCAATGGCTTGATGTCCAAGTGGACATCAGTGAGAAGTGGTGTCCCTCAGAGGTCCGTATTGGGGACCGGTACTTTTTAATATCTTTATTAATGGCACAGACGGATCAAGTGCACCCTCAGCAATTTTGCAGATNCACGAGGGGGACGGCACACCTCCCTCTAAAGATCATTAAAAACACAGGTGCGATATGCCCTGCTCTTACTGTTCCACAGAAGCAATTAATGCAATTAGCCTAAAGCAGTCTATTCAAATGTAATAACCAGAATGAAAAACTCCCTTCGCTTGTAAGGTTCAGTGTGAAATCTTAGTGTTGTCTTTTGTTCTAAGAAGCTAATGACTTACTCAAGGAAAATGGCAAGAAACACATCCAATGTCATTGTTTCCCCCTGTACCAGCCAATTAAGGTGTAACTGGTCTCATTTGTTATGGTAATGAGAAGAGAGACGTCGTTACTCTGTCCTCAACTTTTCTTAATAATTCGTTAGATATCTTCATATAGGTGCTCTGAGGTAGTGAAGAAATAGGTCACACTCAAAGAGTCAATGGCTTGATGTCCAAGTGGACATCAGTGAGAAGTGGTGTCCCTCAGAGGTCCGTATTGGGGACCGGTACTTTTTAATATCTTTATTAATGGCACAGACGGATCAAGTGCACCCTCAGCAATTTTGCAGATGATGCCAAGTGGTGCAGCTGACAGGCCTGAGGGATGGGATGCTGTCCAGAGGGACCTGGACGAGCTCAAGAAGTGGGCACATGTGAACCTCATGAGGTTCAACAAGGCCAAGTGCAGGGTGCTGCACCTGGGTCAGGGCAACCCCCAGTGTCAATACAGGCGTGAATACAGGGTGAAGGGATTGAGAACAGCCCTGCTGAGAAGGACTTGGGGGTACTGGTGGATGAGAAGCTCAACATGAGCTGGCAACGTGCGCTCGCAGCCCAGACGGCCAGCTGCATCTGGGCTGCATCAAAAGCAGCGTGGCCAGCAGGTCAAGGGAGGTGATTCTGCCCCTCTGCTTGTCTCTCATGGGACCCCACCTGTAACACTGTGTCCAGCTCTGAAACCTTCAGCACAGGAAAGACATGGACCTGTTGGAGCAGGTGCAGAGGAGCACCTGACCTACAAGGACAGGCTGAGAGAGTTGGGGTTGTTCAGCCTGGAGAAGAGAAGGCTCTGGGGAGACCTGATAGCAGCTTTCCAGTATCTGAAGGGGCCTACAGGAAAGATGGGGAGGGACTCTTTACCGGGGAGTGTAGCAATAGGATGAGGGGTAACGGTCCTAAACCAAAAGAGGGTAGATTTGTATTAGATATTAGAAAGAAATTCTTTACTCTGAGGCTGAGGAGGCACTGGAACAGGTTGCCCAGAGAAGCTGTGGATGCCCCATCCCTGGAAGTGTTGAAGGCCAGGCTGGATGGGGCTGTGAGCAACCTGGTCTAGTGGGAGGCGTCCCTGCCTGGGGCAGGGGGGGTGTAAATGATCTTTAAGGTCCCTTCCAACTCTAACTATTCTGTGGTTCTCTAACATTCACGGAAGGACCATATCGAGTTTCTGATCGTGTACTCTAGAGAGAGAGAAAAAACATATCAAGCAGTAAATGTAAAAACTAACAACATCTCTGTGTGGAATAGGCAGAAATCAGGAAACTTGGCAGTGGGGCAGAGATCATACCAAATACATCAGCTGGGCAAGTCTATTTTTTTGAGGTTCTTTCCCTATACATGTGTACAGGCTGAGTTACCCTGCATTAAATTGTTCCTTATTTTTTCATAATACTTTCCACCTAAGCAACTCAAAGCACTTTGCAATTGATTACCATTCATTTGATAACTGTGGAAAACAAAGAAAGGGTTAGTTACAGAACCTTCCACATACCCATCTAAACCTTTCAGACTAGGAAACAAGCTTCTGTCTTTTTTTTCTTTTTTTTTTTTTCCCTACTGCAAAACATAAAACTGCAATTACAACTGTGAAGTGCATGCATTCTTATTCTTTACACCTTCACATTTGTATTTCTTGCCTTATCAATAAAAAGTGGTTTACAATGTAGATCTTTATCCACACAGAGCTTTCAAGGGTTTGTGTGTTTTGTTTCCTGTACCTCTCCCCTTTCTAAAGTTTTTTTTGAGCTGGTGGTTCCGCAATGAAATATTAAAAGATTTTTTTTCTTCTCACTCTCAAAAACCTGTTACAATCAAATTATTCAACAGGTTTTGTGACTCTCTAACCCCTACTGTACTGTCCCCCACCTCCCAGGACCCAGGGCTCTGCCCGAACCAGACCACCTGCATAACCTGGGCTCAGACTCTGAGGAAACCAAAGTTGTGAGAAAAAGCTGTGAGAAAGCCTGCAACTTTACCTTTCTTTCCCTGCAGGACTCTGCAACCTGAGGTGGGCCATGACTCAAAAGATTCAACTTGGAAACATCATGGACGAACGTCACCGTGGAAAGGCCTGGATTCCCTGAATGTGGTGGCAATAAGGAAACAGAACTTTACCTTATTTCTAAATCCTCTGCATGATATAGTGGATTTAACTGGTTCTCAGCTTTGCTTATTATCAACTATAGTTTTTAGAAGGTTGTTGAACCATTCATCCAAGCGTATCTGGAAGAATGTACCTTTCTGATTTCCAAGTAGCTCGCTGGACATCAGGGGGCACTGTTTCACCACCAGCTATTTAAACTGACACAATGCAGCATTTGTCTAGCATTATTCACTGGATTTCCTGCTATACTTAATTCCTAGTACTTCCTATAGGTGGACATTAAATCAGTTTAGCTACTTTTCATCTTTATATGTTATCGCAATTTGAACTGATTTTTATATACACACACACATATATATATAAAGTGAATAAGACCGGGTTTGAAAGACCTGGTATTCCTACAAAATGGGGTTTTTTGGAGGAAAAAAAAAAAAAAAAAAAAAAAAAGGAAGTCCATAAACGCACCAGAACTCAATTATATGAGATATATAATTACACAGGTAGCCAGTAGGTAGGTCCAGAAAGGCAGGTGCAAAGCAGTTTGCTTCCTTTAAACAAAAAGATAACTTAAAAAATTTAGTGATCAAGTCGTTTACAGATAGCTTAAGAAGTATCATTGAAGAAAAACGCCGAGCTAGTATTTCAATAAATTATATTTAGGATATATGCACTTTTTAAAAAAAACCTTTTAATATTTGTGAGGTAGGAAAACAAATGCCTTTGGCCTCTGATATTCTTTCTAGTGAAATTTTTTTGTTGTTTAAGAAAGATAAAGCACTATAAGAAGAACACCTGGTATTTCTTTTCAAACAAAGGCATGAAGAAGAACCATTGGTTCTTTTAAATACAGATCATTGTTCAAAATAAAATACTTATTTCTCAAATATAGACTTTTTCTGCTTGTTGAAGAGTGCGAAATAGGGGGAAAAAAGTCTCTCTTCCCTGCAGAGACAGCTCCTGACCTTGTCAGGCGGATCCCAGCCTCTCACTCAAATATGTTCTAGATTAAATGCACAGAAGATGAGCGCTCAGTTCCTAAAGAGTGTAACAAAATTGAAGCATTCATCTAAAAAGCAAACTCTGGACATGCGCTTCGCTCCTTTAGAATAAAGGGTGTAGCAAGTCACACAGGTTTCAGTAAATTAAAAAGGAACAGATAAACCGCCCGAACCCACATCTATCACCAGAAACCTGTTTTTTTACGTGGGAAGAGAGAGTAAGGATTTAGATGAGTTGTGTGAAACAAATCGTTACAGCATCATGGTGCCCGGGCTAGGACTGAGCACCACAGACCTGTTTGCTACTTGAGATAGCGAGTAAGGGTACTGAAAAGGCGCCTTACAGCTAAGTCCATACTTTTGACAAATGTTACAGGATGATTAGAACCACAAATGGTCCAGTGCCACTTAAGTGTATGTCACTGATGGATGAATGGACAGGAAAATTGTTTTCAGCTCTGTTTACCTGAAAAGAAATTCTAAGCATACAGCAGGGTTTTCTAAAACACAAGTCCAAGAACAGCTGCAGTTATTCCCAGCTACTCAGAAATTCAGGAACTAGGAGAAAAAAAATCATTTGGAAATTATGTAGTGAACAAGAAGTGAACTGACTAGACTAATACAGGAAATGGTAAAAGAATATGAAGGCTGCCAGCAAACACAGTGCATGTTTAAACACGCTGCTTCTGCAGTCCTCCAAACAGCCAGGTACTCTGCAGCAAAAAATTTACAGAAAGTACTGGGGACATCAGTTTGAACTTGCTGTTCATTTCTACTGTAAATAGACTGATATATCCTGCATGAACTTAACTAATTCAAAGCAGACAGTGGAAGCCTTTATTTTTAAGGATTGGCACTTCTGTGCTGGTTGTAAATGAAACGAAGTACTCTCATCTGAAGAGTTCCAATTACTTTGTCGAAACAAATAGATGAGATAGACTATATGAGGTCTTCACCACCATGTCCCAAAATGGCAAGTGATGAATGATGTATCTGTCAGCATCAGTAACTCGAAACTCTGAGTGCATATTTTACGTTAAAGGGAAAGGAGATGAACTGTACAGTATTCCTTTAAATGTTTTTTTTTAACCTTCTGATGTCATCCACCACCTTCTAACTTTTTAAAGGCGCTGGAGATAGTGTTTTGCATTAGCGAGTATTTAATAACCATGGTTACTTGTTGCCCAGTCGTGCCCATGCTGTTTCTTCACGCTGGGTCGTGCGAAGAGCACCAACACGCAGGGCTCCTCTATACCGCCATGGCCCTGGAGCCATTTTATCCCAGCTGCCAAGAGCACCCAGCTTCCCGGGACACAGGTGGAGGGAGGCACAGGGCGCAGGTGTGTGTGGGCCCTGCCCAGGGCGCTGCCGGCACACTGCGCTGGCGCCCAGACACCGCAGCACCCGCCAACGCCAGCCCTTCAGCCTGTGCTGTTCTCCTCTTTCCTCTCACAAACAACTAGCAAACCCTAGACTTCAAAAATCTTCATGATGGCAAGGTAGCTAAACCCATAGATCTTCGAGAGTTTTACTTCAAAAAAAATTTTACAGGACCACATTAGCTGAAACTATTCCATTTGCATCTAGTGAATAAATACCACAGGAGCAGAGTCTCACTGATGTAATACATATGCACTCATCAGTACACAAAACCATAGACAATTTAAGCAGGAAATTATTATGCAGGAAATACATCTATCTTTTTATCCAGGGAGATCAAAAGTAGAAAAACTTTGCTGCTTTCAAAATAATGTCTTTTTTTTTTTTTTTCTGAAGGTGAGTTCAGCAGTTTTTAAAACAATAGTCGTTTGAGTGGATAAAGCTAGGTGAGAGCCTTCAAACTCTTGGCTAGTTGGCTTATGATTCTGTAACTGGGCAAAATGTGTACGTTGCATCAAATCTTTCTCATTTTGTTTTCCAGTTCTAAAGTTTAGATTTACCTCTGAGTTCACTCGTCACATAATTCAGATCACAAACTCTTTCAAACACAGGGTACCTATTTATTCTCTGTTGAACACAATGGAATCTTTGTCCATGATGACAGCCCCTATAATATGAAACAATAGTAGCAATTAAGAGAGGACAATTTCTGTATTGTCAAGAGCCTTATTTTCATGACATAGCATTCAGAAGACTCACCCCATGAAAGGATTAATCAAGAGTAATGTAGCTATAATTTCTGAAGTAAGGGAAAATTACTTTCATATGCAAATAGTTTGGCTCCAATCCCCTCATACTGCTAAGAAAGGAATGGCGTCAAGTTCAGTAGTGGAAAGGCAGAACTTCAAGGACAGCCCTTTGGAGACTTAAAACAGGCGAGTTAAAATGTGAGCTGGAAAGAGTTTGGAATGTCTTTTTTTCACTCTCATCCAGTGGTCCAGGCTCCACACGGTTAAAGTGGGGTTGCCACAGTTTGTTAAACATTCAACGCCCCTCCCAAGAATTACTCCACAGGCAGGTTAAAAAGCTTTCTCATTTCTCTGAGTTCCGTAATCACAAGTTGTAAAAGTTCTCTCACTCAGAGGCTGAAGCAATAAAATGACTAGCACAAGGGTTGTAAATTAAAGTGCAAAGAGAAACAGATGAACTTTGGTAACAGCTATTGCTAACTGAAAAAAAATAAGGGAAACTCATGAACTAGGAAAATAGTTACAACACAAAAGCAGTTTATTTCAGAGAGAAAAAAGGAAAAAAACCAAACAAACAACTAAACCCCAAAACCCAAAAGCATCCTGTGAGCTATGGAACACCTAGCTCTCTTAACCCTACTCTCAGCTGCCCGTTGTGTTACACTAAATAGAGTCCGTGGGATGAGATTTTTCTGCTCAGCTCATGGGTGTATTTATTCACCTCTGCTTGGGGTATGACTACGCACGCAGGTAAGGGAGAGGCAGGAGTGGGTGGGGATTTCCAGCATGTTAGCTGCTCCATGGAAACCGCCTGGGTGCACGCTGTGACCCTGTTTACGTTGAGGAATTAATGTCTTCTGCTGACTGCTGGGTACAGCTGCGGCCATAGGTTGTTACTGTGGGTTACACCTGACATACTGTAAGTCCACACCCCAGCTTGCCTTGTAGCAACCTGTATATATAGACAAGCTGGACACAAGCAAATTTAATGGCAGACACCTCCAGGTTGTGAGAAAAGTACTTAATGTGCCTTCTGATAACACCATCCTGAGAGACGGGACCACTATCTGTCTGTATAACCATCTGCTTTTGGTTCTGCCTACAGCACAGAGATGTCATGTGATAAAACATGTTAGAAGCTATTTAGGACTCCCTCAAACAGTTTTTAACAAGTGTTTTGACAAAGTTCCATCTGTATCTTCTTCCACAGAGAATGGCTAAAAGAGCGTAAAAAAAAAAAAAAAGTATCTTAGGTGCCAAAATTGAAACAATTTTAGTGTAAATGGAGCTTCTTTTACTACAACTTGCAATCTCGTGTTTTCCTCTGAGCCCTTTCCAAACCAGTGAGTGTTCTGAGGGATTGGACACAGTATGAAATGAATGTGCTTGCCTCTCTGCTACTAAGTAGTCTGGATGAGTAGTTATGTTTTTTACTTCTAATGCCGCGCATTTTAAGGAGCTTTGAATGCTGCTAATGGGTGTTCTAAAAAATGCTGTTGGTGCCAGAGCCATGTAGATGTATTTTCAGGTAAGTAAAGACAAGGATGACAAGCCTGTTACTGACCCCACCCACTGGAGTTAAGACTAAGCCCTGGCAGAGGCGAGGATGCCACAACGTATCAGACAGGTTGGTTTCTATAATCCTCAAAGACGCAAATAGAACATACATTTATTGCATGAGCGTTTCTCTCCTGTGGCTACACCCTGTCTAGTTTTATGAACCTCTGAACCAACAGCCCTCTACCTCTTAGCAGATACTCTTACTTTCAGCCAAAGGTCTCCAGCCTGAGAGAGAACCAAGCTGTGGGCTTCTGAAGCCGAGGACGGCTTCATGAGTCTTGCCGCAGCCTCCGAACTATTTCCATCTCCAGTGTGCATGACAATCTCAGCAAAACACACAAGCCTAGTTACTTTTATAAACTGTGTTACTATTCAAGAAAAAAAAATATCATGATCTAGAAACAGGCCAAAAATAAACAAAACGTGTAAACTAGCTTTTTTCCAGTATTTAGAAGTAGTTAGACACTCAGTCTAGCAGAAAGACACAATTGCTCATTTATTTTCTTATTGGTTCTATATTTGACCAGCTCCATATGGCCAAAACATTTAAGCTCTCCGTGGTTCCAAATGTTCTCATTATTCAAATCAAGATAATAATACCTATTATATAGTGGTTTTCAAACCTGCATGAAAAATAAAATAGGCAGAAGCATTAGTTTTATTACACTTCTCTGAGCAGCAGAATACATTGGTTTGTGAAGGCACGGAATCTTAAGAAACACATCATGGACAAAACACTCTATATAATTTTTCAGTATTGTCCTCTTCCTACAGTCCTTTCAAGGCTTGATTCTATCCAAAGAGTAAAGTCTGTAAAAAAAAGTTGAATGCAATCATTCCAAAACTGTACTAATAAAAAGTTCCTGAGTAAGTCTAGAATATAGACAATGTATATAGCAATGTCTGCCATCAAAAAAACCCCAACTGTTGGCACTTTTGCGAATAAGGCTATTTCGGGTTTGTCAGCCTTAATCAGTTAAAAGGCATCATGAATTTTCAAGTCATCAATTTTGTTGGGAAAACCCTATTAAGCCAATGTTTGCAATTTGGTATAATACACAGGCTATTTTCTAGAGGGAAGACTTTGGTTATCTTCAGAAGGGTACACCCAAAACCAATCAGGTTTGCAGCCTCCGAAGAATCTCAGAGCCAGATTGCCAAACGCTCCAATGGCACTGATCCTGCTCTCGCCACTCATGTGTCTGATCTGCTGACCACAGTGCATGTCACAGCCCCACCTGCATTGTTCCCTGATACTTCAGGAGTGACTCATACATCCTTGCAACTTTCCCTGAAAGCAGATTTTGTCCCTTTTCTGTGCCTGGGAAGTATCACAAAGCCCATTTACCCAATTTCTAGGGAAGACCTGGAAATGACCTTGTAAAGACCTAGGCCAGATCCCTGTATGGCACTGATACTTACTGACTTCAGAAAGAGCTGGATTTATCTCCTCGGATCTGATTCACAGTTCACTGAAGTCAACAGAATATCTCCCACTGGCGTGGGTGGCTCTCGAATACTTTAGTGAACTGAACTTTACACTCAAGAGCTGGAGCAGATGTAAATTACAGAGCAAAAGCTGAAAAACACATGAGTTTTCCAAATGTAAGTTTACATATTCTCTAGGGCCTGGTGATCAAAACGTATTTTTTTTCCTTTTTGCTGTATGATAGAGCCAGTAATGTGCTCGTAGCATTTAAACTATAATTTGCCTGAGCTGTAATTATGTTTTAATAAGTGTAAACCACAGCGAGCCTACACTGCACTGCCTAATCAGCATTCAGCTATTTGATAAGAGGAGGTATCTCCAACAGTTGGTACAATTATCCTGTTTATAACCAATAAGCAAGGCCTTACCTTTACAACTGTACGCTGACGAAAGTTAATATAGAATATCCATTGAATAGGGCCACATATTCCAGCACAAAGAGTTATGTATCACCACAAAAGGTACAGAAAAGACACTGCCTTCCCACTCCCTAGACACCAAGGTATCTGTGTAATGAAGCTACTTCAACATTTGGGCCCTTTTATCTTTTAACCATATGCCTGCTCCACTGGCTTTGATTCTACAGAGAAGCTTCCCTCAAAATAACCTGGAAAGAGGGTAAGATTAATGCTATTGTGAATGGTCCCTCATTTCCATTGCTTTGCTGGGGAATGACATCATATAGAGCAACTCTCTCTGCTTCTAAAATACCGAGCAATGCTTAAACAGTAATTTCTTCAGATATGGAAACCTGGGAAAATTATAGATAATGAGCTCTTTATTTGCTCCTGCAAATCGGAGCAAAATTAAATGCTGTACTACAAAAAGCAACACGATGCACTTACCTTTGCGCCACAGTTATGGTATGGCTTTCTATAGGCGATAACTAACAGTTCAAGGAAAAGATAATGTGTCGTAGTAAAAACCCAAAACACACTGTAACAGGCTTCTTTAGTCCACATAAATATCCCAAGACCATTCAACCCTTAGACACTAAAGGTTATGGCTATTTTTTGTATACTGACAGCAAAGACCCATCTGGTATTTAGAGACGGTTGAAGAAGCAGTGCTACTTTCAGTAATAGCCATTGTGAGTTTTCAAAACTGCAGACTAAGGCTTGGATTTTTAGAAGTAGGCACAGAGGTGTACCTACACAGCACAAGGACCAGGAGAACAAGGAGGATTAGCATGTACCCAGCCCGTGTAGTTCTTCCACAGCTACTTAAAAAAAAAAAAAAAAAAAAAGGGCAAAAGCCAATAATAAAATTTACTGTTCCTTAGTATCAGGGCTTACGTAGTTCAGCTTAGCAATTTGATAACAGGGTAACTCCTCTCATCTTGAACAAACCAGTACATTTACATAGAAAACGAGCTTTACAATAAGGCAGGCATTTCTAATCCTATTGATCCTGCTCATCTTTCTGAAGAATGCCATCATTTGACAGCAGCGAGAAGTCTGTATCTGAGACTTTAAAAGTCTTCCCAAGTTTTCACATTGCTAAGATCATGCTCTTATTTTGAGTCTTTGACAAGTGTATCAGAAGAGTATTAAGAAGCCACACAAAACTGCAAGAAGAATCAAAATAAATGCTGCAAAAGTCTAATTCAGGCTGTACCAGGAGCAGGCCCAAACCCCAGACATTTAACTTGGACCCATCTGAGACAGCACCCACCTGATTTCAACAAGGCACTGTAGACAACAGTAAATTCAAAATCACGTAAAGATAAAACACAAACACAGCTGCACACAGAGAAAAAGGCACAAAGACAGCTAACCTACACTTACACTTCAGAACGTGCAAAGGTTTCAATTTCATTAACTGAGGTCTGCATGTACAAAAGCAGCAACGTGTTTTTACTGTACAGTGAAAGTAAACACCAGGAAATTTTCAAGTTTTTTGAAATTGTTGGTTTCCTGTAAATGCAGGAACACACTTAGAGTGATGTCATTCTGGTTTTCTCCTCTACTAAAATAACTTGTTTTTCTAGGACACTAATATATCTTTCAGAAAGATCTACGTGTATTTTTTTTTAAGCTTCATTAATAAACTGAAAAAAAAAAAAGCTTCAGAAAGTATTTTCAGTGTACCTTACCTAGCTTTTGTCTTCCATTTTGGCATCGCTTTTACACTTTGGAAAGCCATTTTAAGACCTGCAGCAGGCTTTCCTGTGTTTCCTCCGCGGCAACCTTGCAGGCCCCTGGCACTACCTACCATTTTGCAGGTTCCCACAAAGCTGTGCTGCTCAGAGACAAAGCACGGAAGACGGCATTTTTTCTCAACAAGGAAGCACAGGTACCACAGCACCAGGGGCGACGCTCTTCAGGGCACTCCTAAGGTCGAGTGACCTCGTGGATATTTTAGAAAAGGGGGAAAAAAAAAAAACAAACAACAGCAGAAAGATCCTTAAGAAAGACTTTATTCTATACAGATAGGTGTTCTGTTTTTTCTTAAGTTAACCGAGGGATTATTGGGATTTCTTTTAAACTCTAAGTCCTCACAGAGGAGTTCAAAGGGCGCCACTGGATGTGCACAAAACTAACTATAAAGTGTGAATATTTACGGCTGGGGCTCTCAGCTGTCCGACAGTGACCGCTCGCCCGCCGAGGGGAGAGATAACACCCCCCCACCGCCGCCCTGCCGAGGGAGAGGAGGCGCAAGGCCCGGAGGCCACAAGGCCAGGCCGGAGACCTCGGGGCCGGCCGCCGCCGGGGCTGCGAGCGGGAGGGGGCGGCGGCCTCCCCCGTCCCTCCGAAGATCACCGGCGGCGGCGTGAAGCCCCGAGCCGGGAGAGGAGCCGGCGCCCGTGTGTCACCAACACACCCGAAAGCTTCCCCCGATGACTAACAGTTTCTCCGGGACGGCGGGGGCGGCCATGCGACGACACCCCCTCCTCCTCCCCGGCGCCACAGCCCCGTCCCACCGCCCCTCCGGCGCGGGCGGGGCGGTTTCGCAGCCCCTTCAGCGGGACCGACCGCACCTCGGGACACCCCTCCCCGGGCCGCCGCTCCCCCTCCCCAGCCTGACGGAAAAGGCTATATTTGGGCCGGGCCAGGGAGCGGCCACCCGCCCTGCCACATCCAGTTTCGCCCAGGTGCGGGGAAGGGGGGCGGTTTAACAGCGCCCGGCTGGCCCGGGAGGAGGAGTCGCTGCCGTCGCCGCCTGCGCGTCTCAGGTGTAACCGGAGCCGGGAGGGCGCGGCGCAGCCACCACCACCTGCGGAACCTGTCGGGCAGCTCACACCGCTCCGCCGCCCCGCGCGCACCGCTCCGGCTCCGCCGCCCTCCGAGGACTTCTCCCCGGCCCCTCCGCGCCCCGCCGCCGCCCCAGCCATGAAGCCGCTCTGCGGGGCTGCGCTCCTGCTGNCCCCCTCGCCGCCGGGGCCGCTGGCGGGCGGGGAGGGGCCGCCCGGCGGCGGGAAGGTGAGGAGGGGGCAGAGGCGCCGGGCCTCCGCGTCCCTTTGTTCCCGGGCGGGGGGGCCCTGGGGGAGCCCGAGCGTCGCGAAGGGAGTTCTCGCCCTTCTGTAGGGACGGGCGGGTGGCGGGGCGGGGAAGCGGTGGGATACGGGTGCCCCGCGCCCGTCCGGCTCCGTGCGGTGAGGGGCGGCTTTGTCTTCCCTCCCCGCCCGCGGGGCCGCGGGGGCCCCTCACAGCCGCGCTTCCCTTCCAGCCTGCATCTGTGAGAAGAACAAGCGTGTCACCAACTGCAGGGAGGTCAACGGCAACTGCCAGTGCGAGTCGGTGGGCTCCGGCGCCCCCGTGAACTGCAACACCCGTGAGTACAGCGCGCCCGCGGGCTGCGCGCCGCCTGGGGGTGCGCTCTGGTGCGGGGCAGCCGGGGAAGGCCACAACCGCAGTCAAGGGAATACGTGAACGTGACCGCTGAGTTCCCGGCAAATATGGTAGCAAGGAAGGAAAGGTGCTTCCTGGTCTTCCAGGTCAACGGGCAGTGGAAGATAAGCGTTTAGGATTCCTCCTGTTTGGCTCGTGTGCATGTGCATACGCTTATACTGGTGGAGGCTCCTTCATCCTCCTTAATATTCGGTCTCTAATGGCAAGGATTTCTCAAGGATTAATTTTTAGCTTCCTTGTAAGCACGGATCATGAGTTTTCCTACAAATCCAGAGGTGAAAGGGTCTTGTCTCAAGACCGGGCTCTCAGTTCGAACTCTGCTAAGCTGTAAATGATAATCTTGCTGTAAGAAATGGGAAGTGGATGGACTTCTTAGGCGTTTGCCCTTGGGACGCTGACGTACCCCATCTGTGTTGGCTTTATGCACCACCTACATGTTAGACATCTGCTCTTCCTTGTAATGGCTTCAAATCTGGTTCCTTCTGATGGAAACGTGTTTTTACAGACTAAGAGCTCTTGTGTTGAACATGCATGGTCTGATGCTGCATAACGTTACTTTCTGGTTATTTTTAGTAACTTCAAAATGCCTGCTCATGAAAGCGGAAGTGAAAGGCTCAAAGTCGGGTCGTCGTGAGAAACCAAAAGATGCATTTGAAGATACTGATGGCCTTTACGATCCCGAGTGTGAAAATACTGGTGTTTTCAAGGCGAAGCAGTGCAATGGATCCACCTGTTGGTGTGTGAATACAGCTGGTGTTAGAAGAACTGACAAACATAATGAAGACTTGAAGTGCAGTCAGTTAGTCAGAACAGTGTAAGTCTTTCAACAGGGTGTGCTGTGACATGAAAACATGTACTGGGTACTGCCTTGTAGAGGTTTTATCTGTATGAATGGTGTGTTGGGGGATGAAGGAAGATCGAGTAATAAACGCTTGAATACTGCCTTTTTTTCTTCAGAAACAAGGAGACTTTGGAGGGGGCTTTCTCTGTTTTTCCCATGGCTTGTTTTTTTTTTTTTTTCCCCCCGAGTTTGATTCTTTAGTATGCATTGTTAAAAGTACGTGCTTTAAGAATATTCATTGTACTTGCTCATTACTTCAGATGGATCATCATTGAAATGAAACATGCTGAGAGAAACACTCCTCTGGACGCTGAATCCTTAAAGAGGTAATTGATGATCCTAAGATGTTATGGCAGTGTCCGCATGGGTGACTAAGTATCTAGTGTATTTCTAAACAGTTGATTAAAAGCATAGTCAAACCTCTGAATTCATTTGCAAGACATCTTAGAAGTGACCTACAGATCCTTCATAAAACTGCTTTAATTTTTATTGGAAAAACTAACTGCTAATGAAAGTCATTTCCATTTAAAATTGATGGCTACTTTTTTTAGCAAGTCAGTATACTGAAGGAAATGGAAGGTGAAACTGCCCAAAAAGTAAACTGGTGGAGGTGGCGGAGAGACTGCATAGAAGCAGTATGAGAAAGCACAAAAACCAGCTAAACTGTTGTTTAAAACAAAATCCTACTTCTGTCTGTTAGAGGTCATATAGCAAGAAAACTGTGCTTGTAGGTATTAGATCCCCATGAACAGAACCTGCTACTCTTAACTGCTCTTCTGAAATCTCAAAACTTTTTTTTTTTGAAAAAAGTTCAAACTTTTTTCTCTCTGTATGTTTTACTTTTCACTAAGTGCATCTTCACTGTTGGGAATTAACAGAGCTCTAGTATAATTCAGTAATGAGAGTGCGCACTGGGTTTGGTTGGGATGGAGTTAATTTTCTTGGTAGTGGTCGGTCGGTATGGTGTTGTGTTTTAGACTGGTGATCAAAACAGTGTTGATAAGTCACCAGCGTTTAGCTGTTGCTGAACAGTGCTTACATAGTTGAGGTCTTCTCAGAGTCTCACTCTGCTGCCTCAGTGAGGAGGTTGGGAGGGGGATGCAGCAGAGACCGCTGACCCGAATTGACCAGAGAGACATCCCTTATAGTTTAATGTCATGCTCAACAATAAATCCGGGGGAAAGTTTTTCCTGAGTAGCCATTTCTTGGAGATTGGCTGGGTGTCTATCTGCTAGTGGTGACTGATTGCTTTTGCATCACTTGGGGGTTTTTATTTCCCCCACCCTACCTTTTCACTTATTAGACTGTCTTTATTTTGACCCATGAGGGTTTGGTGGTGTGTTTTTTTTTTCCTTGCATTTGTCCTCCTGCTTCTACTCTCAGCCCTGCTAGGGAGAAGTGAGTAAGAGTGTAGGGTTTAGCTACCATCTGGGCACAGAGACTGCAGCAAAAAAACCCAATTGATTTTACTGGTCTTAACCTGCTTCTGAAAATAGATGTGTAAAATAGTACTGTTTTTAACAGCTATGGTTTTAATATCCTTACAGGTTCTTCAAGGAAACAATTGCCAGTCGTTACCTGCTGAATGGACGCTATATAACCAATGTTCTGGTAAGCGGCACATAATTTTTAGTAAAGTATCAGAATTTTATTTTGTTGGGAATAACTTTGAAAAGTCTTGTTTGACTAATGCAGTACAGCATGAGTCTTATTAGACGAATAGTGATGCTTACTGAGCAGCTAGCAAATAGCTGTATCTGAACTGAAATATTGAGAAATTGCATATTGCGCTTCTCAGTCTGTAGATTAATTCTTACTTTGCTTGACTAAAAAAGTGGAATTTGAATCATACTGTGAACAGTTGGCTTGAGAACGAGTACCAGAAACTTGATTCAGGATGTGAGTTCAGAAGTTGTATCATAATATTTTGATGTGTATTTGATAGTTGGCTTTAAACTAGCCCCTCCTTAATACCATTCTTTTTTTTTTTTTTTTTGCAGTATGAAAAGCCTTACATTACTATTGATTTGAAACAAAATTCCTCAGAAAAATCTCCTGGAGATGTGGATATAGCTGACGTGGCCTACTACTTTGAAAAAGATGTAAGTGTGTCATGGGTGAAGTCTGCCAAAGACTAGGTGTGTGTACATTGCATGGTATTCAGTAGTCTTACTGTGCACTGGCTAAAGCAAGAGAAATCATTGTAGTGCCTAGATAAATGCCTATTAAAATGGGAACTAGCAAGTCTCTTTTTTCCTATCTGTTCCTAGCTAAAAGGTGACTCCGTCTTCCACAGTGGTGTACTAAACATAAGTTTTGATAATGAAAGGCTGCAATTTGAGAAGACGGCTGTCTACTATGTTGACGAAATAGCACCGGAGTTCTCCATGAAGTCTCTGACTCCTGGCCTCATTGCTGTCATTGTAGTAATAATAGTAGCAATAGTCGCTGGAATTGTTGTTCTGGTAAGTTCTAACAAAGCTGACAACCAGAATGGGTAACCATGTAATTTGGGAAATAATATGCCAGGGTAATTAATTGGACTCTGATAGAAACAACCTTCCTCTGTAAACTGGCTTCTTTTTTGAGACTTGGGAGGTGGGAAAGAGGTGACGCACATACATACCGTCACTGTTTCAGGTTACAGCTGAAGGGTGTTGCTTGGAAAATGAAAGTATTAGGAAGAACTCTTTGAGGTGAAGAAAGTATGTCCTGGTTTAAAGTAGTGAAGAGTGACAGCCAGCCTCTTGTGTACCTCACTTTGGAAGGATGGGGAAGGGACAGCTTCACGTTTGGAGTTTTAAAGTCACAACCAGATAAAGTTACGTGCAAATCAAGATTAAACAAAACTTCACAATTATTCTGTCCTTCTCTTGCAGGTCCTCACAAGGAGGAGGAAAGGGAAGTACGTGAAAGCAGAGGTAATTCATTTCTGTTAATGGCGTATGTGTGGGGAGGAGGGAGGTTGGCCAGAATTCAGAACTTCCTAAGTTTGTTGCAGCTTGTTAAAAGCTTACTTTGGGTGCTTCAGAGGCGTGCAAGGAAACTGAAAATAGTCAAATTCTGTTAGTTGGTTTTTATTCCTCTATAGTTCTCCCTGTTGCTTCTGCACTAGTTTCAAAGGCAACTGGTGATGTCCTGCATTTCCCAGGGGTGGGGGCGGTGCTGACATTAAGTACTATTTTTACGTATCTATAGCAAGGGCTATACAATCCACAGGAATTACTGATAGTCTTGTTCTGTCCTGAAGACCTTTTCTTGAGGTATTTGCGTGGCACTTGCAGTTTATATTGCAGAGCTACTTTCCAAAGGAATAGTAACAAATGGGACTAGTGGGTGGTGCTTCACCCCAAGCTAGAGCCTTTTGTAAAGGAGTCCAAAGGGTGTTGTAGGTAAATAGTAAAGTCTGCTCCCTGCACGTACGCTAAAGAGTGCTGTGGTTTTGTTTTTAAAATAAGTTTAAAAAAAAAAAAAAGCTGAAGTGTTACAGTGGCATGTTTGGTTCGGTTAGTGTTAGATCAAAATCCCTTTGCTAATAAAAGTCTGGGTTGTTTAGTCCTATTGACTTGTTTGGTCTCATGTTGAGAAGTAGCACAAATGTTGATCTCGCTCTACCTCCACCCCTCCAGGTAAAGGAAATGAATGAAATGCATAGAGGGCTGAACGCATAATGAAATCAGCTGACGAGAAAGATTCAAATAAGAAGACAACAGAAACATTGGAGGCATGGATCCTAACTCTTAAAAGATTCCTCCTGAAAGGGAGGCAATTGTGCTCACTTAATGATCGTTAAAACTCTTTAACAGCCAAGACTGGTAACCATGCTACTACTTTTACTATTTGTTGAGAGTTAAATCTTTAAATGCCCCATCTTACTCAAGTCAAACTTAACTACTGCTCCCTGATTTTTATTTTTATTATGATGATGAAATGAGTTGACAACTGCTGTTACTAGGTTTTGGAGCATATACGCTTAAATGGTTATTTTACCCTTGTTGGAGGTTTATTGAAGATAATGATTTTTGTAGCCATGTTGTAACAAGACTGTCTCTTGTATAACTGAACGTGACATTTTTTGGCTGTTTGTACATATTTGAAGTTGCTCGAATTTTTTTATGACTTGAATTAATAAAACTTTGAAACAGGCTTCTAATTCTCCTATGTTGAAATGATGATGATCTGGTAAGTTATTGTGCTTACAAATTCAGCGGTGTGATATTTCCTTGAAGCAAGTAACCTCAGCAGAGGTGAAGATAGTCTAGAAAACTCCCATTAACAAAGCTTGTATTAGCAATCTAATATCTCAATAGCATGATTTTTTTTTCTTAAAGCTGTGAAAATTATTCTTTATCCTATTTTTCCACTCTTGCTCTGCAACAGGAGTAAAATGATAAAATATGGATTGTTTGTATAAAAAAATAAACACGCTGTGAATGTAGCAATTTCAGGAATGCATAGACTGCTCTTTCAAATGCTATGTAAGTATTTATAATAAAACAAGCCTCTATCTAGAACATCTGTGGTGTAGGGTTGGGGGTGGGTAGCCTTGGCATCTGATGGTGGAGCTGGGGAAGAGCTATTACACCATTACCAGGATTTGCATAGCTATCCATTGCGAAGAAGTTGTTGCGTTACTAGAATCTGTTTCTGCAGTTATTACTGTTTACTGTCATGGAGGCTGACCAAACTTACGCAGGCTATCTGCCTCCCAGAGCTTTGGATAAAAGAGCTTGCTTTGGCAGTCAGTAGTCTATGTAATGTATCTTGGGAAGCAAGTTAATATGTATAGTCCGTCCAGCATATCTGATTTATAAAGGAAATGCTGTAACTCCTGTTGCCAAAGAAATAATTAGATACAAGATGAAGGAACTGAATGACAAATCCTATTGCTATTGGGGTTTTTTTGAGCCCCCTCCCTAAAACAGGAAAAGTAGGATAAACTGCTGAGAGGATAGTCTGTGTACTGTGTTCACAAAATGAAATATACCCCATTAGAGAGCTTGTTTGCGCCTGCTAAATACAACAGGGAGGCTGCTGAACTACGGTGACTGTACCTCTGATGTCACAGCTCACCGTACGCCTTCTGCCTGTGAACAAGGTGGTGGCTGACGTGTGTGTTGCTGTGTTAGATGTTGAAATATAGGTGGCGACTTGCCTTGGGTCTTCCAGCATCGGCTGGGATCAACTTAGGTGCGTGTGCTGAGCTGCTGCAGCCCCCAGGTTTTACTAAATTTCTCTTTGAGTCTACAGTATGTTTTGGGAAGTGGAGATGTGCGCGCTGATTTGCTCTGCCAGGTTGCTGCTCCCTGCTAAGCCCAAAAATCTTGAAACGGGGAACTTAGTGGAGTGCTTTGCAGCGTTTTCAGGCAGCTTTTTCAGTGACAACTTCTGTAGAATGATCTGTCCTGCCAATAAATGCCACTCCCTTTCTCCCCAGGTATGCAGGTGGTCTGCTGAGATACGGTGAATTTAATTCTGTAAGCTGTTACAACAACAACTGAAGCCTAGTTTACGCTAAGCTTGTCTTCTGCTGAGTTGTGTATTATTGTCTTCCCCAGTTCATCGCTCTCCATATCCTATACTTTCTTAACTGCCTGCACTATGGTATCCTTGCTGTTCCTTTCTTCTCCCCAAGATCATGATGCTATTGTTCCTCCCTTCTTCCTACTGTCCCCATTTCATACCTTATTTTGGCCTGTAGGATTGAAAGAGATGGTGTGTGCTGTGGCTGGGCTGGGAGCTACACATGTGCTGACTTGACTGGCTGGTACGTACCTGCTGTGTGGCCTGGACCTTGTCCCAGTTGGTTTGTTTGAACATCATTTTCTCCCTACTTTTCCCACAGTGTAGAGGAAGGCATTTAGATACTCTTCAATTTTTTTACCTAATGGAGCTTTTCATATGTGCACAAGCTTAGTGTCTCTAATATGGTCATCTTCCCTGTCAAATTTGACTGAAACTAGCCAAGGGGTTAGAAAACCACAAAGCTTACAGAAGTTAATTAAAAAATACGAGATGGTTTAACTAAATCTACAACTGAAGGGATCATACTACATCTGCTTTTATACTCTGTTACTATGGTACAGACATGATGCTGCCTAGCTCTCAAAATGGTGGTCAATAATAGGGTTTTCCCTAGTTTTCTTTCGTAAATACTTCTATTGATCTTTATATTGGCTTTTGTTCTGTTTTGTTTACTAAACACTGTCGTTGGGCAACAGTCCAACTGCATTAAAGTGTGTATTTACAGGGAGATGGAAATGGATGAGAGGGGGGAAAAGAGCTGAGAAACTAGTGTATCAGTATCCTGCAACTTAATTATGTTTTATAGGTTTTTTTACGGCTAGGGGAGACTAATGTACTGAAATTAAAAAAAAAAAACAAAAACACATTATGAGATAGTGTCAACTCTTCACTCATACATGTGATGTTTCTCTTCATACATAGAGCAGTTTTGAACTGCTGTCAAAAAGATTGCTATTGAAAAATAATATGATTTTAAATAGCGACATACAGTGTTCTCTATTTTAATACTCTTAAAGCATTCCGCAAAGTTAACAAGTTTTCTGTGAAAACAAAACCAATAACATTTAATAAAAGAGTATTAATCACTACATAAATCTTTTACAAGGTAAATATTTTGATGCTTCCATTTGCCTAATTCATTAACTTCCATGAAGGAGCATATTTTTTAAATCTAAAATTCTACACAAAGTTGTGAAACCATGTTCCCTCTCTTTTAATGTAATGTCAACCATGATAAAGGATACGAAGGGCAGACAGAAGATTTATTAAATAATTTGAGACTGAAATGAGATCTTCTGTTACAGAGAGGGGATGGCCACAAACTCTACAAGAAACTATAGTAATATTTATCTTTGTGCCTATGTACAACATGGGAAAATAGTGTTTGTATGGCAAGTGCAATTCTATTACTTCCTTATGAATTATTACACGAGCATATATATTAGTTATTACTGCTGAGCAAAATTAAATAAATGTTTATGCAAAGACAATGAGAGACTTTTTAGAAGGCATGCAAATAATATATTTGAGAAAGCATGACCAATAAAGCCTATAAAACTTTCTTCCAAAGCAATCCCTAAGCCTAGTTTCCACAACTACAAAATGAAAGGTCAGTGTTGCGTATGTAGGGTCTGTTGACAGTAGCGTGCTCATTACCCTTCTGAACAATCAGCGAGTTTGGTAAGAGAAATAACATTGTTTGTGAACCATGTTTATTTATATCCTCATCTGCTGGACTTTGATTGCCATAATATACAGTGACTTTGGCTTACAGACTGCTTGAAATAGCCTGAAAAATATTCTAGGAAACTAAAAATGCCTGCAGCTCTGCTGCTCTAACGTTACAACTGCTGGTTAACTGAATTCTAGCAGCTCCCAGGAGAGGCTGTGGTCTGCTATCACAAAGGTCCATTGCTGGCCATACCGGCAGTCAGGCACACTGTAGAGTGGCTCATACATTAGGGATAGCTGGGCGCATCCACACAGAGTTTTACAAACTTTGATGAAATCTTTGTCCTTGTATTAGCAGTAACAAGCAATGGCAGCTGTATGTAAGAGAGAGGGTCACACATAAAAAGGAGGTGGTGTATAATGTTAGAAGCAGCACTTACTGGGTTATAGCATGTAAAAACTTCATGCACGTAAGAAGTGGGGTTTTTTCTTTACTAACCCCTAAAGGGACTGCAGAATACTTGCGCGTTCGGGTGCCTGCAAAGTAGAGGCATGGCTGTGCCAAATTGATCTAGGTGAAAAAAAGTGCATATGAGAAAGTTAAAAGGTTGTTTACAAAGCAACATCTGCATTTTCTGTTTAAACTTACATTAACTAAAGAGTCTTATCTTATTAATACTATCCAAAGTCTCTGCTGCATTATCCGTACATACCCACCAGTCTAACAGACAATTTTCTAATTTTCTGGTAACATCCCCACCGACTCAAAAGGATTAGAGCTGTCAGTGATCACACTTGAACATTGATTAAGCTTTGGTAAAATAGGATTTATTTTTTCTTTTTTTTTTTCTTTTCTGTGGAGTGGTTAGAGGACATCCATTTTCCAGACGGAAAAGCCGTCACAACTTTTCTGTATATGATAGTTATGCAAAAGAAGGCAACAAAATTAATTAAGGTCTAGATTAGTGTCCATTTCCCATCTGCCACGCACATAACAATTACAGCCATCTTCTTAAATCACTTATGGTAGGCAAGGGAGAAAGCTGGAAGTGCTCTGTTAGCAACAGCACGGTGAAGCAACCAAGCCTGGCAACAGGGAAGATGGTCCCTGTTCTGAGTGAGACCTCTGCGGATCAGCTGGTGCACTGAGCTGCCCTGGAAGAATAGATGGGGTGAAGAAAATGGCAGAAGCTCAGAGGAAAGGTGATTGCTCCGGTGGTATTTTGTGCAAGAGATGTCACAACATAAACATTTTTCATGGACTGTGGCCACCACATTAAGAGCGTTAGCGGGTGTTTTAAGGTGCTGTAAACAGGAGCCTGCAGCTCAGCAGAGCTGCCTTGAGCAAACTGCCGAATGAAAAGGTGTAACCAGCCCAGAGGAGAGAGAAGGAAGCACTGCAAAGTGCAGCAATTACAGCTTAGCACACCTTATTTTATCTCTTGAAGGTGCTAATGAGGTCCCCGGAGCCCACCTCCTCTCCAGTTGTTTGAACAGGTCACTTTTTACCTTCTTGTGCTATCTTCTGCTTTATCTGTAGCCATCGGTATGTACAAAGACAAGCACTCCCAGCTATAACTTATGTGTATTTTGGGCTGATCTGGTATTATCACCTCTTGGCAAGGTTGCCTGAGTGCTTTCAGAAGGTTATGTATTTGCTAAATGACATTTATTTAGGATTAATTTTCCTACATGAGCGCTGCTGCAAGCAAACACTTTTGGTGGAGGCCTACGTCAGACCAGATAGTTTAACTGCTTCTGAAAAAAATGTTAGGAAAAGTAACTTATTCATGCTGAAAATAAATGCGACTGCCCTGCCAGAGCAATGTCATTTTTACAATTGTTATGGAGATAAGAGGAAGATTTTGGGCAATTCCAAGGCTGTCAAATGTCTAGTGACCTTATGCTTTGTTTCCTAAGTTGAATGGAGGCAGATCTTAATTTCTGTTCTCCACAAGAACCGCCCGTGGTCCTTCAGCAAGTGTGTTCGCCAAAGGGCTTTGAAGGCCTTTTCTGGGAAAACTGTGTTACCTCAGGGATACAGGACTGGGGTTTGGGTTGGGAAGGCTACAGTGGGGACAGGCAGCCCAGGGTGACACTGGGCAGGAACGGGGTAGAGGTGGGAACACCAAAGTGTGCGCTGTGGAGGGACAGCCAGCACGCGGCAACACCTTCAGACTGAGGTATCAGGGTGGCTCCAGTGGTAAAAGGATAGTTTAGTGTGAAAACCTGAAGTAGTCCTTATGTGGGCCGAAATATTAAAGATGAGCACATTGACTCACCAAGTGGAAAGAAGAGAGATGTGAGGTGAGAAATGTGGGGAAAGAGATCCCAAAAGCATGCCATAGCTGGGACTGGGGGTGGGCCAGCAAGAAGGATGGAGGGTGAGAGATGAGATGGAAGATGCTGAGGTAACATAGAGTGGAAGGGAGAGAGAAAGGAATGGGAGGCAGACGAGGGGACATTCTGAAGCAGCAAGATGGACAAACCAGAAGTAGTGACAAGCTTTTATGCAGGAAATGGTAAGGCATTTCTTCAATTCTAAGATGTTTTGACTACAGGTGATAAGGTGCAGGCAGCTGAATTGCGGTACAAGATTCATGATTTGGAACTGACTAGGAAAAAAAAAAGTGGTCCAAGGCAAAAGAATTTCCAAAAATACTTGATTTAACCTCAGATTTCATATTATTCTTAATAATAACTACATGAAATATTGTGAGAATATATCTACAGTTTCTATTCCTTTGTGTCTTTACATCTGAAGGAAAAACAAAAAATGAAGAAATACTCAGGACACTGCAAGGAAAAGATGATGAAAAATCAAAAAAATGAAGCACTCTGGGCACAGGGATCAGGCTGTCGCCAGGGCTCAGGATCACTCCGAGCACTGTGGGGCAGACAGTGCCCTTTCTGTCCCTGAGCTGGCTGACCACAGTGTGTAAATAGAGGTCAGGTTTTCCAGGTTTTTTTGGCCATTTGCCATGTTGCTCCCTGTACTGCGTGGGAGGAGCGACCCGGGAAGGAGGGTGAGAGTTGCGGTCTCCTTGCCCGAGGGAGGTGGCATGTGAGTTCTCTGGACACCATTCCCCCTGTAAGCAGGGAAGGGCCCATAAACCCCCAGTCTTCTTGCTCCTGGGAGTCCGAGAGAGGTGCCAGCCCTGTACTCGGGCTGTGTTATGGCATTTGCCTTCTGGCTGCCTGTGAATCTCCTCAGCGTGCAGCGGGCCCCCACAC
This sequence comes from Chionis minor, assembly GCA_013398295.1. Taxonomy (NCBI): domain Eukaryota; kingdom Metazoa; phylum Chordata; class Aves; order Charadriiformes; family Chionidae; genus Chionis; species Chionis minor. The sequence goes on from VZSF01004869.1 coordinate 101,947, forward strand.
TCCTGGCCGGCAGGACGCTCTCCTCCCCACGGAGTGAGTGTGGCGACCACTCAGCACGGCTGCCCGGGGCTCCCTCCGTCTTCTGGGAAGGCCTGCGATGGCCGTGCGGCATCGAAGGCCGATGGCATGAGGCCTGCGCGCTTCACCTTGGACGTGAGGCTGTAAGCAAACGCCCAGCCCCCGCCATCGCACGGGGCTCGGCGCTGAGGCTCAGGGACTGCCACCGCGCCCGCCGCCCCGCCCGCCCCACCGGCAA
>VZSF01004869.1:102400-203991 GCA_013398295.1 Chionis minor
GGGCGGAGGGTCGGACACGCGTCCCATGGGCCTCGCGTGGGCGGAGGGGCGGCCTCGGGTGGCCGGAGGGGAGCGGGGGACGGAGGGAGCGGGTGGGCGGCGGCGGTGGGTGCCGGTGGCGGGGCCAGAGAGCGTGAGGTGCTGCCCTTGGCTTCCCGCACTCGGCCGCTTGGAAAGAGCCGGCGGCTGAAGGCCGCAGCGCCCCGCGGGTCGGTGCGGGCCGGGGCAGCGGTGCGTGGTGGTGCTGCGCCCGGGGGTGGGGAGAGCGGGAGGGGAGATGCGGAGGGGTCTCCGGGTTTTAACGCGTGCCCTGGCAGCGCGCAGAACCGCGTGTCACCGAGTCTCTCTTCCGCCACCCCTCGCGGCTTGGAAATGATAATTAGTAGCCGTTGCGAGGGGGATGCTGTGAGGGATGTAGGTGTCCAAACGTAGGAAAGTATCTACGGCAGAAAGCATGGTTCTGGGTGCGTGCTTCTTGCGTAAGCTCGTACTACAAGAGTGTCAGGTGTGGATCGTTAAGTCGAACACAGCGTGTTGCGTAGGTTCACAGCAGTTAGTTACGTTTTTCCATTTGTGAAAATAATTGTGTGACATTTTCTTGCCCAAGCAACGGGCGATAGGACAGCAGGAAACAGCCTCAAGTTACGCCAGGGGAGGTTTAGATTGGATATTAAGAAAAATGTCTTCACCGAAAGGGTTGTCAAGCATTGGAACGGGCCGCCCAGGGAAGTGGTGGAATCGCCACCCCTGGAGGTGTTCAGAAGATGGGTAGACGTGGTGTTGAGGGACAGGGCTTAGGGGTGGTTCGGGCAGTGTTAAGTTTGTGGTTGGACTCAATGATCTTAAAGGTTTCTTCTAAAGGTGATTCTATGATAACTGAGGACTGGGCTCATGCAGCTCCATAGTGCAGGTGATTGGTAAACAATGAATGGTAACTTCACGTGTCCAAATTATCCATTATTAGGTGCTTCACTAATGATGGCCTGCAGAAGTGAATAATTGCGTAAGATTTTTCTCTTCCATTCACCCCCTGTTGCTTTTTATTTCTCTCGATATAAGACAGTGGAGCTTGCAGGCACTGGATGTAAGAGCATCAAGAGAAATTATCCTGCTGGAAGAGGCAAACCTTAGTATTATCCTTAATCTCAAGGAACATAATGTTGCAAAGTTATTGGCTCATACTTTGTGAAATAAACCTGTTTGTGAATGAAGTTTTTTTGTGAGTGTCCAGTGGCATTAAAAAGAGAATGATGTTCTCGTACCGTTTTCACTTTCTATTGCCAGTGATGGGCTAATGTGTAAAAACCAAAAAAAAACCCCAACCCCTCCCCAAAAACACAAAAAACCCCTCACAGAAAAACAACTTGTGGAGAAGTTGTGCAGCCTGATAGTTTCAAACATAGAATTTGATATGTCTAGCAGGCTAGAAATACATGCATCAGAATTATTGTTCTGTTTCATTTAAAAGTGATAATTTCACAGATGTAAGCCTGTGACTATCAGCTCTGATTTTAAAACTGCAAACTGTAGCCTTATTTATCTTATCCAATTAAAATTCAGCACAAAACTACATTTTATGCTTTGAGGATGATTTCAAACCACACATCAGATTCAGGTGCCTTCCCCCCTGTTTTGTTAGATGGTTCTGCATTGGGAAGGAAGACCTAATTATGTGGAATTAGTTTCTTAACTACTTCCAAAAAAGTCTTAGAAGTTTGAGGAAAGAAAATGAAAAAATCCTACTTAGAATAAACGCACGAGTTCTTATGGGTGTGGAAAATCTCTGTTTAACATCTTTCACATAAAGTGAAGAAGAGCCTCAAACGTGATGAAGGCATGCTACTGAAAAGAGGGATGTGATAATCCCTATATTTTGCTTGTGCTTACTTTATATGTCATTAACTCGTGTATCTGACACCAGTCTGAGTTAATTCCACTTGCGAATCTGTCAGAAAACTTAACATACCCACCCAAAACACCAGTTTGTTTAGAATTATCTTACTCTGTGAGTAGGCTGGTACCAGAGGTGGCACGGAAGGTGGAGAAGTAGAAGTGGTGTTGCTCCTCTTGGCAACTGTATGGAATTAAATTTGTTCAACTGCATCATCTGCCTCCACTGTTATAGGAATAGAAGCAGGAAATTTGTCAGGCACTTTCTGAGTTAGGCTTTAATGTAAACTTCTAAACTTTTTTGAGAATGTGTTGGTTTTATGGTATGTATTGTGATAAAAGGGAAATGTCTTGGCATGTATGTCTTGCCATCTTCTCAGTGCGAATAGGGTGACAGTTGGTTCTATCAGCAGAAGTGGGTTATCCAGGAAAGAAAAAATGTTATCCAGAAAGAAAACCTGTAGCAGGCTTCCACCACTCATTAGACTGAAATATGTGAAATGTTAGTTAGAAAACTGAATCAAAAATATTGTAAGAAGAGGGAAAGGGTGAGAGGGACCTCACCCTTATATATATGTACATAGAGATTTAATGAAATTTGGAAATGGACATTATTTTTATTTGGGTATGGAGTCTGCTTTCTTCATTCTTAATACTAACCAGTTCAATGTTGTGAGTTTGTATTGTTTCATGGATTTTATGTGTTTGCTTCTTTGATATTAGAACAGTGTCCTTCCTGAAGGCTTTCTTGGGATTTTTGATTACAGAAAATAAACTTTATGAACAAATTCAGGTATCTCATAACTTTTTTTTCCCTTTTTTGTAGGAACTCAGAAGCTTGAGAGTGTTGTACTTAGTAAAATGAACTTTGAATCTTTTGTGAGAGATCTGCTTCTGGTTCGTCATTACAGAGTTGAAGTCTATAAGAACAAAGCAGGGAGCAAATCTATCAAAGAAAATGACTGGTATTTAGCATACAAGGTACAATTTTCAGCCTTTCTCTGTAATTGTGAGGTGAATGAAAAAAACTTATGACTCTTTCCTGAGCCCCTCAGCTTGGAGTTTTGTGATTTTCAGGGACTGACATTGGTGGCATGATGGTAAATTGTGCAGTCTGTTATGTACCTTTGTATTTTCTGCTGCTCTAAGGCTGGAAGAACTTGTTCTTTATCTTTGCCATAGGTCAGGAAATGAAGGAAACATGAAGTAGGTTGCTTTGTGCAGATAATATGTAAAATTTTAATGGTTAAAAAAATAGATCAGTTGTATGTTTTATAGTGATGGACTGTTCAGTATTTAGTTTTATCAGTTGTTCTTTTTAAAGCGAACAAAAAGTATATGTGTATATATACACTCTTTAAAAGTGTATTTCTTTTCTAAATAGGGTTCTCCAGGAAATCTTGCCCAGTTTGAGGAAGTTCTCTTTGCCAACAATGATATGTCAACGGCCATTGGGGTTGTGGGGGTTAAGCTGTCTACTGCTGATGGACAAAGAGTAGTAGGAGTGGGGTATGTCGACACTACGCTGAGAAAATTGAGTGTCTGTGAGTTTCCAGATAATGATCAGTTCTCAAACCTTGAAGCTCTTCTGGTTCAACTGGGACCGAAGGAGTGTGTGCTACCAGGAGGAGACACTGCAGGAGAGATGGGAAAACTACGACAAGTAAGGGAACCATTGTGGCTGACAGACAAAACTTTATCTAAAAAGCTGTATTCTAGCTTATTAGCTAGGCTCTGTGATTTATGGAAAAATGAAGGAGCAATACGTTAACTCAAAGAAGTTTTGATTTATGCATCCAAAATGTATTATTTGTTTGTTGACTCATCTGCATTTTAATCGGCAAAATTTGTTCTAAGGGTGGAACCTTGTCTGTCATTCTTCTCTCTGCAACCAAGCAGTAAATAAATATCTCTTCAGGGTTTGCTTTGATGTGATGAACATCTGTCCCCTGAATATTGAAAGTAATTGAAAACTATGTGTGTTCATGGACAACAGGTTGTTCAGAGGGGAGGAGTCCTGATAACAGACAGAAAGAAGGCGGATTTCACAACAAAAGATATCGTTCAGGATCTCAATCGCCTGTTAAAATCAAAAAAAGAAGAGCAAATGAATAGTGCAGCATTGCCAGAGATGGAAAAGCAGGTGAGCACAGGGCAATGTTTAGTGTGCTACTCTTTTTTTAGAAGCAGTGTGGTGCATGCATCTATTGTGAGGATAGAGACACCAGCTTGTGGGTCCTGTTTTGTGCTGGATTCCTATACTTCTGGGAAAGTATATTGTACAACCCATGGTATATTAAGCTACGTTCTTGCTGAAGTGTTTAGCAGTTCTTCTCAGCTTGAATCTGTGTCAAAGTTGTGTTCCAGGGTCCTGAAAAAAAATGAGAAAACCTTTCCCTTACTGCTTTATAGTAGTAAACTCTGGTAAGCAAATAGTCTGTGCGCAAGAGGTGCTTCCTATTCATAATCTATCTAGCCTAAGGACTGAAATACAGTACTTTGGTTATTTTGCATGACGGGAAAATTGGTATTTGAAAACAAAGTAATGTTTATGATAATATTTTTGTGTTTTGTATCATCTTATGGCTCAAGCATATGGTTTAGTGCCTGCATGTGAACTGAACATGTTTGTTCTTAGCTGCAAACAAGAGGTAATTTACTTGAGATAAACATGTTTTAATTTGTTTTAAAATGCCCTTTGCCGCTGATGCTAACTGCAGGTGTAAGGTGCAGAGTTATTCTCCCTTAATGTGCGATTTCACAACAGGTTCAAATTGTTTGAAGTGTGTTGCAGCCGAACAAGTCAGTCGTGCTGCTGCCTCTCTTTTGTGCTGGCACTAGTGTTTGTAACGCTATGCAGTGAGTCAGATCAGATCCTTCTTCTGGCTGAAAACTAACCCTGAAACCATGTCCTGAGATGATCCATGATATCTCATTTATCTGCAATAACTTGTTTGCGTTCCTGAGCCGGAAGCATCCTGATAACAGCTTTGGAAAGCTGGCGAGGCACGCACTTCACATTTTGTTTATCACATGATGCAAATGTCTCCTTCGTTGTTCTTGGAGCTACCTAGAAAGACTCTGTAGTGCCATAGAATGTCCCTATGAAAATGATCATTGTCAAACAGGATGAGTCTCTCACGGCCTTCCTGGAATTAATGTGGCTCAAAGATGTCCCCTGATTTTAACTTTCTAGTGGCATTTATCAAATGCTCGCCAATTCAGGAGTGTTTCTAACGAGAATGTTTCTGTCTGTTTGGGTTTTTTTTAATAAAAACTTCAGGTTGCTGTTTCGTCTTTGTCGGCCATTATCAAGTTTTTAGAGTTGCTGTCAGATGAGTCTAACTTTGGACAATTTGAACTGACAACTTTTGATCTTAGTCAATATATGGTTCTAGATAATGCAGCTGTTCAAGCCCTCAACCTTTTTCAGGTAAGAAATGCACCCTTAAATTGGTAAGTGTTTTGCAATACACTTATTTAGCTGCTTGATAGGTAGGATGACTGCCCAATCGCAGCTCTCCTGATCCTGATTAATAGCAACTTTTACATTTTAGCTTTGTTTTCAGCTGCTGCTCTACAGCGTGTGTTTTAAACACTGTTGCCACTTTTTTGTTTGTTTGTTTGTTCGTTCGTTTTTGTTAGTTTACTTTGAATGTAGAAGAGACAATTGAGGGTAGGAAGTGGCCAGAAACAAGTGTCTATGGAGAATGCAGATATGGGAAGAGCCTTAGAAGTACCTCATGGTTGTAGCTGCTGAGTGGCTAAGCAGTGGAGGGGAAGTGCTTTGTCTATCCTTGGTTTTATTCAGAGGAGTTCACATCTCCAGTGGCAGGAGCAGACTTGGGGTATGGGAGGAGAGTTCTGTAGTTTTGCGGTGTGATAGGGAAATCCAAAGCACAGTTGCTTTATACAGTAGTGCTGTTTTTGGGAAAGAGAATGGAAGCCTGAATTAGGTAGTACAGGAGGCATATGGCTGGAGCACTGCTGGTGATGGAAAGGGAGGACTGGCTGCAGCAGGGAGGGCAATGAACAGGACAGCACTTAAGAACATTCTGAAAGCATTGTGGCGTGCTAACTGGCCAGTGACAATTTTATTTTTTACACCCATTTTCTACAAATCCAAGCAGGTTACCAGTCTCCCCTATACTTCCTACCACATCTGTTTTTCTGCTTTGCCCCTTCTTAGAGTTGTAGGAAAACGTGGACCCGGAATGCTGCGTTCTATCAGCTTTTTTCTTTTATGTTAGTAAACCCTGCTTGATGATCTTTGCTTGGAGATAATCCACTTGAGTTTCAGGTTTATAGGAAGAAATGACAAATACGGTCTCCTGTTTACCTTAGAGGGATTTCTAGAGCAAAAAAGAATGTATATTCAGCATCTGAACTGGTTAACCCTGGAGACTGATAGGAAGTACACCGCCATGTCTGTTTTTCGGGGCTGTTGTGAGCTGTGGAACAAGGGGCTTGCCGTGTAGCAGGAAGCTGCATCATTGCCTGTGTGGCAGGCGGTCTGTGGGCAGGTTTTTGGGCAGGCACTAAAGCAAAGGCAAAATATTTTGTAATTCAAGTTGCTCTGTGAGGTATGGAGGTAAAGTTGTTACGGGGCAGCAGATGCAGTCGATTATATGAAACTGTAATGTTCCAACTTGGATGTGATGAAGTAGGTTATTCACGTAAAATATATGTACTCTGTGACACTTTCTTGGATTCAGAAATTTTTCATAATGTTATACTGTCCAGAACACTGAAAATAGGCACATCCACTTTAGATTTTCCAGGGGTTAAGTGTGTCGATATACCTTCTCATTGTCGTGGTGATGCTAGTTCTATACCCCAGTTGTTTATGGGCATCCAGACCTGCTCCTGGTTGAATGCTTACCCACAGTTTTAATTGCAGGTGTAGTGAGGGTTGAGGTTTTCATTTCAAAGCTAAGAGCTGAAACAAGCTTGTTTGTTGTTTTTCAGTGTTAAACAAATTTCTTACTTCCTAGGAGTTTGTGCAGCAAACAAACAAAACCCCAAGAAAATTGACCAAAAGTCTGCCTTGAGTCCAATTAATGTCAAACCTAAATTATAGACAGTAAACTATAATCTGAATGGAGTAAGTTTAGAGATGTTTATAGTACTCCAAAGATGATCTGGGGAGGCTTGAGAGAATTTGGATAACTCTGTTCTCCCCCATTGTCTCATTCTGTTGTGTCCCCACCCCCCTCAGCACCCTCCAAAGATCTCCGACCAAATCCATTGAACACAAGTCCTGTTTCTTGCTGCTTTTTTTGATGGACAGGACCCCTGTTTTTTTGACCTCACAAAGGGCAAACTAGCAAATATCTAGGTGTATTTCCACTTTTCCTATTCAAATAGCAAACTACCCTGTGACTAGATGCTTTTCCAGCTTTCCTGTTCAGTCAACCAGTTTCCAAATGGACAAGCCTATTCATTGTTTGCCATGTTCCAGGGACGAGAGTGTGAGTGCTTTAATGCTGTGCTGTTTCATTTGCCTTTTTTGATGGGTACCAAGTGGAATACAGGAGAAACACTGGTTTGTTCCTAGGTAGCAAAGTTGAGTGCCATTCAGAGGGTGTCAGAAAACTTCACTCATTCTTTTTTTTTCCTTTCCAGAGTTCTGTGGAAAATGCCAATACTGCACAGTCTCTAGCTGGTTTACTAAATAAATGCAGAACCCCTCAAGGACAAAGACTAGTTAATCAGTGGATTAAACAACCGCTTATGGACAAGAATAGAATTGAAGAAAGGTAACAGTGTTGTGTTTTATATACTTACACAAGTTAGTAACTATTTTACAGAAGTCTCTTTAAAAAGCACAAAATACTACAACAGAGAAATAATGGTGGGGAAGGTTTTTGTGAGCTATCCTGTAGTTAGAGCAAAAAGTGTTTTTTCCTGAGATGAAAATTGACAGGATACTGTTAGATTAAATGCTTTTTACAATTACGACATTTTAAAGAGGAGGTATTATATGTTTAGATGGTCCAGTGATTCATGGTACAGGCTAAGGCAGTGTAGCAGCAACTCCTTCACTATTATACTGCAAATGCTCCAGTTGTATAATAGTATTTTGATGTCACTTCCAGTTTACCAATAAAAGAAAAAAAGACCACCAAAAACCCAACCCAGATAATTAAGTAGTAGTGAGCTCTTTGTGTTTCCAGAAAAAAACTACCCTTGGTTGCAGAGTGGTACTCTTACCATATCTTGCCTGGATACTGTGGCCCGAACATGGATGGTCTTTTTCTTCCTTGCTGTCACCATGCATCTGTCCTGCTGGTAGACAGCCGTATCAGTTGATATGAAACCTTAGAGAATCTGGCAAATCGCTGCTGAGAATATACAGATAATTCTCAGTCCTTCAGAAAGGAGAACTGCAAAGGCCATATTCCTACAGTGCGTGTGCCTGTTTATCTCTTGATTATGCTCACCATGAAAACAGAAGTTGCACTTTTTAAAACTTGTGCTAAATATAGCTATATTCTTATCATCTAAACTCAAACTTCATGCAGCTCAAATGAACGGCAGGTTAATACATTGCAAAATGTATGTTAATATGTACTTTGACAAAGCAGAAGAGGCCAGAAACCTGAATTTAACTTTCATACCTTCTCTAAGGCTAATATTTCAGAGAAAGCATTGAGGATATGCCCCCTGTTTCATTGAATGTTGTATCTTATTCTGGGATGTATTACAAGGTCCTTCATCATTAGTTCTTGATTACATACCCAGTATCTTCTACTTCTGTCAGTTTTGGATTCTAAAATCTAAGCCAGCTTTAATTTTACCGTTATGCTGGTTTTAAGATTTTGGAAGTTATTACTCCCATTTGTAGCTTTTTTATGTGAAAGTAAACATTGGAAATGTTAACTTTTGTGTCAGACTTGTTTGCTCATTATTGTGCATCAGAAGTCCTGCAAGTTTGGAAGAGAGAAGGTATTTTCTTGGTAAAGCTGGGATTAAATGGTAGTCAGAAAATGTAATTTGAACTGTTTTGTAGAGTTATGATCGTCTCCGCATTTTGTGTTGCGATTCTATATGGTTGATGTTGACCGCATTTGGGAAAAGATGTATTTAAAGGAGGAGGAGAGTAATTAAATGGAGTTAAGCTCTTAGTGAGGCTTGTAAAGGTAGGTGTATCCACGTGTTGTGAGGTTGAAAGAGGTCCATTGATAATCTTCTGTATCTTGCTCAGTCACAGAATCATTAGGGTTGCAATTTGTTCAGAGTAGTTTCTTTTAATCTGTACTTATGTAAGGGCACTGAAATACTATAGTCATATTTTTCCAGTTTATTCTGCAGCATAGCTAAGCCTGCCTGAATGCATCTTGCTTTCAAGTAGCGCTTTGATGGATTTAATTCTTTGGCTTTGTGATAAAAGCAATGTATTTTACTCATAAGCTGTTGGTGTGCTGTCCTCCCAATCTTAATGCTTTTCAAAATGTGTAGGACTGTTCTTTTTTTAATCCGAAGGAACAAGCATAATGAGAGAGGCTGTTAGTGGGACTGATGAGATGTATTGACAGGTTCAAATATCTTTTCAAAGATATGCAGTCGCCAAGTTGTTTTCTATATGCTTTGTAAAGTATATTTTGGCTGTTTTAAGAATTACGAACTGTAATTTAGAACATATAGGTGGTCTGAGAAGGAAATACCGTGACTGCCATTCCTTTACGTTTACTTTGTACTCAACGGGAGGTACTGATTAACATGGCATGCTTCAGGCTAAGAAATAAAGGATGCCCTTTAACACTAACCAGTGCAAAACTCTGTCCTAGGCTGAACTACCCAAGTTGAACTGATGTTAGATGACAATGTTTTGAAGCCTGTTGTTTTGCTTACACAGGAGGTATTTTGACTTAACTTTTATTCCAGTAGTGTAGAATTGGATGTCTGACTGTTTATTAAAAAAACTTTGAAAGTTAGGCTCTTGTAACCCACTGCTGAGACCTGTAGGTGGTGCAAGTTATCTTTTGGAGCTGGATGGATCAACAGCTTTCAGTGGTTTGTAATGTGCAACATGTTGTTAACATTTATGGATAAATGGGACACAGTGTTACATCGGTAGTCCATATAAACCATTGATACGGTAACAAAACAAATTAATGTACATAGTGCACATGCTTCAGATAAAATATTGTTTATGTACTGGAATAGCTCCTAGTGAGAACTAAGAAAACAGGGGTTCCTGATACTTGCCTGTCTTGAAAGACTTGGGGTTCTGCCCATGTCTGGCTGGTTTTCCACAGTTAAAAAAAAATAATTATCAGTCATAAGCATACAAGATACAGACCTGCTTCTCCCGTGTGATGTGTTCAGAAGGAAAGTACATGAGGTTCTTGCTCCTTGCCTTATAGTCAGCATATTTCTGAAATTAAGTGTAGTTGCAGAGACTGGAATTGCAAATACATATATTAATTATGTAACTCAATTGACTGTAATACAGCAAGTAACTTCAATATGTAATGCTTTTTTTTCTTTTTTCCAGATACTGGAAAGTTAGAGAAACATGGCAGAATGTAAAATAATGCTTGTTCTGTTATGCCCTGAGAAGGGAACTTGTGCTGAATGTATTTTTTTTCTATATTGAGGGGGAAACTATCTGATATTTGTGCAGAGAACAATTATAAGATTCCAGCTGGTCTTTTTAGTCCTCTATGCATACTGTGGCCTAACCTCTTTTACGTCTCTGTCCTGTAGTAGAAAAGGTGCAGGGGTCTCAGTTCCAGAGGAATTACAGGCTGTACTGTAACATCACTTGTTCCGATTCAAGCCTTATTTGAGCTTTTCTCTTGTGTTCCTAAATACTGCGCTGCATTGGGGACCAAACTGCAGAAACCAGTCCTAGCTCTGTCAGAGTCAGAAAGTAATAGATTTAGGAAGCTTGGGGTGAATAAATGGCTAGCAGGATAAAATTTCCAAGTTTGTAGAACATTCTCATGAATCCGTCTTGAATGACAATTAAAGTAGCAGCTTGCTTAAAAATGAGGAAAAAAAAAATGCAACTTGTTGCTAGCTAGTGTAGGCAGGCTTGACTGCCTTTACAGGGCTTTATTTAGTAGTAAGTTAACCTAACATATGCTTTCTGTAGCGGACAAACGGAGGGGCAGAGTGGGGTAATGCGGATGGGATAGCTCAGAAGCCATGTGACTGGGGGCTCGTCCTGGGTGCACACGGATACACAGCATGGATGGGAAACGGGCAGGTGAGACGAGAACGCTGTGTGTGTTGCAGGCCTGTGATCTCCCTCGGATTGCAGAAATGTGGTCAAGCGACTGGAGTGCTGTAGCATGTGCTCTTCATGCGGGCCGGATGGGGGAGATGGAGGGGTCGTGTTTCTGCAGAGGTATGGCCTGGATGCGCAGAGCTCCGCTGCGGAAGGGCAGTGGGCCTATCCGGAGCTTACAGGTCAGGATTAGAGAGGGGACAGCAAGGCGGGTGGCATCACAGTGAACATCTGCAGCACACCTGTCCTGTCGGGATGAGGAAGTGGACTAAGGCCACCTTGAGACAACAAGAAGAAACATGATCACAGGCCCTGGTTCTCTTGGAGGACCTGAGCTACTCCGGCACCTGCTGGAGTGAAGCGTGACGCTTGCTTGTATCTTCGGACGTTCTGGCAGAGAAGTCCGCAGTGTTGTGCCCTTGCAGCAGCAAAGGGTGACCGCGCACTGGGCTCCGCTAGTAAGAGCAGGTTGAGGACCTGTGATTGTTCACATCTGCTTGTGAATCTGCATCTAGAGTCCTGTATCCAGTGTGGGGCTTTGCAGGACAGGTAGATGGACAAACAGGAGCCGGTCCAGCAGAAGGGCACTGAGCAGGATCATGGGCTGCAGCACATGGTTTGTGAGGAGAGGCTGAGGGGGCTGGGTTTGTAGCCTGGAGAAGACTAAGGGTAAGGGGCAGACCTAACTGCTGGTTTCAGCTGCCTAGTGGGTGGGAGTCATAGAGAAGGTGAAGCTAGGTGCTTCTTGCAAGGGCACAGCAAAAGCATGAGACAAAACAGACATGAGTTTCACCAACGGGCCCTCCATCTGGATATAAAGAAAAAAATCTTCACCGTGAGGATGGTCAGACTCTGGAATGTATGTTCAGAGAGATGGAGGGATCTCTTTCACTTGTTCAGTGTTCAACTGAAATTGGCCTTGTTTTGAGCAAGGGCTGGAACTAGAGGCATTGGGTTTCCTTCCAACATAAATTGTTCTGCGATAGGTTCTCACTAGTTCTGTGTTCTTTTCTAAGCTGCAGCTGTCCCTGCAAAGCTTTGCAGATAGGCTTTTTGCTTCTGTCATGGTGGTCAGCAGCTCTGGAAACACCTTCAGTACTTTTCCGAGTACAGGTCAATACTTGGAGCAACACATGGATTGCAGGCAGTTAAATTAGTAGGTGGTGGCATGTGTCCTCAGTAAGGGAGGGGAGAATGTGACCAACTTGGAGGTTTGTCTAAATGGCTTAATTAAAATTCATTTTAAATGCTGGGAGTGCCCCTAATGCGTTTAAAGAAGCTTCTGAAATACAGGTTGAATCTGAGCTAGTTGGAAGACAGTAATGTGATTTGTTATTGTCATACAGATCATGATGCAATAAATATTTCACATGAAAGAAGTCATTCTGGTGACATAAAAATGGTGCTGGCTAGCCCAGTAAGCCTCTAGAATGGTTAGAAAAATGTCACCTTTGTAATTCCAGAAGTTGTTATCTCTTTAGTCCCCTAGAGAAATGCTTGGAGTTTGAAGCTCTCAGTGCTGTTTCTTTAACATTCTCCCCTCCTTTCACCTATTTACTATTTTCAGAACTACTAGATAATCTGTGTTTTCATTTGGGTTTGCTTGTAAAACTGAGGTTGATAGTGAGTGCTGTCTAGAAACATTAAACAAAAGCTATACTAGTCAAGCACATGTCAGACAGGCCTTGTCTTTAGGAAGGAATTTCCATGAAAATCTCAGGCGCTTGAAACCTGTTAAAAAGCTTAGATTCTTGTGTTGCAAGAGACTTACATTTAGTTTTCTTGTTTGCGGAACAGGGGGATGTAAATCAGAGCTGAAAAAAGATTCCTTTCATGACACCTTCAGGTGTGGGAAAGACAGTGTTGCTGTTTGAGCTGGCGAAGTGCCTAAAACCTGTTTGTATTGTGCATGTTATCCACATAATTTGTCTTCTAGGTCAAAGATCAGCAATCAGCATTGCAAATCTGCAAATTATAGGTGGCATTCAGTGGTGCAGCACTGGAGCAGGTAGTTACAGTATCTCCTAGTTGATACTTCCAGCTCATCCACTTCATCATGACAAGTCCTCACTTGGTGCAAAATAAATAGAAGGATTAAGCTTTTAGTCAGTTTCTTTTGCATCTGAATTTTGAGATTCAAGAGAAATGACAATTAAACTAAAATTTGCTTGAAATGTCAAATTGGTTAACAGATTTTTAAGAAATAATCAAATTGCTATTTTTTTAAGGACATGTGAATCTGTAGCTGCCATACTGTTCTTTTGCTTTCAGCCTGCCAAAAGGAGGTGGATGGTAATTCCTGCAGTAGTTAAATTTTACTTAGAATCTGTGTTTAATTATTTGGGATTTTTTTTTTTTTTAAATCAGCCAATGAAGTTTCCAGTTAAAGAGCGTGACCATATGAAAACTTTTACTATGTATGTGTGCAAAGCTGTCTGATTTGTCACAGTGTTCTTGGTGGTTGCTAATTTGAATGTTGTATACATGAATATGGCATAGTCTCTTTGCAAGAACAGTGAACATATCATTGTTTCTGCTCTGTTTAATTTATATCCACAAACATTAGAAAGGTTTTACATTAGGAAACTGCAGTGGAAGCTCTCGGCAAGATAATTTTGTCTTGACTTGTAATTTAATTTCATTTATCATATATAAGGGTTGTAAAAGACTTTAATGGTTTTTTTTACAGAGTTTTGAGTTTCTCCTCTGTACAGAATGAATATAAATGAAGAAATATTTGCTTTTTACAGCAAATTAGAACTTGTACAGTATGCTCTTAGTCTGCACTGTTTTAAGGAAATGCACAGGTTAGCAATTTAAAAGAGTGTTAGTGTTGATGGAATGTAATAACTTCTTAATTTTAATAATGCATGGAAACTTTCAAGGAATAAAACACAAAAAAAAAAAAAGGAAATACTTTGCCTCAGCTGCCTCTAGTCTTTGAAGACCATGCAGTAATATTGTTTTATCACAGGATACCAAAATGCTGTATTTAATTCAAAAGGAAGACGGGCACAAAACCTCTGCAGTGTAGGACATTATGCTGAGAAGCAGCCTTAGCTGCTTTCTGTCTTCGGTTTCTCTGGAAGGTTTCGGGTGGGGCAGTTTCATTCTGTGGAGTTTATGAACTTGCCCATGACTGTACAGTACTTGATGAGTTCTTGCTCTGCTGTCTCCATTCTTCTTTGTTATCATATAAGAAATGAAGGTTTATTAGTAATTCTTGAAAGACGGGCATCTGTTTTCCAGAAGCCTAAATACTATGTTGGTGAAATGATAATGTTCAAAAAAAAAAGTATTGTGAAACTGGTTGTTCTTGTATTTATTTAAATTAGGATATTTTTGCCTTCGTATCCTTGACACTTGCTCACACTAGCTGTTTTGTATGTAGGATTTCCTTGGTCGTCAGTGGTCAGAATTTGGTGTGAAGGTTTTTTTGTTTGTTTTTGGCTTGTAAGCATCATGCAGCAGTCTGTGACACTGAAGTCCTTCATAATTGGCCGACACGGTAACGGCTTCAAATCAAAAGGTACAGTCGTGCTTCCCTGACCATGGATTGTCAACAGTTCCCTTGTTATTGGCACTGGCACTAGTGTTCATGTAGCTGGTCGGTTCATCTTTTGATGGGGAATTTAGCACACTAAAATAATCAAGAGTGAAACGTTGTATAGCATCTAATCCATTAAAACTAGGCAGTTGCCAAAAGGGGCAATCCCAATTCTCCTTTCTGGCCTTCAGCTCCTACTGCTCCTTTTTTATGGTTGCATAGCTACAGAATAATTTGGTTTGGCTTGTTTACCTGATGAAAACTAATTCATGAAAAAGGGAGGAAAGTTGTCATCTAAAATTAATCCTTTTGCTCCTCTGCAGCTGGTCCATGACCTGCTATCATCACAAATATGAGAAGATTAATGTCTTCTTAAATGCAGATCAAGCAGTATCAAAAGCTTGTTCTTCAGATTTAATGATCTGACTTGTGTTTGCTTTCTTTTGGTATCTTGACTTTTTTAGAGCTTACACTAATTGATTTATATTGTGAGTTGGATTACCAAACTTGCTACATGAGGATAAATTGGATATCTGCCTATCCTCAAACTGGAAAAGTGTCTGAATCTGTGGAATGGAGCTGTTGGCTACCATTGCTCAATAACCCGCTATCTCTGACAAATTCACTGTGAATATGCTACTGGAATATTTTTTAGCTCCTACAGAAGACTATGGAAATCTAATGAAAAATATTGTATGCATGGAAATTAATAAAACAAGTCTCTTGGAACGTTGGGAAGGCAGAAAACACGTCTCTGCCAAAGTGTTGAGGAGATATTTAGGAAATACTGTTTTATGAAAAATCCTCTTGTCACTTTTGTCTTTAAAGTTCCTTGAGGATAAGAGGCTGTTTAGTCATAGAATCATAGAATGGTTAGAGTTGGAAGGGACCTTAAAGATCATCAAGTTCCAACCCCCCTGCCATGGGCAGGGACACCTCTGACTACAGCAGGTTGCTCACAGCCCCATCCAGCCTGGCCTTAAACACTTCCAGGGATGGGGCCTCCACAACTTCCCTGGGTAACCTGTTCCAGTGCCTCACCACCCTCACAGTAAAGAACTTCTTCCTAATATCTAATCTAAATCTCCCCTCTTCCAATTTAAAACCATTACCCCTTGTCCTGTCACTAGACTTCCTGACAAAGAGTCCCTCTCCAGCTCTCCTGTAGGCTCCCTTCAGATACTGAAAGGCTGCTCTCAGGTCTCCCCGGAGCCTTCTCTTCTCCAGGCTGAACAGCCCCAGCGCTCTCAGCCTATCCTCATAGGAGAGGTGCTCCATCCCTCTAATCATCTTAGTGGCCCTTCGCTGGACCTGTTCCAACAGTTCCATGTCCTTTCTATGTTGAGGACTCCAGAGCTGGACACAGTACTCCAGGTGGGGTCTCACAAGCGCAGAGTAGAGGGGGAGAATCACCTCCCGTGCCCTGCTGGCCACGCTTCTTTTGATGCAACCCAGGATACGGTTGGCTTTCTGGGCTGCCAGCGCGCACTGCCGGCTCATGTTGAGCTTCTCATCCATGAGCACTCCCAAGTCCTTCTCCTCAGGGCTGCTCTCCAGCCATTCTCTGCCCAGCCTGTATTTATGCCTGGGATTGCCACGTCCCAGGTGTAGGACTCTGCACTTGGCTTGGTTGAACTTCATGCCATTTGCATTAGCCCACCTCTCAAGCCTGTCCAGGTCCCTCTGGATGGCATCCCTTCCCTCCAGTGTGTCAACCGCGCCACCGAGCTTGGTGTCATCGGCAAACTTGCTGAGGGTGCACTCGATCCCACTGTCCATGTCTCCAACAAAGATGTTAAATAGCACTGGTCCCAGTACTGACCCTTGCGGGACACCACTCGTCACTGGCCGCCACGTGGACATTGACCCATTAACCACAACCCTTTGAGTGCGGCCATCCAGCCAGTTCCTTATCCACCGAGTGGTCCATTCATCGAACCCGTGACTCTCCAATTTGGAGACCAGGATGTCATGCGGGACAGTGTCAAATGCTTTGCTTAAGTCCAGGTAGATGACGTCCGTTGCTCTGCCTTTGTCCACCAAGTTCGTGGCAGTATCGTAGAAGGCCATCAGGTTTGTCAGGCAGGATTTGCCCTTGGTGAAGCCATGTTGGCTGTCTCCGATCACCTCCTTATTCTCCATGTGCCTTAGCAGAGATTCCAGGAGGATCTAGTCCAGCAAGATTGTGCCAGATTTTTGAAGTGGGAGAAGATTTGCTGTGTAAAACATCTTCTGTTCAAAATTCAACTTTGCTGATGGATCTTTTGTATGGTTTTTTTTCTCCAATAAGCATGCATGATTAAAAGTTGGGAACAGTGTTTATCATTTTGTGAAGTAGCAGGTTACTATAAGGTGAGAATTTTCTCTTTTTATCACGGCTTCTCTTCTGTGGAGCTGTTTAATTCCTTAAGAGCAATAATTGTGTTATTTCTTAACAGAATGAGGAGTGGTGAATCAAATATAAATAGTGCCATTACATAAAACCCTAATCTGAAGGACACTTCTCAGTAATAATGAAAAAAATAAACTCTACTCTTATTTGGGAAACATAACTTTTGATGAAGTGAAATGAAGATTTTTATTTTCCTTCTCTATTACTTGGGCAGCTGACTGTTACTGTAAGTAATAAACCCAGGCTGCGGAATGGGAAATAAACATTTGGTTTTGGTTTTAACTGTGACTGGGGTGATCACATAGATTGGATGCACAGGTGTATAAAAGTTTGGTGGTTTTTTTTTTTTTTTTTTTTTAGAATGTAGACAGGAACAATACTTTTTGCTTTAAATGTTATAATATTTTCAGGATGCAAGTGTCATAGAGCAGGGCTGGTCTGCCCATGGGAGTGTGGAGTAGTCCCAACCAGAAAGTGAACCATCAGCGGGAGCTGGTGAGAGGGAGGTGTTGGTAGGCCTCTTTGGGTACCTGCTGCAGGGCATAGGTGACCTTCTGTCCTATCTGGAGAGAAATAGTGGGACCCTTGACAAGCTGTGGTCATCGCCTCCCTGTAGAAGTGCTACTGAAGATTAATAATAATTAATAAGATTAATAAGATACTCCTTTCTGCTCTGAAACACAGCTTGCAGCCTGTGGCTGTTGGCCGTATGAAGAGATAGGTGTGTGATAATACCATCAGGAGCACTGCCACCCTTGCCTTATAACTGAAGAAAAGATATTTGCTTTCTGCTTCTCTTACGTTTATTCGTAGAGAATTTGCGTGCATGCCTCAGAGCCCTGCAGCTCTTTGCTTTCACAGGCTTTCTGGCTAGAGGAGGCAAAGCAGAGCTCTGCTTGTGTACTGCTGCTTTATTTGCATATGCTTCTGAAAGACGCCAGGCACTCCCTTCCCTCAGGGTCTAAAAATACTGCTGTTGCAGCAGTCTGCTGCAGGAGCAAAATCTTAATTGCATCAAGTGGTACCTTGCTGGCAAGGATTAAGACCCAAGATTTTATTTTTCTGCTGAAGAATTGTTTTCGTCTTTACCGTGCCAAATCTGCTGGGGTTGGAAAACATTTAAAAACTTGTGCAAAAATAACAAATTATTGGTAACCTATTTTAGAATAAATAAGACTACAATAAGTATCTTTGGGGAAGAAAACATTATATTGGAGTTAACAGCGCTTTTCTGAGAATCCTGTTCTGGTTTTTTTTTTTATTCTGAGCTCATTAGCTTGCAATCTCACAGTCAATACGTAACAACTTCCAAAGCTTTGCTTGACTATTATAGAAAATAGTGATTTTGTGCCTGGTACCCCTGATGTAATCTCAGGGCTTTAATTTGCTGTCTTTAGGCTTTGTCATAGTATTCAAATGGTATTTGCAGGAATTCATGTAGGGTGGAAAACAGTCTGTTGCTTTGCTGATATGTATTAATTTTATGTTGTATAAATGTAACTGATGTAAAGGAGTGAACTCTGATTATTTGGAAGACTGAATGCGTTTATTGAATTTAAAAATTTGCCTTTAAGTGGTTGCCTTTAATTTGTCATTCTGAGGTTGCAAATATCCAGTATTATTTTCATGGTAGGATGGTTTGGGGACTAATTAGGAAAACTGGAAAAGGCAGGAGACTGGTATTTGGATATGGCTTTCTCTTAATGTTGCTTAATCTTTCAGGTTAAACAGCAGGGAGCCTGATGTGGGGCACTTCTCTCTGGCTGCTTAGTAACACGGTCCCCGGTGCTCTGGAAGTGCATGCAGTATAGTTTCTGTGGTTCCTCTAGGGTCTAAAGCTGCCCTTCAGACCTTGGACTCTGCGTTACAAGGGACTGCTTCAATAGAGCTGCAAGAAATAGCGTATTCATGATTGCTTCAAGTTATACATTTGAGATTAAAAGGCAGTTGTAGCGAGTTCAGTCCAAAGACCTGCCCTGTAATAGTGGAATGAAGGCCAATTTCTAGTACTAAATACATCCTGAGGGCATTGGATACGCGCCTGGAGATCCCTTGATTGAGTTCACTTCTGACTTGAGGGAGAAAGTATGGCAGGGTGGAGAAGAGCAGCAGGTAGCAATGCTACCCAACACTTTTTGTGGTACCAGTGCTGGTTTCTGCCAGATTAGAAGTGTTTGTGGCGCTGTGGCTTGAGGGTGTAATTTTCTAGCCAGCTTAAGCCAACATCAAGATACAACGGAATTTGTCCACAGCTGGCAGAGCCGCTCCAGGGCAAGCTAGTTTAGGGGAGCTCACTGGTGGAAAGCTAACCAGTGTTTAAGGAAGGGACTGCTAGTGGGGACATTACCTTCAGTGTCAACCTGGGGTGTCTGCAGCTGCCTTGACCAGACTACCAGTTTTTCTTGTTCCATGCTATGTGGCTTGCCTGTGTAAAAAGCAGGACAGCTTTCGAGCCATACCACTGAGCCAGGTCAGGCTTGGTCTCTATGACTTTTTTGTTTGTGCAGAGGAAAAGTTTTGAAACTCTCTGGGTCTAGAACTGGGAATCATTGCAAAATCTTTTAAGAAGCTAGGAAGGTCATCAGAGTACGAGGATTGCTGTAATTTTACTGGAATGATGGCATTCTCTTTAAGAATGCAAACATTACAGATAAATTGTAAGATGCATCACTGCGGGGCTGTTTGTTACTGGTTTTCTGTTACTGTTAATCTACCCTATTATACAATATCTCTTCATCGCTAGAAGCCTGTAATTTCACGTCCTGCACATGAAACAGTAATGTACTTTAAATTCTGAATTGAGGATGTATATAAACTCTTGTACTCCTTCACTGTCATCTTGAAAGTTTTGCTATTTAGGCAAATCTTTTAGTTTAGCTCTTTTTTTAGGTTGTTACAGTGGTTTTCAGGGGTAAGCTGTGAAGTTGTTTGATATTGTAGAAGCACTTAGAGCATGTTCTTCACTGAGGAAACAAAACCAGCTTTTTGCTAGCATGCTAAGAAGAAATGGTGACAGGTCACAAAGTTTGGGCAAGAGCAGATGGGAAACGGAAGAAGAACTTGAGCCGTTTAGCATGGAGGGGAATACGTTGTGAAGGTGCAGGCTGCTTTTTTTGGCAGATGGCGTAGGAAGGAGCCTTGCTTACCTGGGTGCAAGCCTCTCCTACAGGCCTGTTGGAATTGGCTGGGTTGTCTGTTTCTGAACTACAGGCCCTTGTGCATGCATGCATATTTGGGAGAGCTGAAAGAGAGCTTACTCAGATGAACAACTTGTGACACTCACTCAAACAGAAGATTTTGGCCTCTAATGATATTGTAGGGCCAAATTGTACCATTTTCATTAAAATAACAAAGTTATTGACCCCTTGTATGGGATATTCTCTCTCATGTGTAAGATGTGCTGCAGAATCTGATGTGATTCAGATCTCATGGTCTTCAAAGTACCAGAAGAACTGGTGCTTACGGTGAGTCCCCTGCAAGGCTGCTCCTGCTGCTTGGGGAAATATTGCCACCAGCTGGAGACTGGCTGCCAGAAACCAGACCAACTTCAGTCTGCGTAGTCTCCAGAAACCACTCGGTGTGAGCTGAGTGTGTAACCTGAGTGGAGGATTGAGAAGATCGTTGATATTAAGCCTGCGGTATATGAGTAAAATAAAATGGCTTTTGATGCAATTAGTCTCTCTAAAGGTGCTGGTTGCTTATTCCTCAGGTTTTGAGCTATTTTTGTTTCAGATTATTTACAAAGATTGCTCCGGTTTCATAACAGAGTCTTTTGTGCATAACTAAGCACTTCCAAAAGCATGTGTGGGTTGTCTAGATCTTTTGCATTGTTATTTCGTTGTGCTTGTCTGAGAAGTTTTGAATTTTATAAATCCCTGTAACAACTCTGATTATATTGGGCAAAATGATCTGAGATGGTCAGTGTGATTTTTATGCTGCCAAGATGTGTTCTGGAGTGAAGTCATTCTCAATATCAGGCTTCAGATGCCTGATTCTGGCTCCTGTTTGCCCATCTTGGGTGTCTGCCTTAATACTTCAAAGGCTGTAAAGCATACTGGGATTCTTTGTCGTGAAAAGAGCTTTGCAAATTTAAGGTGATATTTACTGCTTACCTGAGGCAGTGACAGCTGGACTTTGGCTGATTTTTGTGAGAGAGATGCTTGTCTAGGGAGCGATTGGGTCACCAGGGAGAAGTTTATAAAGGGATCTTAGAACACTGTCTTGCTTATTTCTGGCTGGAAAGCACAAATGCTGGCATTAATCAACTACAGCAACTTGCTGTAGGCTGGACGTCCTTAAGGGTGTTAAAATCCCAAGTGCTTTGTGTGGAAAAGAAAACCCAATTAGAACACGTAAGATGGTGGCTTGGCTTTGTCCTTCCCTCCTGTTAAAGAGGCAATACCTGAGGCTGTAATTTATTACGATATTCTGGTAATTTCTATAGGGTTAGAAAAGAAGAATCTATCAGTTTTATCTGTCTGGGTTAAGTGTGTCCGGGGACAGTTTACCTTGGCTACACTGGATTAAGAATAGATCTGAGTTTGAAAGAAATCCAAAAGAAACCAAAATGATGGTACATGAAGTGTTTTCCACTTTTATTTGTATAAAGGAAATCTGAAATTAAGTTGGTATAACTGCATATTCTGACGCTTTTGTGGTGAGGTGAAAGTCCTAGTGTATCTTAAAGCACTGCTTAATATGCTGCTTTTGTAAGTGGTGTTTCTTTGGTAAAATTCTCTATAATCTAGTTGAACAATTTGACAGAAAAGCTGATCTTATTCTGCAGTCACAGAGAACTTTTAGCAGGCAGAGAATACAAATTTATGTGCTCTTCAGAAGTCTTGGCTGTTGTGTAGCCAGGGGAGTTACAGCCTTTAATATCTTCCTAAAAGTAAGTCATCTTCACCTGTAGAAGAGTGCATTCTTAATTTGATTTCAGTGTTAACACTTTTTTTCTTGGCATATAGAATTCATAGTTAGTACAGTTTTTCCCCATGAAAATGTCTACCAGAATTTTAAATTTTAAGTTACTTCTCTGGAGTAGTAATTAAATATATATATATATATATTGCTCATTGAATATATATATTACTGATTATATATGGATCCAAGTTTCATAATATGATAAAGAACATGCAGAGTCTCTTTTCTCAGCAGAGGTGCTTGAAGGAAGCATTCTCCTTTCTGCATGCATGGGAGGCGCAGAACTGCCTAGGGTTTTGCAAGATGTTAGTGGAGGAGAGATTAAAACCTGGGTGCTTCATAACTCAGTTTACTGTACAGCTCACTGGTTTGTTAGGGGTGTTTTTTGTGCCGGCCAATCCTGCTTAGGCATTAAAAATATTCTGCTCATTCTAACTCTATAGTCTTTTATGTTGATCTGTTATTATTTCTACAGACAGAATTGTTTTCATCTTTCTGTGAAATCTGTATACAAATCAGGCTTGATTAATGTTTTCCCATTAACTTAAACTTCTATATGTAGCTCTGTAAAATCCTAGTAATATAACTAAACCCTTCTGACAGCCTCTGTGTTGTGGCAGTATTCAGTGCAATAACCTTAAAATCATGATGAAAAATGCTGCATAGATGTAGCAACAGAAGAAAGCAATCTTTTCTGATGTCAAATGAGATGTAAACCTCAGTGGAATGGAAGCGTTGTGATGAGACTTGGGAAAGTGTGTGCCATTTATTAGGTTGATAACAGATTTTTGTTGTCTTTTTTTGGTGTGGAGTGTTAGTCTTTTTTGTCTGTTAATAGTAGGTCTGAGAGACATCTCTTATCAACAGCAGAGCACGGGAAAGGATGAAATGCTTTCAGTTGGATTCCAGAATATCCAACAGAAACTTGGAGATAGGTGTGTAGTGGTTTTTTTTTGGTTTTTTTTTTTTTTCTTTCTCTGAGAGCACACTAAGCCTAGTGTTACTTGTTATTGCACTTCAAAGCTGATAAATAGCCATGGTTTTGAATAGCAGGAATAAGAAGGGGGTTATCATTTCAAAGTTCACGAAAAGGACCTGTGTTGTTTTTCAGTTATATTAGCTGAAATTTTGTTTACTCTTTTCGTGGTTTAATTTGCAAATTTAAATAACCACCTTGAAACAAAGATTTCATTTATGTTCTAGTGTGGTTTCACTAGTTACAGTTGTTTCTGTTATCTCGACTGTGCTGCCTTAGATCTGTGGTGGAAAGTTTTGCCTTGTTTTCCTTCCACTTCCTACTGTGTGGCAGAAACAAGAGATCCAATGCTGTCAGTTGTTGTTTGATTATGCTTTCTGGATTTTTTTATTTGTTTGCTCTTGTATATACTTTTTTTGTTTCCTCAGTCGAGCTTTATATTAAAAACAGCGCGTCATTTGATTTCAGTATTACTTGTGAGCATTAGGCATGGCTTATAGATGCATCATCTTAATGTAGCCCTTTCTATTCAGCAACCTTGTATGTATTCTTACCATACAGGAAATTGTTATGCAAAATGTGGCATGAACAGAACCCTGTCAGCCTTATGTTCGTGGTTGGCAAATATGGGGAGGGAGGAGATAGAACAGTACTAGGAAGGTCATGAGATGTTAGTCTAATTAGCATGATTTTGGCAGAGGAAAATTGTGTTGTGCTGCTCTGAGAACTCTTTGAACTTGTCATTGTTGTGGACAAAGGAGGGGGGAAAAAAAAGAATAAATTAGAGCTTTCAAAATTCCTGTGACAAGTTCTTGTCCAAAAGGCTGTTGAACAAGCTGAGGGAGTCGTGGGATGAAAGTGAAGGGTTTGTTTGTGTAAAAGGCACAAGCAAAAAAAAAGAAAAAAGAGAAAGGTTTTAATCTTGGCAAAGGTAAGCTTGAGAGTCTAGAAGCTGCGCTTGAGATATTCTCTAATGATCAGGATAGCAGCTGGCTAGTAAGATACTGACTCTTATAGGTGTCACAAGTAAGGTCCAAACTTTTAATGAAAACCAAAACAGCCTGACTGATTGGACAGAACAGGGATGGTTTGGATTTTAATGAGAGTAAGTATAAAGCAATGTGTATAGAAAGAAAGAATGTAATCTGCCTGCGTCTCAGAGTTTTGCATGGATTCAGAAAGGGTGTCGGGCGTTTGTGTGTTAGGTTGAAGGCAAGTCTGTGCAGTTGGGTTTTAAAGATACGGTACTGTTGCATTATAGAAACTGGTGCTGCTGGTCTTTTCCAAGTGCAAAATTTATGAAGTTTCAAGAAGTGATTCCATGTGTACATAACTGCCAGGATTATTGATTGTGTAAGGACCTCTTGGAAGAGAAACTAGATACTCTGGTCTGAAGTACAAGCTATCAGAGGGCAAGACGGGATCTAATATAGAGGGCAAACTTGAATTTTTCACATTCTTGTATGTCTGAGATTGGTCATCAAAACCAGAGAAACTAGTTATCCTACTGGAAATTTTAACATGGAAATCCTGGAGTAGCCTGAAGCTTGAGCAGGTTGGATAAAACCACCAAAACCTGGTTTCCTACCCCTGGCAAGAGTAGTATTTTTCCTAGGTTAAAATTTGCTTTTCAAATTGAATAAGCCTTCCAAATACGTGTGTTACTTTAGTACTTTTATTAATTGAAGAAAGGGTTTTTTAAACTAGAACTTCATGCAGCTTTGCAGGTAAGAAAATATGAAGGTATTTGTGGCTACTGCCTCTTTGGATTGATGTGTGGTGATATTTTGATAATTCAGAAGTAATAAATAGGTTTACAAATTCTGCATATCACCTGGAAAGTGAGAGGACGTAACATCAGAATAGTGCAACCTTTTGTGTCTGTTTGCCATGACCATAACTGCTAAAGACCAAGCAGGGTAACAGTAAGAACATACGGGTGTGCTTTATTACAAGTTTTCAGTGAATCCTGTCTTGGTTTTGCCAAAGGAATTGTTTCCAGATTACAGGAGTAAAAATTACCAAGTTACTTGGTTCCTATGAAGACAAACAAGTTGGTAGATACTATCCCTAGTTTCGGTAAGCCTTGGTGGGGTTGAAGGTACTTTGAGGGGAAGATGTGCAGATGGAATTTATTTCCCCTTGGGAAAGTAGGTGCACATTTGGTTAGTAAGCTTATATTTAGGCTGTTAAGCAGTTGTATCAAGGTGTATCTGGTGACACAGTCCTGGGCAGCTGGCTCTAGTTGACCCTACTTTGAGCAAGAGCGTAGGAGTCGTCAGTGTCTGGAGGTGTCTTCCAACCTCAATGGTTCTGATTCTGTGATCCAGGGTTGCACAGTTGCACAGTGTCAATGTTGGCTTTAACCACAGACAGTTAAACTCTGCCAAGAGTGGGTTTTTTCCTACAGCGTGGGTTTTTCCTTCTTTCTGTCTGTTCTTTCAGACTACTGCATGACTTTTTTGTGATGCAGGGAAAAGATCAATCTCAAAGTAGATTCTGAGCTTTGACATACCTCGAGAACAGATGTTGGCCTTTGTACTTGAAACAATTTCACTCCAGTGCTGTTCATTGATACCCCAACTATTTAAAATCACAGTAGTATGACTTACATAGGCTAAATGTCCTTGCATTCTCAGCTCATGCATTGTCTTAGTTTCATTTGTTCTTTTATCAGGAAAATTGGCCAATGGATACAGCCATAGAGAAAGGATAGATAGAAACTGCCGGATAAATGTTTTTGTTCAAATTAGTGATATAAAAAAGTTATAGACCATGCCATGCTAATCATTGTTATGAACTTCTTATTTAGGTTGAATTTGGTTGAAGCTTTTGTGGTGGATCCAGAACTACGTCAGTGCCTTCAGGAAGATCTCTTACGTCGCTTCCCAGATCTTAACCGGCTGGCAAAGAAATTTCAGAGACAAGCAGCAAACTTACAGGACTGTTACCGAATGTATCAGGCTATTAATCAACTGCCTAATGTTGTACAAGCACTAGAAAAACATGAAGGTAATGCTACCCCTGTCCACTTTCAATGTTTTATGCTACATTGATAATGCAAAGAAACAGTGTCTAGGCTTCTAAAAATTATCTTTTTCCTAGGTACTTTTGTTGCAGGAATAAAGCTTAAAGA
Organism: Chionis minor; assembly: GCA_013398295.1. Classification (NCBI taxonomy): domain Eukaryota; kingdom Metazoa; phylum Chordata; class Aves; order Charadriiformes; family Chionidae; genus Chionis; species Chionis minor. The sequence goes on from VZSF01004869.1 coordinate 128,503, forward strand.
CATTTAAATTTGAAATGAGCTGAAATTATGAAATACCAATCAGATACTTAAAAGTAAACCTCGCCAAATCTTTACAAGAAAAAGCTTTCCAATTAGTGTGTAGCTGAAATACTTTAACTGTTGGGTGAAGGTTTGGTAATCTTTGATGTTGTCTTGACTCTTTAAGAGTTCCTGACCAATTACATGTATATTAGGATCTTAAAAACAAGTTAACCATTCATATAGTATTGTTCTGTTCCTTTTGAAGATGCTTTGCGCTTTTTTTTTTGTGTTTAATTACAATGCAGTTTAAGCATTATTAGTATAATTTGAATGGTGCTCTTTTTTTTTTTTTTTTTTTTTTTTTTTTTTTTTTTTTTTTTTAATTTGTAATGTTCCTCTATTTGATAAGAGTAATATGGCAGGGTTTCTTCTGATCGTCATTAGTAAGAAGGTCAATGCTCTGATAAGCAATTCTAGAAAATACAAAGGTTGCTATTTCTTTTCCTTTTATATGTGTTACCAATAAAACGCAGAATAAGATTAGTGTCAGCATAACAGGGCGTGATTCAATACAGCAATAGCAGTCCTAGCCTGTCAGAAAGCATATTTTTATAGAAGCCTGTTAATTTGTTTGAAGATCTCTTTGCATAAAGCAAGCACCAAAGCCTTGAAGAGAAATAGTTTTTGAAATGGTACAGTTACAAAAATTTCTTTCATCTATTTGAATAAATAATAATAATACCCAGTATCTTGTACTTTTCTGTACTATAGTTTTATGACTTCAAGTAATGAAAGTTACCTTCTAAAATATTAATCTTAAATTAATTTTTGGTTACTGGAGGTGTTATTTCCAGTTAAGATCTAAAACTGGGAAGGAACTGGCAGGTGCAAGTCCTCTGTGCCACACTTCAGCTGCCTCAGTCATGTCCCTCTGACTTTTCCAAACAGACTCTGCTTGTTTTTTGCCTTGCGATGGAGCTCTTGAATTTCCATCTTAAGCTGAGGTATTAGTTCAAAAAGCTCACTTCTCTATTTACTTCTTTTTCTATTAATTGTCTTTTGGATCAACAGAGTTTCTCTGTCATAACACTGGAGTAGGAAAACAATTCAATTTTGAGAAGTTTTGAGGAGCAAGCTGTGTAAGGCAAACTGCTAAGCTCATCATATGGAGAAATTAATAGACTGCAAAAAGTTCTTGCTGTTTTATATGTGAATCAGTTGGCCTTACTAGGGCATTTATCAGCAGTATATCTAAGATAATTTAAAATAGGTGAAACATGTTGTTTTGATTTTTCTTTGTACCTGTATGTCCTCGTTTAAAGTGCAAGAATGGTCTGGTAATTTTGAATGTATGTTGACTGATTCAGACTGGATCTGATCACTTTCCTGTTTAAGACTCTACAAAATCTTTTAACTCATCAAGAGATGGAAAGTCAGAGAGATTTTTCACAATTCTGAGATCTGCAAGTTTCAGAATTTAATTTTCTCGTGAATTGGCCATGGGGAGATAGAGCAACTAGACCATGAAGTGATCAGCAGTGATTGCCTTTCCGTCAGTATGAAGCATTGCTTTGTTGAGATGCTTGTTTTGATGGATGATGAAAGCTGAGGAGGGGGGTAGTGAGTAGAGACGACTTTTTTTTTATTTTCTAGACATAAGAAACCTGAATAAGACAGGAAAGGACTCTGAGTCATCAAATCATTTTGCTGTTGCTAGTAAAAGGGATCAGTTGTTCATTACTCAAATTGCTGGGGCATAAAATCTAGGTACTTAGAAGATGTCTGTCTTCAAGAAGCTGCTGAAGCATCTTCCTTCTCATTTCAGACTGACTGACTCTGTATTTTAAGCCTGTAAGTATGCAGGATACAGGAGTTGTATGGTGGGCTCCAGGTGTATTTTTACCATATTGTATACAGTGGCTTGAATATCCCCTTAATGCTTTTGCAAATACCTCTTATTACGTGTTCCAGTACTGTTCTTTCCATGACTGCTGCACTGATGTCTTACAACCATGTTGTGATTGAACTTGGCTGTTTCCCATCCTTAGTCATTTCCAGCTCATTATTCCCCTAGTCGTAGTGGAAATTTGTTTTCCTATGAATGCGTCACCTTACTTGTTGTTAAATTTTACTTCATTTCTATTAACCCAGTTTTCAAGGTTAGTTAGTTATGTTCCTGATTTATTTTGTTCTAATTTCATCTAATGATATCTTCCACATTGTATACGTTAGTGAATTTTATGAGCAGTCTTCTTTTGTGCATTAGTATCATTAATTCACACATCTTAAAAAGATAAATACTTATATAAGCCCTGGAGGAACTGTATTGCTGATGTCCCTCCAGCTCATTCATCTTTTGCAAGTCGGTGATGTCATTTTTATCTGCTGTCTAATCATTGCATGAATCTTGCATCTTAGCATCTCATGTGACACCATATTGAATGCTTTGGAAAAGCCTAGATTAGGTCTACAAATTTCCCTTTGTCTTAGGCAGTTACCTTAGACAGACATTGCGCTATACAGGTATGATCCGCCTCTAGTAAACTCATACTGTGTTTTATCCCAATTTCCAGTTTGCTCCTTGTTCTTTCCTCATCATTTTTTCTAAGACCTTTTGTACCATCAAAATGGCTGATTTAAGTGCATTTGGTCATCGAAATTTGTCTCTTTTCCCTTGATAGAATAGTGACAGTTTTCATACTTCTGTTTGCTGACAAACTAACTGTATAAATGTTTGAAGTTTGAAGATGAGTGCTTGATTTTAATTTCTATGCAATGTTTTAAACTGTATTAATAGTGAAGTCTTTAAGACATGTAATAAACACTTACATGTGCTTCAGTAAGTAAATTATGGTTTAAGTTAAAAACTGTACCTGGGTGCAGGTAGGCTTTCTGATCAATATGCATCTCTGCTTTTGATGGTACATAGATCTATTATTCCTGGACGCCATCCTGTGCAGCCTGCTGTAGGTGACCCTGCTCTGGCAGGGGGTTTGGACTAGCTGATCTCCAGAGGGGTCCCTTCCAACCCCTGACATTCTATGATTCTATGATTCTTTCTCTCAGTGGTTAGCTTACATGCTAATAATGTTGAGTAGGTGCAAAAGTGGGGGTTTTGCCATGCATTTTTTATAGTAGTTTGTGAATGCAGGTGCAAGACAAGTTGAAATTTAATTTAGAATTTTCAATGGTGTTTCTTGCTTATATTCTCTTAATGCCAAGTCTTACGGTTTTAAGAAAAGCATACACATACAACTTTTGCAAATCCTCAGTATTCACTGACTCCAATATTTTACTTCCTTCAAGTGTTCGATACACAATATGAAGTTGCATTGAAAGTGTGAATTAATTTTGCAATGTATCAGTTTGGACCATATCATAAATATATGTAAATACATTTGCATTTTATTTACTCAATAAATTAATATTTTCTCATTTTTGAATGTGACATCTTCCTACGGCATCTGAAGGTGTACTCTTCAAACTCAAATAATGAAATGGTATCATGAAACTTTCCTACTTAACTCCTTTTAAGAAAATAAACTATATTGCTATATTTGCTACTTTAAGTTCAAGCACAATAATTTTTTATTAATTCAAGAATACTGAAGATCATTTTGTTGTGTGTGGCATGCACTCTGTCAGCTGATCCACTGGGAACTGCTAAGTCCACTCTGAAGAATGGATGTAAAACTTCTTTTCTGCTCTTCAGTCTCTTCCTGCTTTACTGCCTCCTTTTATTTTCTGGGTTGGTTTAGATGTATCTTCTTACAGGAGGGGGCAAAAAAAGAGATCTGACAGAGAGCAAGAGATTTGGAATAAAAAGCAAGCTGTACTTTATTTCAGATCTCTCTTAGTTTTGAAGACCTTTAGTCAGCAGAAGACTAAAGTTTACAGGCTCAATCATCTCTCAACAACATATAATTTTTTTCTCTATTAATAGGTACTAATCAGTTAAGACCTTTAGCTTGAAAATTGTGGGGGAGTGGGGAAGCAAAAAGGCACAGGAGGAAAAGGAAACAAACCAACTTTTTTCTTTCTACTTGAGTTACAGCACTGAGGGAGAAGAGAGAGTTCCTTGGGTAATCATGTCCTCACTGTGTGACTTTATTAAATTTGTAAGGAAATTTTTCTTAGGAAAGATTAGGACTTTTTTCCTCGTCTGGTAAGAAATTGGGAGGCTCTGGAATAGCCAGAGCTTAATTGTGTGTTTCAGTGTTAATGTGCAAAGCCTTGCGTGAAAATATCAGAGGCAAATGTTGTAATTCTGTACATAATCCAATGGCTATAAGCTCATTGTATCGGATTCTTTTTGAGGCATTTTGTGTAACTCATATAGTCAATAATGCTAATCTTTCTGTGATTAAATTATAACTTGAAGTGGCTGCAAAGATGTAAACATTCATTTACTGACAGAGCATTTTTAAAGCTGTTGGCTGGATAGGTGCTTATTTGTAGGCCTGAAGAAAATTCTTCTTTCACAAAATTGGCGATATCTGTGCATGTTAAGTTAACTGTGAACTGCATTTTTCATTTGATGCTTAGTGTTCTATGGACCTCCATATGTGTGCTGCGCAGTTTTACTTGGCGCTACAGAGTATCTGTGCTAACAAAATACTCTGTAAAAGACTAATTTAATTTTGATGATTTCCTGTTTATTGGAAAGATCAGTGACTATTAAGATTTAGTTAGAGTAGATGGTCTTTTTTTAAGGAAAACAAAACAAAAATCCATATGCCTCAGTTTCCATTTATGTCCATATTGTAACCTACCAAATATTCCCAATTTTTGGTAATTTTGAATTAAGAAAAATTAAAAACGCAGAGTGTAAATGATGAGACTTCCACTTTGTATGTTTAAAACTGGTTGCTGTAGAATAACTTTTTACTAGAGCCATTTCAACTTTTTACGTGCAAGAATAGGTAATGTTCAGATGGCAGGTTTGCTTTCAAACTGTTGTTTGTCTATAGTTTTACTCATAGTAATGCCACCAAATATGAACAAAGATGAGAGAATAGGTACAAGCTTAATCAGAGTATAAATCGGATAATGCGGATTTTAGAATGTGTGTGTCAGTGAAATAATCATAACCAATCTTAATAAAAATTAACCAGCTATATAGTTGTGCTGTTTATCTTGAATAAGTGTATTCTGGTAAAGTTGTGGGCTTTTGTGAATGATAATTTTTCTTGTTTGTTCTTAACAGGAGCTCACCAGATGTTGTTGTTGGCAGTGTTTATAACACCTCTTAATGATATCTACTCTGACTTCTCAAAGTTTCTGGAGATGATAGAAACAACATTGGACATGGATAAGGTATGGGCTGGTGTGTGGGAGGGGGTTTACTTAGCAATTAAAGTTTGTTATTGAACTTTGCAATCTGTTCTACACTCACTAAATTTAATTGATCATCTATATTAAGTAGTTAGTGATAGTTTAGCTGTGGAGTATATGAATACTGTTATTAGTATAGCAGTTGAATATCAAGAGGATATTCACCCACTGTCTGAAATTATCTAGCCAATGAAAAAATGCTTTGGGTACATGGATGCTGTGGACCTGAAACTATTTTTTAAAAACCTCATCAGTATTAAAAGTGGGGAAGTTATTTTGTCACTTTTCTGCTTCTCCGTATCTTCAGAGTTACTGTGGTGGGTCTCAAATCTGGAATGTAGCCAGAATATGCTTATTACATATTTCTTTGCTTCTGTAAATTTCATGACAGTTGCTTTTATTTGGTGGGATTAAGTGTTCATAACTAACAAGGTATGCCTGTCTTAAAAATGGTTGACCTAGGAATAAAGACTGACTTTCCCAGTGTAAAAACATTTCTCACTAGAGAGAAGGCTATTACAATTATATTAGACTTGCATCTACACTTGCTTATAAAATATTACTGGTGATAGGACTATGCTTGCAAGGGAAAACTGACATTTGTTTTCAGAGGAAAAAAGTGGCCAAAGAAAGCTGGAAGGAGCATTGCTGTTCCTAAATCTATAGTGGAAAGGAGAAGGGAATGAGTATAAATGACTTATCATTGTTTAGCATACAGAAAAAAAAAAAAAGAACCATTGCTTAACTAGTGAAAAAATGCCAAGGTTTTTAGTGAGTTTTGTACATAATTTTTTCCCATTATATTTGTTAGACGGTGGGATGTGTTTTGAAATGTACATGCTTGGTTAGAAATGTATTTAATGTTAATTTCTCAGTAAGATATTTCAGTCACTTTGGAAAACTTGGGAGGCTTTTAGGATTGTCGTAAGAGTCGACCTCAGCTGACTGTGGAAATATGAGATCTACCTGACCACATGTGCTGGGCAAGCTGATGGAACTTTTGAAAACTGCACGGGCTTTAAAATTTTCAACATGCATATTTTTCTCCAAAGGCAAAAGCACCACTTTTTATCTCTTTGTATTGTGTATGCGTTCATCAACTGCATTTTACTGTTTAAGGAAAGACTGTTTGATTGACATGTTGCTATAATTTGCGATATATGCTAATGAAGAAATTTATAGCTTTGTACTAGTTACAGACCATCTGTTGATGCAGTTTGTATGCCCTGGGCCTCTGTTTTCTTTAAGACCAACAGCTGTTCTAAGCTTTCACCCTTCCTAGTCCAGCTCTTCAAATTTCTTTAAAGCTTCTACTTTAAAAATGTTTTGTTGTCCTTCTAAACAGAATAACAAGTCAGTTATTTTTAATCAAGTCCCATAGAACCCAGTGTGTTGGATTTGTTTTTTTGCCCCCTTGAAGGTACTGGAAAATAGCTATAGACAAGCCAATACTGGTTTTACTGGAAGAATAAACCTTCTCCATGTGAATGTTAAAACTTGAACTTTGACTTGAAATTCCTCTTAGATTTTTGGGGAGTTCAAACAAAATACCCAGCTCTGTTCTGAGTGTGATTGAAGGGCAGGTTGTCATAGCAACTAAATTATGTCAATAATCCATTCTAATATAAAAAGAAACATCTGAGTTCAGAATGTGTGGGATGTGGTTATTCATTTACCTAGCTGTAATAGGAGTTGAGAAACTGTCACTTCCATTCCTGTCTTTCACAGAAGCGTAAGGGGCCTTGGAAAAACCGTCTACTCCAACCTCCTCCTCAAGTCAGGGCAATTTTGAAGTTTGTTAGTGCTTTTGGTGTGTAGCATTTTGGTTTAAGTATTAAGAGTGCAGCCCTCTACAGAAAAACTTGTTTTTCAGATTAGCTAGCTACCTCAACAAAGTCACAGAGTCTGCAAATGATTTGCTGTCACCTCATTCATGTGAGTGCCCCCTGGAAATGTGACTCACTTGGCTCTTATTTCATGTAAGAAAACGTATGCAGGTATCAGGCAGGGATGTTAGTTTGCTACTTACCACATTAAGTATTTTATACTTTGAACATTAATTTCAGAGTAGGTCTGAGCAAAAAATTACATTAAGAAAAATGCAGTGTGTTTAGTAGAACAAAAGGGAATGTCTAGCTGCTTCTTATGCGTATTGCATTAAGGGATTTGCTTTCATTATAACCCTTTGCATTGCTTTTGCCAGTAAAAGGTTATATGTAGAGTGAAGACCAATCTGATGCAAGTGTCTGCATCCCTTAATCTCTGAATCAAATTTGGCATTTGTATTTAATGCAGTAGTGAGTTGTAATTTGGAATTCAGTGCATTTCAGCAGTCAGTGTATCAGTGAAATGTCACAATGATGATGAGTATTTTTATTCTTCTTTTGGGGAGATCAGAGGGCAGTGAGTTGGGTTCATTGGCATTTTCTTCCATTTTTTTTGGTGAGGTGTAGCCTTACTGGACCATAACTGATGGCAGATTCATTAGGTACAGAGCACCAAGAACTCAAGTACATGGTGTTCCATGTTCCTGTTAACACTTGTCCTGCCAGATTGTTGGCCACGTTCACACTGAGGGCTGCGGAAAAGCAAAGCAAAAGTTTGCTTTAAGTGACTTACCTAATTATAGCTGAGATACTGCTGCAGGAGGAGCACAGCTTGAGAAGAACGTTAGAGGGTGATATAGTTGTAGGTCCCTGATGTTTTTATATTAATTAGTAGCACTAGTTTTTAATATTTTTAGTAAACCACAATCATTTTACTTCCTTAGCAGTTTAGCTAAGCTTTTAATTTAATTTAAAAATATTTTCTATTCACTCAATCACACTTGGCTTTCACTTGGAGAGCGTGATCAGATGGAGTAGTTCTGCTTGTCACCTGCTAAGGGTGACTTCACGAGGCCTGAATGGGGAAGGAGCTGCCCTAGAGCAGTTGGGCTGGGTAATGCAATATATTAGGGGCTGTCTTCAAACCTGGATCTTACACACTTTTAAATTCAGATTTTCATGCTGAGGTAATGGGATACAGTCTGCTAGATGTCCTAAAGACTTGGTGTCTACAGCTGGAAAAGCCCCTGGGCACTTACCCTGGGGCTAGGGTGGCTGGTGTGCTGTGAACTACTTCTTGAACTGCTGCAGTCCCTAACGCAGGCTAGCATCAGCTGAAGCTGAAGTAATTTTACTTTAGTGCTCCTGCCCCAAAACTCCTAGCAGTTTAGGATTTATTTCTTGCACACCAGCAGCCTCTGGGTTCATTTGTCATCACAGGTCTGTTGGCGCTGTAATGGAGTTAGCAACGAGCACATGAAAACCAAGTTAGTGACTGCTGGACTGAGCACCGGGTGAGGCAGGAACGGAGCTTTTTTGCACTTTATAAGCTCTACCCACCTATGCATCTTTGCTTGTGGTGGAATGAAAGCTTGTCTGCAGCAAGGAGGCCCCGAAGGGTGGAAGTGCAGGGCACAGCTTCGGTTCTGGTCAGTGTCTCTGGGATGGCAGCCTGGGTGAAGGCTGGATCCGACAGCCAGACTGGGTTCCTGCTGGGGCTGCCGGAGCCTCATGGGGCCTGGGGAATGTTACCTTCCTTCTCCTGAGGCTATGGGATTTCTGCGCTTTATTTTAGGCTTCAAATAATTCTTTGAAGCAGTGAAACAAAACCACCTTTCACTTGAGTGTCAACCTTGATTGTCTGGTGAAGACAGTCCTGCATGCTGTTTGCATTCCAGCCTTTCCAGTTTCTGTTTCAGGTCCAGGGTTTGCCCTAGAAAACCAGGAATGGTCATTCCTGCCATATGCTCTGTCATAAATGCTCATTGCTGTTCCTTTTTGCAGTACTAAGGGAATGGGAGGAGCAGGCCTATCGACAGGGATGCTAACAGGGAATGAATTTGTTCGTACCTCTTTCTTAATGCCTCCAAGTTTCAAGATGTTCCTCTAAAATCTCATGACCCATTATTTTGTGGAGTCCGCATGTCTGGTTAAGCAGCTGGAGAACTTTGCCACTGCAGTGTGTTTGCACACAACACAACTGGAACCAAAGCATCAGGCTGAGTGTAATACCCTGCGGTGCTGGTAATTGCACAGAGAAAAATAGCAACAATGGTTCAGTTTTCCATGATGCAACTTCTGTGGAAGATCAAATGATCTGTTGGGAGAAGATCATTCTCAGCATCAAGTAGCAGTCCTTTGGATATACAGTCTGATACGCAGTTTCTTCATACGATAATTTGCTTGTCCCCCCATTCCAAATTAAAAATATATAAGCCCTCTGGCTTTCATCTCCAGATTGCATTCCCAGATCTTTGTTCCAAGTTGCTGCAAAACCTGGGAGTCTTGAGTCTAATGCTTTTAAAATCCTTTTGATGGGCTTCATATTTCAAGTGCTTCTTGTGCTTAGTAGCACAAGATGTATGCAGTGGTTCTTGCAGTTAAACAGTTCCTGTTGCTGAGTGCTTTCTGGAGTGATATTTTTATTGTCTGGTAAGGAGTAAAGGAACTGTGAACCTCCCTTTCCTCTTCTTCCTCCTCTTGCTAATGTATACGTGTGGGTAAAGATGAAATTGTATGTAAAGCACCCTCTTGTTTTGGTGTGTTTTGTGTGCCAGTGCATAGTTTCCATGTCAGATAATAGCGCTAATATTTTATTGATTGTTAAGTTTTGTATATTAAAAAATGAGTTTCTTTTATGTAGCAGTTACAAGTTGTGCTTGAGAATAAAACTTGAGGCTTGAAAGGTCATCAGAAACACAGCTGGCAGTGGAGGCATGGGGAAGAGAGAGGAAAAAGATGAAATACAATTTACTTCATCTGTGCCTCTGAAAATGTTAGGCTTGGAAGTAAATGTGTATGCTTTTCAACTCAAAATAACTGGGTTGAAATTGGTTAGGATTTTGGTGATATTATGTAGGCTTCTTCTGTAACTTCTTGAGTGTGTTTTGGGCAGGAATTGCTGTTTCAGAAACTTCTATTTCCAAAAGACTTCTTGTTTTGAAACACCTCATCCTTTTACAGTCTGTCTTGATTAGCTGCATAAATCCAGGCTAGCATACAGATTAGGTACATAACAATTTAATTTCCTCTGACTTCCCTTTTTTTCCTGCCCACTGCTTAGTTATTTGTATGCAAATAAATGTGCAGACAACTCAATTTCAAAGTAGTCTGTTAAATTAGTATATTTTGCTTTTATAAAGTATATTATTTGAGAAGACAAGTGTTTGAGATGTATTCGTTTCGTAGTTGAATCAGACACCAGTTATCACAAACAACATTGCATTACAAATTTATATATATATAAAATAAATTGAATAAATTATTAAATAAATTTATTTCACTATGTGTGATCAGGGAGGTGATTCTTTTTACTGCCTATGTTCATATGAATTTTTTCTTGTTATTTTTGCCTAGGTGGAGAATCATGAATTTCTTGTCAAGGCTTCTTTTGATCCTAATTTGACAGAATTAAGAGAGAAGATGAATGAACTGGAAGAAAAAATGCAGTCCTTTTTAAAGAGTGCAGCCAAAGAACTAGGTAGGATATGAAACTACCTTTTGATTCTTACCTCCTTTATAAAATGTTTTGAGATCAGGTGATGAAAACTGGTATAGAGGATTTAAGGGATGTTTGTATTATTTTATTATTAGTTTAGGGTGACTTTAGTTGTCACAGTACAATCTGTTGAAAACCGAGTGATTTTTGGCTTATGACTTGGGTATTTTTTTCTTTTTTTAAGGATGGCATTCCAGAATATTTCAGAAATGTTCATGTATGTTTCAAGATACTGCATAATTTATTTTGTAGAACTGTAACTCATCTAACTCTTGGCTAAGCCTGGTTCTATTTTACATTCTTTGAGGATGTGCATTGAAACTTTTTCCCCCCTGTGCATTCTCATGAGTGTCCATTCAGGACATGCTAGTCTTCTTTTGAAGTGTTTTGCAAAACGTAATGTGTAAGTAAATGCGACATTTAAAGGATTGATTATCCTGTGCAGAAACTTCCATGTGCAGCTGAGGGATCAGGCATTCAAAGAGCAACTTAAAAAAAATAAAATCAATTTTTAATGCAAATATGTCAAGGAAAACTGGCGACACCATAGTTATTTTAGGTTACACCTTTTAAGGGCTTACATATTTTTTAGGTTTGTTTTTTTTTTAGTGTAAATAGATACCTGTATGAACAGAAGAACAAGATTGTGTAGGGATGGAAAGTATATGTTAGTAAAAGGATCACAAGACTAAAAGTGCTGTGCTTACAGCAGCAATATAGAATGTGCTTGCAGTGTGCTATGAACGTTTTTCACATTTCTGGAGAATATGTGGCAATACAATAATCGTGAACCTGATTGGAATATGCAGTTTCAGAGCATATCAAAGTAAGAGCAGGGAATGCATCAGTAAAGTTCTGTTAGGTCAGAACCAAAGCAAGTGTACTGAATAGTGTATCTAAGAGATCTACATCACACAAACTGGGGATTCGTGAGCAGAAATAGCACAGGCTGCAGGATTTTTGATAATACAGTTTTCTTTTTTCTTTCTTTTCATCTAAAAGGCTTGGAAGCTGGCAAAAGTATCAAATTGGAGACAAATTCACAGTTTGGACATCACTTTCGAATAACTTGCAAGGAGGAAAAAGTTCTCCGTAACAACTCAAAATATGGAATAGTTGATACACAGAAGAATGGTGTGAAATTTACTAACAGGTATGAGATCATCTTGGTAGTTTTTCAAGGCTGCTGTGAAAAGAAACAAAATTTTTCCTTTCTTTATAATTATACTGGTAAACTGGTTTCCCTACATCTTGAATGGCTTGAATTTTCACCTTTTTAATTGGCTCACAGATTGAGATATTGAGCAAGACTGGCACGAGGGAGTAGTCGTCCTACAGTTTCTGTTAAAAGCTGCATTCCCTGTTTACTTTGCCAACTGTTAGCTATTTTTAGTCCTTTGACTTGGGCTAATTTTTCTGTTTTAGGTGCATGTAGCAGAGTAATTGCATTCACCGCAAGTGTTTATACGATGCTGCAATATAATGCAATGCAATGCAAAAGAGCTATTTATGTGTATCACCAAATATGACATGCAGCAGTTTTGTTACCTTTTTTTGTTTCAAATCACACTGTAATTTCTATTGGTTTGGACTTTCATTCTGTTTCTCTATATAAATTGAGCTATTTAAAAATTTCAGTCTTCAGGCTAATTGGGTTGATGCTGTTTCAGTGTCTCCTTGCCTGGACAGCAGATCTATCACAGGTCAGCCAAGCAGAAAGTCTATACTTTTTGTTGAATTTTTAGCTCTTCTTGAGCATTTTAGAAGCACCAAGGGCTACCTCGGTCATCAGATGTCTCTCTCTCTGTACTTTGCTATTTTTATATGGAGCAAACAAAGTGGAAATTTGCAGAATCAGATAATAACGTAAGTTGAAGGCGATCTCTTGACATTGACTTGTCTAACCCCTCACTCAAAGCAGAGCCACCTTGGAAATTGGATCCTACTTCAAAGTTAGACAAGGTAGCTCAAGGCCTTGTCCAGGTGCCCATCCTGGAGCATCCTTCACAGGCTGGCAGGGCACAAGTTCCACTGCTGAAGCACTCTTTGTGAAAACTTTCCTAATCAGATCTAATCAAGATTAGATCTAATCCGTGCAGAAGCTTTGGGTTTTAGTGTCTCGTTCTTTTGCTATGCACCTCCAAGAAGAGTCTGGTGCCTCCCCTCTCCAGGCTGACTTCAGAGTCTCTCAACCTGGGCAGGCACCTCTCTCAGCCTGTCCTTGGATGCCATGTGCTCCAGCTCCAAATCTTTGTGGTGACCATCTGCGCCAGGTTCGACATCTCTCTTACACTGGGAAGATCACTGAAGGACAGCACTGCGAATGTGGTCTCATGAGTGCTGAAGAGAGGGGAAGAATCACTTCCTTCGGCACGCTGGCTACGCTCTTGCTTGTGCAGCCAGTATGTGCTTGACCTGCTCTGCCTTAGGGGAACACTGCTGGCTCATCTTCAGCTGCTTATCCACCAGGTCCCCCAACTCTTTTATGAATACCTGTTTTATAGCCATTTGGACGCCAGTCTGTACTGTTGCATGGATTTATTTCATCCCAGGTGCAGAACTTAGCATTTGCCTGTGTTCAAATTCTTGTCCACCTATTTCTCTAGTCTGTAGATAGCCCAATAAATGGCAGTCCTGTCCTGCAGCATACTGACAGCTCCCCTTAATGTCACAGCCTTGGTGAGATTGCATTTGAGAGTGCTTTCAATCCCATCATTCAGGTTGCTAATTAAAGCATAAATAGTATGAGCCTCAGTATCAACCCTAAGAAATGCTGCTAATAATCAGCCGCTAATTGGACTTCAACCCCCTGACAAGTTTCTCCTTGTCTGTCAGCGGCAGGTCCAGGAGAAAACTAGTGTTTAAGTCTTCTGCATGTGTTATATATGGAAGGGTAAAAATAGCAGAGATTAATACATTGTGGAGCCTGTTTCAGACAAACCGTGCTGCTATCACTTTAGGTATAACAGTTCCTGCTGGAGTTAGCATCAGAGAAGTGAATTTATTGAGAGCAATCTTGATTGACAGACATATATGAGGAGCGCTGCCTACAGGGCAAGGTTGGTTTCAAGCCAGTGGTATTACTAATAGTGACTATTTCTGTTAATCACTCACTTCCCTAAGTAATAAATCCTTTGCTTTGACAAGGAGGGCAAACATATTGGTTCACACCAAGCAATATGTTGGTGTATTTCGTATCAATTTACTTAAATGAATGAAGTGTAAACCTTAATTGCATTTTGTTTTAACATACACTCAGAGGATATTTTTTCAAATTATCCCTGAAATTTAAAACAGCTTTTTTGTTGTTCTAAATATGTTGTGAATCTAAACGTAATGATGAAGTTAGGCTTTTCTGTAACTAGGAAGATGGTACTTAGAACCTCTATTTTAAGTGTCATCTGTTACTTTCCCTTAGGGAAGAAGTTCATGGATCACTAATAAAAGAGACGTCTCTTACTTAAGTTACAGCTGCTTGTGTAGATGGTACTAGAAGCAAAGGGCTGACTTCTACTTATGGCAGACTTTTGCAGACTTCTAGTTGACTTCTGACTTCTGCACTGCCTGGATGTATTTCGTATTCAGTCCGGCAGACTCTGCTCTGTGTTCAGAGATGAGCTTGAGAAGAATAAACACTTGTCTAAACTCTCTCTTGATTTCAACTTGCTTTATTTTGAAGACTAGAACCTTTTCTTAGTGACACTATTTCACTGAGTTTTTTACTAAATGAAGGAGAGGGAGAGCAATGCCTTCAGCTCTGATAAGCCTGTTGTAGGACTCTGGGCTAATTACACAGTTGCTTAGCAGCAATTCTCCTCTGCCAGTTCTGCAACTTCCACATCTTGTCACAAACTGGCCAGAAATTCAGCTTTAAGAGCAAGTCCTTATCATATAGCACGGCTACAAGAAACAACTACTGTAAGATTTTTAACAATGATGTGTTCAGAGGTGCTAGAATTGCCGACTTGGCCCTTGTGGGTGATCTTCAACTTGGAATTAATCTTACTGATATCCTGGTGTGGATGAATTGTAGATTAGCTGCTTTGTGGTCCTTGTGATGAACCTTGCTGTTGAAACAGGTGAGGACAACTGATAATTGACTCACAGATGAGGAGGCCAGAAGTTTGCCATTGTAGTGGTGAAGTCAGAACATCACAGCTTCTAAATATTGTGGTTTTGTTCACAGCAAACTGAGCTCCGTCAATGATGAATATATAAAGAACAGAGAAGAGTATGAAGAGGCTCAGGATGCAATTGTTAAGGAAATCATTAACATTGCTTCAGGTGAATATGTCAGTGTTGATGTGTATCACAATCTGGAGTGCTGGCAGGACTTGCGGTTATTTGTAGATCCTTCTGTAGAAAAGAACCATAATGTTCCTCAAAGAATTAGTGTGAAAAATGAGGTTTGGCTTTTAGATAGTTGTTGAAAGTTTGAAATATGTTGCCTTCTGTGGTCTGACCCTTTCCTGGCATTGCTACAAATGCACAGTGATGGGGTGTGTGCAAATGCTAATCCCATAAAAGGGACAAAAAAAAATGCCCATAAAGGCCACATCTGTCCTCCACCTACCTCCCTGACTGCGGGCATCCCCACCCAAATGGCAGACAAAGTGTAAGGCAGAAGAGGTAAAGGACAACAGTGGAGTGAGACCTGAGGTCTGTGAAGGATGGTGAAGAAGGAATGTTGGTATGCAATAGAAGATCAAGTTAGTCATCGCTTATATGGTACAATGAAGAATTTTGTCCTCATTAATTTCCATATATTTTGTTCCAAGATTGCCTGCTTATAGGGCATTCTTTGCCATTCTTCACCAAAAGGAGAAGAGACATGGGGAATTTGGGCTGGAGGATTCTGTAAATATTTCCTCTCCCAAAGGACTGGTTCCAGCAGAACAAATCTTAGCTCTTTGAAAGAGAAAAGTGGAAAGTGAGAGCACTAATAAATATTAAGCTGAGAGTATATGTATTAAAGATAAAAAAGCACTTCTTAAGATGATGTATAGTATATTTGAGTGCATATTAAGTTACGGTGGAAATTTTAATAAGCTTTGACCTGTTGTCATGATAAGAAATTTGCCAGTATATTGCAAAATCAGTCGCTTATTAGGTATTTTTTTGTCGTATCTTGCTAATTTTCAAGTGGTGTTATTTATGTGTAACATACTAAGGTTTGTATATTTTTGTGGAAAGTTAATTGGGTATTATATAGTGGGATTAGCTTCGATATGTCATCTATAAATACCTAGTATATTTAAGAAAGTATTTTGCTGCTGCTGAAAGCTTCTGTGGTGTGCAGTTATACATTTACAAGTGTATATGTGTACTTAAAAAGCATTTTTCTTCCCAAGTGGAGGCAATTTAATGAAAAAGACTGGATTGTGTGTGTAATTCTTGAACGAAAGTCACTTAAAGTCCTCTTAATGATCTATACCTAGCCAGTTCAAGAGTTGATAGTAGAACAGTAAGCGTAGTTTGTACAGGTAGGACGGACTCTGCAGGTCATGGCTCACCCCTTCTGACACATGCATCCCATTTGCAGGTGTTAGATGGTTTACCTCTGTAGATTCCTGTCCCTCATCCCTTTCACTGAAACAAAAATGAACACCAAAGCGTAAAAACTGGTACCTGGGGATCCTGGGCCAGCTAGTCTAGTTGCCTGATATCACACACACTGTATGTTACAGACCTCTCCCTACCATCTTTCACATAAACATAAATGGTCACTGTGTCTGAACTGTCTGTGCTGCGTTTCTATTGTCTTTGCTTGCATGAACATCAAAATACGGTGTATTATTGAGGAAGGAAACTTACTGGATTTGCAGCCATCTTGCCATTGTGAGCATATGCCTTCCCCTACTAAGATAGGCTGTTTCTTGTTGTCTAGTATTAAGGCAAAACAATAAACATGGCCTCACCTCTTCCTTTTCCTAGTCTGAAGAAGTCCCCTTTGTTGTCAAAGCATGGAATATTTAGGATTGCATCTTAGACTCTCACAGAAGGTGACTGCTATCTCAAACAAAATTGACTTTCAATGCAGATGAATTAATTTTATGGGCTCAGTTAAGGCTTGAAGATCTCTTTTCAGCAAGAAAGATTTCTAACTTGTATCTCTCTAATCAAAAACAGGTTATGCAGAACCAATACAGACAATGAATGATGTAATAGCTCAATTAGATGCAATTGTCAGTTTTGCTCATGTGTCAAATGGAGCACCAGTGCCATATGTCCGTCCTGTCATTCTGGAAAAGGGACAAGGAAGGATTGTGCTGAAAGGTGCCAGGCATCCCTGCATCGAAGTGCAAGATGAGGTGGCCTTCATCCCCAATGACATTACATTTGAGAAGGGCAAGCGGATGTTCCACATTATTACTGGTAAATGTTTCTGTTCTGTTTTTCATTTGCTATTTGCATTTTAAATGTCTTGAGTATTTCCAATAATAATGTCTTTAAAAAAATCAAACAACAAACAAACAAACCAACAACCCAATAAAACTCTGTCAAAACAATTTCTCTAATCAACAAAGGGTGAGCAGTTAGGAAGTTACGCATCTTTCTGTACGGGAGATAAGATTTAATCCTGGAAAAGAGGGAAGGGTATTTGTAAGGTATTGTTGTTTATTATATTAAAAAAAAGAAAGTGTCCGCAGTGTTCTTGTGAAATGTTTCATTTGATAGTGGATAATTCTGCATGCTTATGCACATGCAGGCATATTTCTCATCTTTCAAACTAATAGTCATAGAATTAGTTGTTATGATTGTCATTATAGTGTGACGTTTGGAGAAGGTGATGCTAATTTAGAAATAGTCATTTGGGAAGGAAAAAGAGGCTGCTAGGACAGTAGGAAGTATGCAGTTAGTCCTTCTTTCATACACATATTCTTTGCCTTAGTGTAACTCCACAAGCCAGGCAACCTCAGGAGCTCAAGAACCTGAACCTGCTTAAGTGATTTGGAAAATTCCACAAGGCATCCATTGTACTGTAGCCACTTAGGTCCCTTCTGTAGGCAAGATTTTACACAGTCTGTCTGTTAATGTTTTCTTTGTTTAGTGCTGAAGTCGATTTTAAATGCAAAACATGTTTTAATGACTGTACCCTTTTTTTCCCTATTCTCTGGTGTAATTAGGATAATTTTACTACACAGGAAAACATTTTTAGTGTTTATACATTTAATTGAATTTTAATTTCCATCCAGATGTCCTTGACATACATTCTGAGTAGCAGAGATTTGAAATGAGAGAATGATTAATGAACACTTCTAACGTAATCAAAAAGAAAAAACTGCGAGTCTGAATAAATGCATGGTAACGCGCTTGTGTTTCTGGTTAGCAAAAGCATAAAAATTGGTTTTAATGATCAGTTTTCTGGAAAATACTTTTTATTTCATTTGTACTTCAGTTAAAATTAACTTCGTAATATCTATTTTGCTGACTCAGAATCCCTTTAGATTGTAATTTAAATCACCCATTAGCATTGTACCTGGTCTGTAACTAAGCTATTTAATTTTTACAGACAAATTTTAATTGTTGTTCGAGGTGGAAGTAAATTATTTTAATTCTTAAGCAGCAATATTGATGACTTTTAATTAAAAGCGTATTAATTTTAGGTATGGACATGTGTTTTAGATGACTACTTATGCTTCTGAAAAGTCCCAAAACTTACAAAGCCCCTAAGGCTGTCTGATCACCTTTCTTTTGAAAAAGCAGCATTCAGTAAAACATGCAAGCAAGCCTTATTAGTAGTGGAGCTACTTGTTGTGCCTGTTAGACAAGTCTGCTCCTCTTTCCTGGCAAAAGAGTAGTAAGTTTAAATGTTCTTTGTTTTAATTTAGAGCCTGTTCTCCTTTAAAAGAACTGTTGAATTGTAGAATTAATTTTTAAAATTATTTTTAATTTTTTAATTCATTTGCAAAATTTCTTCTTTAGGCCCTAACATGGGGGGAAAATCAACGTACATCCGACAGACAGGGGTGATTGTTCTTATGGCCCAAATTGGGTGTTTTGTACCGTGCGACTCTGCAGAAATAACCATTGTGGATTGTATCCTGGCTCGGGTGGGAGCTGGAGACAGTCAGCTGAAAGGCGTGTCTACTTTCATGGCTGAAATGTTAGAAACTGCTTCAATCCTTAGGTAAGTCCTGTGCTTAGTTGATTTTGTTGGTTGGGGTTGATGGGAAAGGAGGTGCTCTAAGGAAGACGTGTTTAAGATTTCCTTTTATGTGGGATCTCAGTAGAGGATCTCCAGCTTTTCTAAGCAGGTTCGTAAGTTCTTGAAGTAGCTTTCTGTTTATTTCATTAGTCATATAGAGCTGCTACCAGGAGGCCAAAGTCTAAATGGGCCAAAGCGGCAAATTTGCAATGGTCTGACACTATGTGTGCACTTTATTCATGTTACCATGTAAGGAGGAAAGGTCTTTTGCCTCTCTTACACTGGGCCACCGCAACATCAGTTGTGGTACTCCAGTACCCAGAGCTCATGCTGTTCTCAAACATTGTAAAATGCTCTTGTGTTTTTAGGGCAGCATCTGAAAACTCCCTGATAATTATTGATGAACTGGGAAGAGGAACTTCTACCTACGATGGCTTTGGCTTAGCATGGGCTATTTCAGAATACATTGCTAGCAAAATCTGTGCTTTCTGTATGTTTGCTACACACTTTCACGAACTGACAGCTCTTGCTGACCAAGTGCCAACAGTAAATAACCTACATGTTACCGCTCTGACCACTGATGACACACTGACAATGCTTTATCGTGTCAAGGAAGGTAAGACTGTGTAAATGGTGGGGAACTGGCTAAACTTTATTTTGCACTGAGAGAGGAAGAAATATTAGTGGAAAAACATAAAAATATATTTCATATGTTGTACTTCAGGCTTCAGGTTTATAATAGACACATTTTTTCTGTCTATAGAGAATGTGTGTGGCATGAGCTCTGCCCGCATCTGAACAGAGTTGGTGATGTTGGTGATTCTTTGTTAAGACTTCTAGGTTATTTTGGCCACCCAAGTTGATGCTTTTGAGGTGTCTCTCTCTTTTTTTTTTTTTCTTTGAAAGAGCAGAGAGAAGGGTTTCAAACGGTTATTTTCTATTTTCCCAAATCATTTTAACCTGCTGCTGTTTCAGTTTTAGTTTTCCATTTGGAAGAAGGTTAGTTTTGGTAAATCATACAGAAAAGACCTATGTTCCTTGAACTGTTCTTTTAAAAGAAATGAGTGCAACTTCTGTGTGCTGACAGTTTTTAATAATGTCTGTTTCATTGTAATAAGACTTAGTCGTTGAAGAAAGATGTTGCCTAATTTATGCAGTAGTTTGATATAGGAAAAAATCACGTGTTTAGTTTTTAGCAAATGCATCATAGTAAAACAACAAGTAGCCTGTTGTTTTAGTGTAAGATAAGTCAGATGTATTTAATTAAAATCCTTTAGTGGATCCAGTTTTTCCTTTTGGTATTAAATTAGGCAAATTTTAATTGGGCATAAGTTTCATCTGTTCAGCACAATAAGTGGTTCCTCCTGCTTCTGTATATCCCCAGTCATTTGTTCTTGCTCCCTTCCACAGGAGCCTGTATTTATGCTAGATAAAGCAGGGCTGTGTAACTGTGGCTTACAATGTATGGTCATTTATGGCATTCTAATTTAGCTGTAAAATCTACAGTGATTTTGTTGTTCCCATAAGAGCATTTCAGTCAGGCTGCCTACCTCTGGACTAAGATTTCAATTTTAAAATGTGAGCAGAGTACTGTTATGCTATATTTTCACTTAAAAATACTTCTTAATTTTCTTTTTCGTAATTGCACAATGAAGGAATGAATTAGATGACACTCAGATGGATAGAACATGGTTACTGTAGAACACCATGGCTATACTGGATCAGATCAACAGTTTACCTTGTGGAGTGGTTTTGTCTTAAATAAGGAATAACTATTTGAGGAGTTAGGCTATTATCTTTTTGAAGACAATTGCTGAGTATCATCCATCCTTGTTAAGGTTAAGGAGCTATTCTTTGAAGCTGTTTTGTCGTTTTGAGACAATACCAAATACTTGTTTTCACTTGCCTAGTTCTTCCTGACAACTCTGCTTTTCTTGATTAGTGCATATTATGTGTTATCTTGGAACTCTCTCCGATGTTTCCTGATTTCTTTACCTGGTTTAGGATTGTTCAGTTCATTCCTTCTGGCATACATTGTTCTGCAGTGAATCTAGTATGCTGTCCAATTATTAAACATTACTGTTATGCTTTTGAAGATCATTTTTATAATCTTCACAGGCTATCACCACGCTGTTAAGTGTCTTTAGATAATGGATAAATGTGTTTTTATTATATACTGATTTGAGCCTCACTCAAATCTCAAACTGCTAGTTTTACGATGTTACTAATTGACTATTTCTTACTCGTTTCTTCTGGTTTTAAATCCATGGAATTACTTCATTTCTTGCCCTTTGATTACTCGTTTAACTGCTTCTAATTTTGTATTCACCTGTGGCATAGTCTTGCAATTAGCTTTCACGTACTTTTCTGTAAAGCTAAGATATCGCTCTGAAGAATGGGAATCAAAGCATGGTCAGAAGAACTGCTCTCCTCTGGCTTTACTGAGCATCTACTTAGAGCTGGTCAGAAAATCTCTGCCTGCCGCAGTCTTGTTTCTCTTAACTCTGTGTCCCTATCTTTGAAGAGCTTGATTCTTTGAAATGACCTCTGGTCTCCTCTGTTCACGCACTCTGCCTAGGCAATGTCCAGCTTTGCTGCGAAGTGCTGTGGCCCTGGTACCCAGCCTGTTGCAGTGGAGCGGCAGTGTCTGTGGTTCTTCAGCAGTTTGCCATTTCCCATCTCCTCCAGTGCACGTGGAGCTCCTTCTGCCAAGTGATTGTTCAGAGCCCTCTGAGCGTCTTGCTCAAATCAGTGCTTAAAATATGACTTAGTGTGCATGGGAAATGAAGGCAAGTATAGTCAT
Source organism: Chionis minor (assembly GCA_013398295.1). Taxonomy (NCBI): domain Eukaryota; kingdom Metazoa; phylum Chordata; class Aves; order Charadriiformes; family Chionidae; genus Chionis; species Chionis minor. The sequence continues at coordinate 150,315 of VZSF01004869.1, forward strand.
AAATTGCTGCAAGCATACATTCAAACTATGAATATTTTCAATGCAGTGGGAGCTGGCAGTGTACCATCTGGAAAGAAGCCATCTTTAGGTGCCTTATTTTGAGTACTTAGATTGGGAGGGGGGGGAAGTAATACATGCTAAATCTAAACCTTTTGCCTTCTAATATCTAAATCCTTGGGAATAGTGCGCTTATGATAAAAAAACTAATATTCCCCAGATAGTTGCATGAATTCTCTTTCTTCAATCTGTGTGCCACTCCCCCCCCCCCCCCCCCNCCCGCCTTTAACCTGTATTAGCTCACCCATTGTGGTACTGATGAAAACTCTAGAAGCTCAGTTTCATGTGATTCTTCAACCACTTTTGCCATATTTAGTCATACACATATTTTCTTTGCATGTGCAGTGTCTTTTTATTTGATCCATTTTCTTGGAAGTGCTATTGAGCATGGAGGCACAATAGTTTGTATCTGTCTGCTTAAACCTCTGTCACATGAGATACAGCATTATGAAAACTTAATCTTAAAATACCTGATCTCAGATTAGGTCTTTCATGTAAGTTTTTGCATTTAGTGTTGTGCTCTTTCCCGTTTGGAAGAGTTATGTTGTTCAAGCAAGGTTGTGATTATAGGCAGCTCGGATACAGCTGTTTTGAAACAACAGGTTTCATGTCACTTGAAATGTTGCCTGAAATGCACAACAAAGAACTTTTATACAGTATTTTCATCACCGTCTTCGTGCTTCAAGAGCGTGACAGAATAGCTGAAGAGGAAACACAGAAAGTACTGTTCTCCAGGCCTCTGTTCAGGATTTGGTCAACAGAGACCCGAGTTAGCTTTGTGTTTGGGGAGGTGTGGTTTTTTAATATAAAATCAAGAAAACTAATTTCTGCTTAAAAAAAATAATTTCCTTTAGGAAACCTGAGAGATTACACACACAAAAAAATCCTAAATTTTTCTTTACCTGTTCTTCAGTTACCCAGTATTTAATAGATGATTAGTTAAGTACTGTTTTACATCTGTAATTCATTTATCCCTAGCTACTTGCTGGAGACTAGAATTAAAAGGTTGTAACAATATTTGTGGGTGGCCAATTGGAATTTTTGTAATGTAAATGAGTGGAGTTAGCAGATTGTACCAGAGGGCTTTTGATATTGAAGTGAAAATTGTTTTATGTAACTGTGTATAATAGACATATTTTGAGCAATTATGAGGACTTTTCTTTCTCAACCAAATGTTATAAACAGTTCATTAATTGAAGTAAGTGTAAAGTTAAAGTTGAAAGGTTTTGATGTAATTAAAGATGATTCCTGGAGTTATGTGGTACTGATGCAAAGGAGAAGGAGGATGATTGAGAATGCAACATTTTTAATATTTATATACATATATATACACACACACATATGTATTCATATAAACATAGGAAAAAAGTGAGATAGATATATTTAAAAAAAAGGTACAAATTACTATATTCTACAGACTGTGCTGAAGTACTTTAATAAGTATTTATTTAATTTCATTCAAGTACTTGAGGGAAATTCTTTCTGTCTGAAGACTATTCTCTTTCTTCCTGAAGCACTTTTGGAGCTCTGCAATTACTGCCTTAAGAGAGCTTAATTGAAAAAGGGCATATTCTTTAGTCTGTGTTACCATGTATAGTCAATGAGAAAATGGTGGGAGAACCTCACACACTTAATTCTTCAGAACAGAGAACTATTTCAAGTTTGTTTGTATAATCTCCGTGTAGCCATATTATCTCTTGAGAATTCTTTACTGTTTTTTTGCTCTGTACCCAGGTGTTTGTGACCAAAGTTTTGGAATACATGTAGCAGAGTTGGCGGCTTTCCCAAAACATGTGATAGAAAGTGCAAGAGAGAAAGCATTGGAGCTGGAGGAGTTTCAAAACATTGGCAAGTCCAAGGAATCTGAAGGAGAACCACCAGCCAAGAAAGTCTACAGAGAAAGAGAGGTTTGCTATCGTGAACGCTTTTTAAAATTTGTTTAGCTGGAATAGCCCAAGCAAAATAGTTTTAGGATTCATATTCCCCTAAAGCTTGAGGATAATAACTATAATCTCATTTTTCTGTAACAGAATGTTTTAGCTATGAAGTTCATTAGGCATTGAAGAGATGTTCAAGGATAGTGGGTTTAGGTTTAGATTCATTTCAAGTTAACATAGGCAGGGATTTTATCTAAAAACAGTCATGAGAATGAAACTAAATCTTTTTCTTAAAGAATAATGATCAGCAGTTAGGATGATTGGCATAGAACTGGAGTCACACAAGGGACCATGTCTCCAGCTGCCCTCTTGGGTTTTCTTTATGCTGAGAACCAAGCCAGAATTTTGTGTTCACTGCTTTTGTTGGATACTTAGTTTGTATGCAGTATTTTTTGGGGACTTAAGCTGTAGCTTTTGTATTAATAGTTGATTAGATTATTCTTGGCTCTTGTTGTGGTTTCGGTTGGGATGGAGTTAACTTTCTTACTGGCAGCTGGTATAGTGCTACATTTTGGATTTGGGATGGGAACAGTGTGGTAGCGCACTGATGTGTTTGTTTGTTGCTAAGCCATCAAGGCCTGTTTTGCTCCTTATACCACCCTGACAGTGCCCCTCTGGTGGGGGGGCGCAAAAACTTGGGAGAAGAACAGCTGGGACAGCTGATCCCAACTGACCAAAGGGCTATTTCATGCCATATGAAGTCATGCTCAGCAATAAAAGCTGGGAGAAAAAGAAGGAAGAGGGGCGATGTTCAGTGTTACGGCATTTGTCTTCCCAAGTAACTGTTACACATGACGGAGCCCTGCTTTCCTGCTGATGGGAAGCAGTGAATGAATTCCTTGTTTTGGTTTGCTTGCATGCGTGGCTTTTGGTCTACCTGTTAAACTGTCTTTATCTCAACCCACTGTCACTCTTCTGATTCTCTCCCTCATTGCAACTCAGGGGAGTAAGCAAGTGACTCTGTGGTTCTAGCTGCCAGCTGGGGTTAAACCATGACAACTCTGCAGGTGGGTTGGGTCTGGTTTTGCTCCCCCTTATTTGAGAGCTCATTAGTGCTGATTTCCTGAAGCTCGATGTGAACATGTTCAGATCTGTTCGCATCAGAGAAAAGCTGAGTACACAGCTTTCTCCTTTGTGCCCTTTCGTGTCCCGTCAGTACTAAGATGTCTCACAAGCTGATCATATTGAAGGGCATGACAATTTAGACCTGGAATGTCTAATTTACAGATATCATGAAGCTCTTCCCATTTCACATGTGAGAATTCTGGCTTGGTTCTCTCTATTCAACTGAGAAGTAAAATGCTCTTGGATTGCACAGGCTTCAAGCACAAGTTGAGGAAACCTGCATCTCAGCGTAGATACGGTCATGTCTACGTTGCGTAATACAGTTGTGTAAAGCTATGAGTGAGCTGGTTTTTTTCTTCTCCCTTCACTTTCTCTTAAAAGAAGCTTCATTAGTAGGTAGTGTAAAGGAAAACAATAGCTTGCAGGAAGCTTTTTCAGAGTAGCCTGTGTTGTCTTGTTCCTGGATTAAGAGTCCTTACAGTGACATCCACTGTGGTCTCCTAGGAAATCCATGTGCTGCCTTATGACTTGCATTGTCTTTTGCCAATAGTCAGGTCCTCCTTGCTATATGCATATAAATCTTCTTACAGATCATAGTGCTGTGTCCAAGCAGTTGGCCTGAAACTTCACAGCCTTTTAACTCGCTTATCTCCTCCTATACATCCATGGCAATCTTGGTAATACTCTGGTATACAGAAGCCTTGAAGTGTTAGGCTATATTCAGAGTACCTTTTGCCTTTGCACTAGACAGAGGCTGTTACCTGATACTTTATTCTTAGTTTCAGAGGTCTACTGCATTTATTCCTGGCTCAGTAAGTAGATCTGACCTTGTGGATGAACAGTCTCTGGTTTGTTCTGCCTTTTAGTGCCAGGAGGTTCCCTCTCTAACTACCTCTGTTGCTCCACTATTATTACCTTTCCTTTGCCAGTTTAATAGGCATCATGGTGAAGTATTTTTTGGATGAGTTGGATCTGGCTGTGTGGTCTTAAGTTGGTGTAAATTAAATTGACATGGCAAACACTTCTGACAAATACAGCATCATGTTTTATTCCTGGATATTTCAGTAATACATAATGTTTCATAAACTCTCTAGGCAATAGAATGGCATAGCTTTAGATGTCTCGCCTAGGCAATTTGTCTGCCTTTGTTAGCATTGTGTTTAGAGGGAGAAGCATGCTATTACATTTCCCAATCCTTCGGAGACTTCTGCACTGAAAGCACACTGCATTAGTACTAAATGATAAAACTAAGAAAGCTTTGTAGTAGAGTCCTAAAGTGCAAAACAAAGAGGACTAGACAAAATTCTGTATTCTGGGCAAACTGTTTCTAGTACAGGAGGCCTGAATACTGTTCGTTGAAATGTTTGCTCCTGCTATTCAATTCAGATTGTTTAGAAGTTCCACTTTGCCTGTTTGTGTAAAAGCATATGCATAAAGCTTAATTATCATCTGTTCTCCTTGGTGACAACCACTCTCCTGTTGCTTGGTTACAATTTGTTCTTTCCTTTTGCGTATTGAAACACTGGTTTTGATTTACAGTTCTTCCAAAAAGTAACTAGTTTGGGTAATACGGCCACTCTGATGCTATTATTGCTAGCAATCTTCACCTAATGTGGTTGCACACTGGAATTAAAGGTGGAACACATATAGGAGCTCTCAGTGTTAAATATTGTATTTCTGCTGATGAACTGATGCTTTTTGCTCGTGGATTGAAAGAGGAAAGAACTGCTGATCCCAGTCTGATGTTGAGAACATGTTAGCAAGTGCAGAAATAATGGTAGTTTTTGCCTGCAAAAAGTTTCTGGTGCTAAATAATACTTTGTATCTTTGGCAGAATTTGGAAAAATGCTGCTTGCAATCTAAATGTCCCTTCTGTTTTCTTTTCCTTCTCCTCACTCCATTTCAGGAAGGTGAAAAGATAATTCAGGATTTTCTTTGTCAAGTGAAAGCATTGCCCCTGACAGATATGTCAGAAGAAGACATCAAAATCAAGCTGAAACAGCTGAGAAATGATGTGTTGGCAAAGAACAACAGTTTTGTGAATGAAATCATTTCCCGAACAAAAGTTACATCATGAAAGGTGTGAGAACAGGATACAGCTCTTGAAGTGTGTTTTACATTGTAAGAACTATCATTTTCTTGTCTTGTAGCTTTTATGCTTTATCATACTTCAATGATTTATGTAGGCTTTTTTTTTTCTTTGATTGTAATTACTTTGTAAAAAATTCTGAGCACGTTCTGTGCCAGATTCTTGCTTTGGTTGTGAAGACTGTGTCCTTTTAGAAGTTTTCAATAAAATGCTTTTTCAGAGAATTATTGACTGAACAAACAAAATGCATACTATTTTACCAGAAAAAGTGTGTTGGAAAGTGTAACAATTGAGATGATCTTCAGCTACCACAGCCTTGAAAAGCAGCAGCGTGTACCCAAAAGCTTTGTCCTATAACCATGATTCTTTTCTATGTGATGCAATTACATTAATTAATTCAGCAAAGTTTTAGTGATGCTATATTAATGTTCCATTAGAAAAAAGCATCTAATGTAAGTGATTTGTCATAAAGATTTGCGTGTGTGCCTGTGTGGAGGTGGGGGGATTTTTTGTTTGCTGTGTAGATGGTAATGCTTGAGTCAAACATACTCCAGGCCTGCTCTTCATGTTCAAGTGGTGGTAACTCTTGCATTTTTTGGGTGGTTTTGTAATGTAAGCAGAGGCTGGACTGAAGTTACAATTTAACTGGAACTTCTGAGTTGGTCGTGATTTGTGAGGTCTGCCTACAAAGAAAGAGTGCATTGATTTTTATCTAATGTACTTCTCACACAGGCATTTTGAAAGCATACAGATATGGGTTTATAGTCTTGAAATTTAGCATTTTAGATTGTTGCGCTAGAACACTTTACCTGTATTTAAAACAGTCAGTGTTGAAAGATTAATGGGAAAAGATGTTCATCACATGAGAATATAGGAATAAAATCACGCAGAGGATGCCATATTCTGTAGTGGAGATTGCATCAGTGGGTGTGTGCTGGCAACGGCAGTGCTGCTGTTAAAGCTGTGCTATTGCTTTCTGTCGGAGATTAATCTGTTGCATTTAAAGCTTCCAGCAGTAGTCACGAGAGGTGTATTGTTCAACTTGCTGTTGAATAACATTTCTTTGTAGCTGGACTAGAACTTGGGAAAGAGACATACTTCTCAACAGAAGAAAATAAAAGTTGGCTTGTGAACGTCATTTGGGTTCTCCATAACACCTTTTTGGTCTTTAAATTAGAATGTATTCTACTTATGAAGACAAAAATAGACTTGCATTTACAAACAGCATGGTCAATATATGTATTCAGTTTCAGCAGTTATGTCTGGAAAGTGTGTGAATGGGGAAAATCTGTTACATAAAAGTAACAAACAATATAGCTGCTTTTGCAAAGTCATGTGGTTCAAGCTATTCTAAAATACAGAAATACACATAAAATAGAAAACGAGAATCAGTTTAGAGGATCAAATACTGCCATGACACACAATTTGTATTAGATAAAGCCTCTTTATCTAACTGTTGCTAGAAACGGGCAGTTCACAGCCTCTTCCTACGTATGCTGATTTATCTGTGGTCTGATCGAAGATGCCCCTTGCTTTGTCTCCTGTCCCTAACTGTGGGAACAGGCGTAAAACAGTCAGTCATTTTCTCTTCCAGGAAATTCTGTTTTCGCCTTGATCCTGTGTGAACTTTCAGTGTCTACAGCACTCTTAGCCAAGGAGTTCCTCACTGAGCAGCCACCTGCGAGAGGAAGCACTTCTTTCTTGCTTTGAACCTGATTTCTAGTTTCATTCACTGCTTCTTGTTTTTATTATGCAAGTGTCCCCAGTTCCTACTTTATTCAGTGCCTCTTGTTTTTAAGTGTCCACTCTTTCCACTGTGGTTGTGGTGCACCAGTGCAGCGTGTCTGCAGGGTGCTGCGGAAAGGCTGCTTTTGTTTTTGGATTGCAGTCAGAGGCTGGTAGAGCTGCTCCTGTGTAATCAGATTGGTCTCTCCGCAAGGGTGGAAGCAGAGAATTACTCGTGAGAATTACTCAGGAGTGATGGGGTGCCCTGACTGGACCCAGCTTTGGGCAACCACTTCTTGTCTGTGCCTCAAAAAGGGAGTTCTGCATCTGCAGCAAAAAGGATTCGCTTCTCCTCATGCCCTTCAACACTCACAAGGAAGAAAGGTGCAAATGAATGTGATTTTAAGACTCATCTTTTCAACTATTTTCTCTTCTACACTGCACTTCCCACCCCTCTGAGTGTACTGCTGCTGCCGGATATAGGCAAGAGAGGATCAGGCAGAGCTTAGTCTCCATATGTCAGTGCTGCTTGCAAACTGGGTTATAGGTAGTGTGATTTCATGTGAGCAGGAGGGTGGCTATTTTTGCTGGTTCCAATTTAGCTTTTTGTTCAGAAACATACTTAGGGGACAGGAGCCATTCCAGAACTTGTCTGGTTATTACAGAGCTGTGCCAAGGACGCAAAGATTATCAAAGCTTCAGAACAAAATAATACAGCTATTGGGGAGAGGTGAGGCCACTTGCTGTCAGCCTTCAATAAAGATGCAAGTTTCTGCTTGTTCTCTTGAGAAAGCTTGGCTCTGAATGCTTACTGCAGGTGTGGTCTTTTTAGGCTGTGCTGTTACCTTTCATCTAGAAGGCTCGTTATGAAGAAAACTGCATTAGGTGTGGTAAAAGAGCAGACGTGATCAAATGGAATCACAGAATGGTAGGGGTTGGTTCAGTTGCTGAGTGGCTCTGTATCTCTTTACTCCACTGGAACGACAGTAGTTTTGGAATCAGAACAGCAGGAACACAATCAGAGAAGCACTGGAAGCTGGCTTGAGGAGTGTTTCAGGCCTCTGAGAGACTTTCAGATACCTGCTCATGAGAAGCAGGCCTGTTGCTGGCCTGGGTTTTGTTGAACATAACAGCTTAGCTAGGCTGGTAGCTGCTCTGTAAGCTACTGGGAGGACTGGTGGTCTAATTTTTCCAGATTGAAGGAAGCCTGTGTGAGAGCTCATTGCTCTGCTGGAGGAGATGCTGGCTTTGCAGCTCAGCTAAGGTCTAGGATTGTGTGAGTGGTTTGATCTGATTTAGTGCAAGATTAGGATGACAGCTTAAACTGCGTTTCATGGCATTTAGGGATTTTGAAATATACGACCAATACCTAGGCTGGGAGATTTCTATGGCTGCAAAACCATGTGACAATTGGCCTTACCGTTCTGCAGTGTGACAGGTTTATTTGAAAAATCAAGGGAGAGCAGCAAGGGATGCTGCTTTGCATCCAAAGTAGCCTGAGGTCATGCATTTGGATGCTTTGCATGTAGCTGACCTGGGAACAGGGAAAACAAGTGGCCACAGGAGCCTGAAGCCTTAAAAGACAGTAGGAGAGGTGCTGTCATCTCTGTGAGATGGCCATGAACCTTGCAGGTAGAATTTGGCTCTTGAAGCTGTCTTTTTGCTAAAAGGCCTTGTTTGCAGTTGCATCTCAGATATTCATGTTCCTCTCCCAGCCTTGGGGATGCCTTTCCCAGCCTATTGCCTTTCCTTTCCCTGCTCCTGCCAGGCATCTATGCTATTCCTGCATGCAGAGGCACACCTTGCATGGCTATATTTTATGTATGCCTGTCTCTTAGCTATCAGCAATGCTTTTTATCCTCTGCATGGGGTGGGACGGGGGTGGATATATCCCTGCGTGTGCTGCTTTGCCCATCAAGTTGAAAGGGAGCAACTTCTGCTGTTGAACAGGGAAGTGACAGTTTCTAATCGCTCTCAGTGGCAGCTGGGACTTACCCTCCTGACGCGGTGTACCCTGCCACCTGGACCCGCAGCAGCGGCTGCAGATAAAGGAAACGATACTGTAAAGCAGATAGCAGATTGTGTTTGGTCCAGCAGCTGGAGCGAGTAGTGCCTTTCCAGAAGTGAGAAAATGTATTTGCTTTTTTGCTGTTGTGGGAAAAGGTGCCTTGGCACCTGGGCTGAGCTTCTGGATGCTTGTGGCAGTTTCTGTAAGGGTGTAATCGTTCTGTCCTTGTAGGGACGGCTGGAAAGCTGAAAACAGCTGTGCTAAACAATGTGAGCCCAGGGAAAAGCTGAGAGTAAATAGCCTGTGCTTAGGAGAACATTTCCCCTGCTGATCCACCTGGTCCTGCTGCATGCTGCAAAGTCATTGCATGTCAGGGTAATGTGCTCGCGCAGGGGACGGCTTCAGTTTGCTCTTTTTTTTTTTTCATTCCCCAAAAGAGACAACTGTTTCTATGGTGTTCCTGTGGGCTCTGGTGGCGGGCTCTGGTGGCGAGCCCCGCTGGGCCATGGCAAAGAGCAGACCTTTTTTCTGAACAGAGTGGGCTGTAGCGCATCACGCTGGCAGTCTGCTCCTATCTCCATACAGCGGGGGAGGCAGGAACCTGGGCAGCACTCCTGAAGATTGTCTGTGCCCGCCTGAAGTTGCTGGTTTACACACTGAGGGACATGGATTTTTTTTTCATATCAAGATTTTGAAATAATATCTTGTGTTCTCCTGTCCTGCATCTTTCTATTTGTGCATAGAAATGACATAAAACTTAAGGAAAACACCCACCACTGTGGGCTTTAGACCAGAGATTGTTGGTCTTTTCAGCGTGCCAGCTGGTTCCCCTTGTGTGGCTGTTTGCACACCACCGTGATGCCTCTGGCAGCAGACAGTCCAAGCTTGGAAGCCTCTCTGCACTGTCCTGACCCCATCTAGAGCTGCCTGGGGACCTGCTGTTCTACGCAGGTGCAGCCAGGCTGGCGCTGTGGGGAGCTAGAGCAGGTCCAGCAAACCTGTCCACGTGCTGTACCTCCTCCCCAGGGCCTGCGGTTCCAACAACAAACATCCTCCAAAGGATCGGAAATGGAGCTGTCGTCACAATGTGGTCCCAAGCCTTGCAAGGAATCACAAGGTGTGTTACCATAGTACAAGCCTCACTTGCACGAGATTTTAGGTGATTGTTGGAAATGCCCTTTAGAAGCAATTCTCTTGGATATTTTCTCTGGATATTTTCAGTAACTCTTCCTCATGTCTTTCTGCTGTCAGTTGTTGCTGACTTAAATGTCCCTTCCTCGGTTTTCAGGGTCCCAATGTAATGGCAAATAGTTTCCTTACACTTTGTACTAATGAAGAAGGTAAAAAAAAGGTCAAGCTTCATATAAATGTTCAGCTGGTTCAATGTACCAGCAAAATGATTCTGTTGCTGATTTTAGTGCAGATACTCTGGCTGTACAAAGTCTTTTTTTTTTTTTTTTTTTTCTCACTGTGACCTGGGAAGGCAGCGTAGGAGTTTCCACTTCTATACCCACTGATTGCTCCTCTTTTCACCTGGGGCAGTAATAGATTTTTTCAGGCTCAGGCGCTCTTTCTGCTTCCAGTAGGTCATCTCTCATATCGTCATTCTGCTGTGGCATTTATCATTCAATTCAGGGACACTGGGATGCAGTGTAACAATTCACTCACACATTGATTGCAATCAATGACATTAAAAGAAAAAAAAGGCCTGCCTACTTTTGTGCCTGTGTGCTGCATGAAAGGATGTGTATTAAAGTGCAAAAGGCTAGTGATCCAGCTCTGGGAACACAAGGAGGTGCACACGAGCTGCGCGAGATGCTCCCTTTTTCTGCGGATGTATGTCGACACTGAAACTCGAGCAGCCCCCTGGGTTTAAAAACAAAACCAAACCAGCTTCCTAATGCCCTAGCTGTGCCTGAACCGGCTGAAGGCACCATTTCCACACAAGTCCCAACCTTGGTGGCTTTGCAGCTTTTCCACGAGGGATGCCGGTCTCCCAGGACACTAGATGTTGCACAGATCAGCAAGGGTGAGAGAGGGTGTGGAAGGGGGGTTGCACCAGGTGTTCCCTTACTCTACCCCCAGCCGAGAACCAAAGCACGTAGTTCCACCTTCATGCAGTAACCATGGGAGATGCAAGCATGGATATTTAATTTTATGTTGGTTGCTGTGACGGTACCCTCAGACCTGCAAAACCAAACAACCGGAACAAATTGCACAGCGGGGCTGGGCTGTCGGGCAGCTCTGCACTTCCCCGGTCAGGTTTTCCTAAACCTGAGCCTGCGAGTAGCTGGGAGCAGCTGCCCTGGCTAACTCCGGTAGCACTGACTGGTGTTGCTTCTTTTGGTCCAATCCAGGGGCACCCCAGTTACTGGAGGAGCCCTGGTCCCCAGCACAGGTTCTCCTTTCTCTGTAAGCGCTCTTGAAGATGCTATTTCAACGGTCCTTTGGCCACTGACATTTTGTTCTAGTTATTACCTTTAATTTAAATGAAATAATCTGAGACCAAAACCACCCGTTTGAGGTTTCCCCAGAAAATCAGCAGCACTTGCTAAGCAGGTGGTGGACCGCCACATTATAAAACACTTGCACAGCCAGGCACCTTGCCTAAGGTACTCTGTCTCCTGAGGGGGTAGTGTGGCCACCCCAGAACGCTGCTGACGCTGAAGGCGCTGGGCGAAGGGTGCTCTGCAGCTCCCGCGGGACCCCAGCTTGGACCTGCCTGGCCCAGTGCAGTGAAGTCAACTCGCGGTTCAGCAAAAAAGCAGCTAGAGCAGAGCTGAACCGACTCTAGCAGATCCGAGTGTTGTTCCTAGTCATCTGATGTACATTTTCACCTATAGTAGCATTTTAACGGCGTGTCGTGTCCCCCCCCGCCAAAGGAAATCAATTTACAAAAGGGAAATCTCGCAGAAGCCCCTCTTTCTGTGCTGCAGGGGCTGGATTTCAAGCGCAACGTGTTATGGTACGACGCTGGTTGTGCGAAAACCGCAGTGCTGTTTATCTTTCTGCTATAGAGAGACGCAGGATTAGCTCTCTGTAATCTCTCTTGTAAGAGGTGTGCTCATCCACTGTGAGTCGGAGAAGCTGCATCAAGTAAATGTGGGTTGGGTTTTGTTTTTTTTTTTTTCCCCTGAGATTAGACTGGCTGTTGATTTGGCCCATGGATCCTTGCTAATGCTATTGTGCTCTTAGTAGTTTTCAGTGGTTTAATCTCTCTCTCTTGAGTGTAGTTTGTCTGTAGATAAAAGTGCAATTTTCTTACAGGAACACTTTAGAAGCTGATAAATGTCTTATCCGTTAGTATTGCAAAGTTTAGTTTACTGATTTTAAGGGATTCCAGTTGTGCAGTGAGAACTGGCTTTACTCAATGACTAGATGCTTGTTTATTCTGCGCACATGTAAGAACATAAAACCACCCAAGACTTCACTGCACCTCCTGCACATCCTGAGGAATGCACTTCTTAGGGTCTTTCTTTTCCTCTTCCCCTGTCAAAGGAAATCAGGTAAAGGCACCAGGCTGCTTGAAGATGTTTTATGTGAACACAAGATTTTTTTGGGGAGTACGGTAACCAGTGCAGTAGTAATCTGACATTTGCAAATAACGCCTAAAAACGTGCTCTTTGTCCCTTCCAGGAGGACGAGGTGGCATGTGAGGGGTGCCTGGTACAAACCCCGGAGCTGCTGCGCCTGTCCCGGCAGCTGGGGGCACGCACGGCAGCCGGCCAGTTTCTCTCCCGGGAGGATTTTGGCCAGCAGCATCTGGCAGAGCGGCTGGGGGTGCCTGCAGCTGGCCGGCTGGCAGGGAGGGTAAGCTGCGGTAGCCACTGCGACCACCCGGTGCAGTGGTGGTCATCACAGGGATGGAGCAAACCCACCCACCCCCTAAACCGAAGGCAACCAGGAGTAACTGGTGCAGCTGCTGCTTTAGGGAACAGTTTCTTTCTTTCATTTGTTAAATTCAGAGCTGGAACACAGCGTGTAGTGCTGTCCTCGGAGTCAGCCTGTCATCAACTTGGCACAGAGCTGATCTTCAACCCGGCAGAGATTTGGGCACATCTTTTGGTTCAGGTGTGACTAGGGGGGCTTGTAGGTGTGGGAGAGCACAACTCGTCCACATCGGGGCGGCTCTGAAGCGTCAGCCTGTACCACATGTGCAAACAAAGTGGGGTGCTCTGGGGGGTGTACGGAAATAGCTTAATTTCAGCCTTCAAAGTCATCATCCCACAACACTGAGCTGCTGCGAACACACAGGAGTTACTCCTAGCTCCTGCTGCGGTTTGGAGGACCCTTAATGGGAACTGCTATCTGCTCTTGTCTCATTGCTACTCAGTCCATTAGACAAGACCTTCTTGGTTAATTGAGAAGAAATAAGAAGGAAAGCAGTAATTAAATGAACATATGAAGCGTGCACAGCCTTGGGCCTTTTGACTTCTTAACAAAACCCTCGTTGTAATTTACTGTAAATGCAGCAGTACGACCAAACAGGTCGGAGAGCAGGACGCACCTCCTGGTACGGCACTCGCCAGCAGGTGTGTGTGGAGAGCAGGTCTCTCAGCAGCTCCTGAGGAGGCAACACCAGTGGGGAGAACCTGAAACCATCTATCTTAATTAAATTACATATTGACCTCCTATTGGAATATAAGAAATTCCACTGCTTCAGAGTTGTAGGCGAGAAGGGAACAACAGAGCAGGGACTCTGACAAATGTGTGGGTAGCGCGCTGCCCGTCCCTTGCCACCCTTCCCAGAGCCGGAGAAGATGGGATGTTGTAGCAGTCACATAACCGAGTGCTGGGTTACGTGGAAATGAATAACCCTTTGCGTCCGAGGGCTGCGGGGCTTTATCGAGATGCGTTGTGCAAGTGGGACAGACCAGCTGCACGTGCTGTGTGATGCAAAGGAACCCCCTCCTGTCGCATTTGTTTCCCCAGACTTGCAGGAGCTGGTTTTCACCTATCTACCGCCTGCGAAGAGCTGCGTTGCTGGTGGGGGACGGTGGGCACGGTTTTATGCTGCCCAGGTTCTGCTCCTCCCTCTGTGCCCAGGAAACCCTGTTGAAGCAGAGCTGGCCAGCCGAGGGGTTTGCCAATGCTGGCCGTGTTTTCTGCTGACCAGTTTCACTTCTTTCCAGCTTGGCTTCCTCTGCTGGCACAGGGTTGCTGTGCTGGGGCTGAGCTGCCCAGAGGAAAGTGAGGTTTTGGCTGGCAGTCCAGCTCGGGTCCCTAGGCTGTGCCCCGAGCCAGGGCAGGCACCTCCTCACACCCCTTCAAACCAGCTCTGGATGCTCTCGGAAAGGTGTATTTTCTTGCCTCTGAACATCCATCTCCCTACTACCAAAACAAGGATAACAGTGATCCCTGTTTCAAATAGCTCAGCTGTCAATCAGGTCCTAGAGCATGGCAAAAATAGAGAAATAGCGCTAAAAATAGCCTTTGTCCTCCGCAAAGGGGAGCTCAGCTCTAGCACAGCTGTTCACCTGCAGGACTTCAGGATGGCCGACAGCAAACAGCTGGGGCTCACTCCGCCGAGATGCTATAAAGAGAAATCAGCTGCTGCTTGTGGCTTTGACTGCAGAGTGAAACACACTTGTTAGCACAGGAGATTGCTGCTAATCTTTTAAAAGAGTTGTAAAAATTATTTACTGGGCTTCAGGGCTTCAGTTTGTCGGTTGGGTTGGTTCTATCTGTGGTTTGTTATCCCCCGCCTCTGCTAAAAGACGGCGATCCCCTGTTATGAGGTCTGTGTAAGTACGATCTTTAGCCAAATGGCGAAATTTAGTCTGGAAAATGGATTGCAACACATCTGGTTTATAGGGAACAGGTGACCATTAATGCGTTTGACAGGGAACTAAAAGAAATCTCCATAACCATCAGCCAGGGAGGTTTTGGGAAACCTTCCCGTGGCTGTAGGGACCGAGTGCCTTGCCTGGCTTTGAGGTGGTACTTGGTCCCTTCGGTTTCTGAAGGAAAGGATGCTTTTCTCTGCTCCTCCTGCAGTTAAGTGTATCCCCAAATGCAGTGTGGTGCTGTGCACTGTATCCAGTACATGTGCAAATGGACAACCTATATTTCTCTGGTTTTAGCACCGTGGAATCAGATAGAGAAACATGGAGGAGAGGATGAGGTCGTCTGAGAGGAGCTTGTGCTTAAGCTGCGATGGTACAGATGGAGAACCACTGTGCTTTCCCTTCACCTGTCATGGTCTGCTATGGGAGTTAGTGACAAAACTTGCAATGATTTGAATAGAGCAAGACGAGGTCACCGCGTGCCCGTGTGATGTTTTAATTGTCACTTCCCTGTGCACTGAAAACACAAGCCCTGAAGCCTTTGAGGCTGAATGAGGTCCTAAGCCCACAGGCTGGGGTGTGGGGCTGCAGCGTCCCTGCCCAGCCTTTTGCTGCGGGGCAGCGGTGGGTGGTCGATGCAGAGACCACCATTGAGAACTTCTCAATTAGACATCAGTCCTTAATTAGGCACTAGTATTGCTGCTGCGAACCAGACCCCTTTACATCCACTACGCTTTCATCTGCCTGTTTCTCCCTGACTGGGGCTATCATCTGTCTTCACCTCATCGTTACCTGTCTCTCGTTATCTACCCTTCTCCCGTGTGGCGACAGTGTAGATACTGGCTGGGAGTGAAGGCTGGTGACGAGGGTGAGGGGAAGAACATGCCCCAGCTTGGGGGTTGGTGGTGTGTGAATGCTCCATGGCGAGATGGGAGGGGGACAGGCTGCGATTTTGAGATGCCCTTCATGTGCTGCTCAAAAAAGACCAAACAACAACCAAAAAAAGGCTGTTGGACCTCAGAAATAGTCCAATTTCTGCTTTTAAAAAAGCGTCCTCACTAGCAAAGTCTTTCCATTCCAGATAATGAGGAAAGTGGCTGCAAAGATCGATGCTTCTGAACGTGTGCAGGCAGAACAGCTCCAGGACTTGGTTGCTGGGAAGCTTGATATAATCAGCTTGTGTTGTGCCTCCTGAAAAATTTACCTCTGTAGAAATGCTATCAGGGAAATTTTAAGCTTGAGATAATCGGTGGCCTGAAGGCTGTCTTGATACGCGGAGGTTAGCCTGTTACCCAGATGCCATTGTGTTCCTTCAGTGGATGATTTAGAAAGGAAAGCTGGCAGGAAACCTTTTGTATTTTAGAAGACTTGCATGGCCTGTTAAAATCACTTATAATTGCCGGTTAAGATGTAGTAGTAATAGAGCCGTGGCAGTATGTTGGGTACTTATGTAAGCTTGTATAAATGCCTCCTTATATTTAGTTTATGTTGACAATCTTGACCCAGAATTAGGAAACAATTGGAAAAACTAATATATATAAAAATTAATATAGATAAAAATGTATTAAATTTATGTTTCTGGGGGCAGCTTTCTGAAAATAATCTTTTTTTCTCGCTGTTCTATGCCCTCCTGTCAGGCCATGTTAATAATGTACGTGGAAGTGGACGAAGTGTGATGAATAAGGACGAGCCGCTGTGGCAGAGCATAAGCTTGGCTGCTCTAAACCCGGCTCTGCTTGTAGCAATTTCGGAGACCCTAGCCCCCTCGCTCAGCCCCTCTCTGGGGAGAGCAGCATTTATTCTAATCTGTATTTTTAGTGGCTTGCAATGCTAGGCACTCTCCAGGTAGACATGCCCATCAATAATATATTAGGATTTGAATGACTAAATCTATTGAGCAACCGGGGAAGAAAATCCACGTGGGGACCTGTCGCTTCACTCTCACAGGCGGAGCTCCACAGACCTTGCTGTTTAACTGTAGCGGAGAAAACCTTTGTGGTTTGAATTAAACACCGCACTCCTCAAAAGATGCAATATCGCGTACTCAGAGTCTCTCCTCACGTTCGCAGCATCCGCCTTGCAGGCACTTTAATAACATTCACAACAAATTTCCTGCTCACAGGAGAAAGCACTCAGCTGGGCAAGGAGAAGCTCTCCGAGGGATGATGCTGACTGGTAGCCCCCAGACTTCCAGAGCCGCAGGCGTAGCGTATTAAACATTAATGGAGTACTGGAAAGATACTGGAGGGTGTAGGGCTAATGCTAATAACACCCAGCTGCAGTTTCTGGAATTTTAAAAGATTTTAGAGCAAAGATTATTGACGATGTTGAATGATACAGTGGGGTGGATGCTCTCCTGACTGTGTGGGATGCTACTGGTGCTGCCTTGGGCATATAAAAATCAGCTCCAGCACTGGGAAACCTTCCCCTCAGCCCTGGGCATCTGTGGATACCAGCAGTGGCTTGGAATGATTTGCTTTGTGGAGGCTGTTTCCCTCCCAGCAGGTCATGGGGACCCTCCATATCACGGCACCAGGTTTTCACCGACAGTGGGAGATGCGGGGAGGGTGCCTGCTGTGAGCTGAAGGGCTGATGGGCAAAGAGCTGCTGTGAGTGCCAGTGTCACCCTGAACACCAGCGTCCTGCCAAGGCACCAGCCCCTCCCCTCTTGTCAGGCAAAGACAATTTCTTTAAAACCTTTTAATCAAACCTAAGCCATCCTTAAAAAAATGGCTCCCAAGTCTCCGCTGCTGGAGTTATGTATTTATTTGCTTGAAGGGCATCCAGGAGCACTTCTTTGGGCACCAGTGCCAAACCGTCTTCTGCTTGCAGATGGGGTGGCTGCTGACGGTGCTCTGGACGCTGCCCCAGGGCTGGCAATGGAGCCGGGCGGCGCTGCCGCCGCTCTGCAAACCACTTGGATTTCTCAGCCCCGAGAGCCGCGAGAGCTCAGGGCCCTGCGGCACTGCAGGCGATGCAGGTGCTCAGAAGCCAGCTTGTGAGGGACACCTGGGCATCATGGTGGCACCTGTCCCCCTGCTCAGGGTTGGGTGGCTTGCAGGTCTGGTCAAAGTGAGGGGCAGAAAGAGAGGGCTGAAACACCCCAGCCGACACGCTGAGACCCCCACGGCGCTCCTGTCCCTCTCTGCTGGGTCTGTGCGGGAGCAGCCCTGGGAGAAGGGGCTGCTGAGAGAGACCCTGGAGAGCCACCAAATCCAGCCCAAATTCCCCCCAGAGCCACCTGGGTCTCCCCACACTTGGCTTAAGGGGGTGTAAATATCAGGAGCTGTGCTGGCATGTGTATGCTGTGGGCATCCGACCCCCGTGTGCTGCAGTGCGCGGTGAGCGTGTGTTATCCCACAGCTGCCTTAGCTCTTCCCTCCGCCTCTGTTAAGCTTTATTTTCCTGCCGTGGAGGTGCATGGAGTGTGTAGGAGCCCTCTCTGATGGTATTTGCTGGCTGCACCAGTCTTCAGCATCTCTGCAGAAAAAGCAAGCAAAAGCATCCATGACATGAGGCAGAATTTTGCACTGGTGGCTTTTTCACTTGCTTTGGAAAACAAACTGATTTGATCTAGCAGGAAAGTGGTTATGATATTTCTAGGGACTTCCAGCAGTGTCTGTCTGTGGCCTCAGACTGCTCTTTTGTAAGTGAAACCAGCCAAAAAAGAGTGAACAATCCCTCCCAGTTGTTTTCACATGCACTTTTGAAGTAATATTTTTACAACAAAGAAGTGTAGATCAAAATGCATTCAGGTTGGGAGATAATACCGTAAAAAAACTTCTAAAAAGTTAGCGCATGAACTTTTCAATGTTTAGGTACAAAGTGAAAATAAAGTAATTCTTAGGACAGCTTTTAAAATTGCTGAGAGATGCATCTGTCTTTTCATCGGCAGTTTCAAAACCTAGAGCTATGCTTTTTTTAGACCACTTTGATAAATGAATATTTTGTTAAAATCCCACTGAGCTGAGCTGCTTTCTGACTCCTGCTTCCTAATTCTGATACCTGCGAGATGGGAGGATTTGTTCCCGTCAGCTTTACACGTGGCAACATCTGCTTTCAGCTCCTTCATTTGCCTTTAATAATAACGCTACAGTTTTCAGTGCCGTGGCCTGATGCCTGCTTTTGCCAGCTTTGCGTGCACAGGGGAGCCAGTTTGGTGAAAAATTCGAATAACGACAAATACTATCCATTCCTGTTGGAGCCAAGGTGCTCAGGATTTGTAGGGCTGGGACTCTCATCCTCATGATCTTCAGAAGAAACCACATTGAAAAACGTGCTGCCTACGACATTGGTTGGGGGCTCAAGCATCTGCTGTTAGTTCCTGTGAAGGTCTCCCGTGTTATGATGGACAAGTCCTTGACTTTCCAATGTCTGAGTTTCTGTGTATAGAATCATTTAAGTTTGAAAATATCCCTAAGATCATTGAGTAATCTGTATGAAATGAGGATGTCAAAAACTTCTTGTTCAGAAGCTTGAGGATAAGCTTATGGCTGGTCATGAGATGCTTGGAAATCATGGGCAGTAGAAGTACCAGTGGCAGAAGGGAGCAAAGACGGAGTATCTAATTCATCCATGGGCTCCTTGTTATTGATAATGCTTTGAGGAGTTAGAAAAAAGGTGATTGCACTTCAGATGGAAACAGTCACTAGAAAATTATTCTTGATGGTTCATTTTCTTCTCTAAAGGGCTGTGGATACAGCCTGTAACTGTCTTTTTTTAATATAAGGTAATTTCTGCTTAAATGATCTCACAGATCTCAAGGATATGCTAACATTTGCCATCATCTATTTGGTCTATATAGGAATATTTCATTTCTTCGGTAATAGCACAGCTGATGCTCATGAGAGGTTGCTTAATTATACCTATATTTTGGAAAATGAAAGATAAAAATAAATATTGGCGCAAATGAAGATTTTACTTGCAGTCATGAAGAGCCGAGAGTAAAGACTCAGTATCATTATATGGGTATGAATAATCTTGTCCAATATTGGCTTGTTCCTTTGTAATTGCTGATGGATTTTGCCTGATTTGCAGAGATTTCAGGAGTGAGAGTTTCTCTCCCTGTACAATTCAGATGAATTGGTTTGATTTTGTATTGCCAACCCAGTTGCTGTACTGAGACATTGCCAGGACTGTTGCAGCTCCTGGCACAGACACGTCTCTGGCCGGGGGTGCAGGAGAAGACTTCAGACTCTGCTGGACCAGGGTGGGAGTGAGCTGGGGAGAGCCCAAAACACACGGATAGAACAAAGGGACCCCTTCACGTTACCCCAGAGGAGTCCTCCTGGGTTTGGTCCCTCCATGAATTTCATCACTTACTTTGTCACGTCATTAAGCTGCAGTAGTGTGTTAGGCTAAAGAGTTTTCCTTTCCTGGACACCACAGGTTAGTGAAAATCCCTCATTTGAAAGACATTTACTATCTAATTCCTATGTATTTCCTAGTGAAAGAGCAGACTCGGAGCATTTGTTCCATACAGTTTTTCCAGGAAGGGGCACGGGCAGCCACCAGTCTGTGGCTCAGCGAGGATGGAGGGTTTATCTCTGGTAGCAGACAGAAGATCCATGGAACTGCACAAAACTTGAGTGCTGGGAGGGACTAGCACACTTTTACTGGTCTGCCGGTATCCGAGTGCCTCTGGCACGTGTGCCTGCCCTTGGTGTAATATGTGATAGGAGATCAAACCGTACTGAAAGCAAAAAGATGCAATTAGATGGCTACTCTTATCAAAACAAACCCAAGCACATCGGTTACAGATGCATTAGATCCCCTCCACCAGCTGTTTTGTTACCCCTTTCTCTAGTTTACTACGAGCATAAGGAAGTCAGAATCGTTTCCTTGGCCAAGTGAGCTGTACATGTGGCATTTTGCCAACTAACTGACGTTTCGGTGGTGATGGACATATGGACACAAAACTGTGCACACCATGCACCCACCTGCAGCTATCAGGGTGAGAGAGGGGGGGCTGCCTCTTCTTTTTCTGCAAACATGCCCAAAGATAAAGTGTCCCCAGTCATTTGCCATTGCTCCAGGGCTGAATCACTCAGGAAGCCATCGCTCTTGGTGTCAAGATGATGTGTTGTGTTAGAGGCAATCAGAAGTTTTCGTGCGGAAGATTGCATGGGAAATAAGATTTCCCTGCAAGCACATCTCTCCCGGGGCGTGCAAATGTGTCGCTTCAGGTTCTGCTCGCTTAGTTTACCCTTAGAATAGAATAACACTATGAAGAAAAGCAGTTTGTAACTCTGGGGAGGCAAGACTCGTGGCCAACTCTTCTCAATTTTGTTGGCAATGAACATCTTTGTTATCGTGTCTCTATCACACGTTCACCGATGGCTCTCCTGGAAAGGGATCTTAGCACAAGGGACCTTATGTCTGTGTGAGATCCTACGGGTTGCAGGAGGACCAGCAGCCTCCAAGTCAGTGCAGCGGTATAACTGTAGTTGTAGACATTCAAATGTCAATAAATTCCAAATAAAGGGTTTCATCACAGTGTTAAAATCTTCCCACATGAACCGTTTTGAATGACTGGAGGGTGACAATCTAAATATAACTCTAACTTTTTTTTAAAACTGATTTCAGGCACATATGTATAGCTTCAGCTGACTTTCAAGAGGAGTCTGTGGGAACATCTGACAGCAAAATTAAGTTATATGTTTCTTGTGGGAGTTCGTTTCCTACGAAAACTGTAAGGGCCTTGTTTCGCTGGCACTCAGATTTTTAAACCTGTAATACTAACAGGATATGAACTGTTTTTAATTACCCCCAGTGACGATATTTTGTCCTTTGAAGGAATCAGTTGGGGAGTGGAGGGGAACAGGGAGGTTTAGTGCAAACGCAGGGGCGTGATTTATTTTTAGAGCCAGTGCAGTGATCAGCTCAGCCGCAGAGGTTTTGTCACCGATTTCAGCAGGTCACAAGTTTACACACTGCTTTTGAGTTAGTTTGGGAGAATAAAGCAGTGGGAAGGAAATGGGAGACCTGGAAGCAGGCAGAGGAATAAATGGGGTAAGAGACCAATTAAACTGCATAAAAGCAAAGAGACAAAAAGGGAGCATGGTGAGGGCTTTGATGATTTTAACAGAGCATTTCAAGGGTATTTCAGGTGAAACCTTTTCTGGCTCACTCATTTAAATAGCCTCATTTCTACCAAAATAACTGATTATATGACTAGGGTGAGCTGGATTTTAACCTTTATGTAATCTTCCGATATATATGTAATAGTTGCACAAAATGCACTTCCTGGATAGGAAACAGACTTGCGAAGGAGGTGATGGCGTGTTTCTTGGTGTGTGATCAGATGCCCACTGGAGGTGGAAGGAGAAGGAGACTCAGGCTCAGGAAAGTGCAACACCAGTCGTCTCAATCCAATGAGGTTTGCAGCTCGGTGGCTGGAACCACTGAAAAACATAATATGTCATTAAACCCCAAATCACACTGCACAAGGTCTAATGAATCATCTGTAATTGCCTCATCATGTCCGTATCAACCCTCACGCAGGGTTTTATCCAGCATGCTTGCTTCTCTCAAAATTCAGGCCGTGTCTTCTGCCGCGTCTCAGTGAGCTGGGAGCAGGATGGGGGTGTCAAAAATGCACGTGTGCCCATTGCAGGGGATAATGGAATAGCGGGAAGCCAGCGACATGCCAGTGGACAGCCTGCACGCCAAACTGGTACCGGTACACATATGCGGTAAGATCCCAGCAACACATCTGGGAGCTCGATGCGGCCCCATCGTCCTTGTAATGTAAATGCTTTGTAGTGTAACGCACTGTAAATGTAAATATACGTGCAGCCTTTATGTGAGGGGTGGATCCTGCTGCAATAAGTTGGACTGAGGGATGTTTTCACACCCCTGCCTCTGGAAAGGGTTTTGGGGGCTTGCAGGCAGGTGTATGCCCCGGCTGGGTACCAGCAAGCCCTGTGTCCGCTCCGAGAGCGGTCACCGAGGGTCTGAGCGAGCCAGCCCCAGCTTACCAGAGGGCGGCATGGATGAGCTCTCCTGGAGCGGCAGAAACAAGGGAAGCTGGCTCTTAGCGAGCTGCTTATCTTCTCCCTCCTCTTGACATGCACCAAGGATGGATACTTTCACAGTTGCCTTTTGCCTGTGCCAGGACGAGCCATTTGAGAGATCTTGGGAGCGGTTGTGGGAGCTGCCGGCGCTGCCTGTCCAGGTGAGTTTTCTCTTCTCATTTGCTTTGCTGCCTTCTTGGAAAGCGGAGCTCGGGACTATTTTTTCCCATTAGGAAATGAGCCAAGGTATCTGGTGGTTCCTCCAAACCAGAAGATACCAGAACAGTAACATCAGGATGGATTGGTGTAGACAGTGTAATTGCTATTTTTTTTTTTAAAGGGTATTTTCTGTTTATAGGAATATCTACCAGATCAGTAGGGGATTTCCCCCTGTATTCTGTAATGGAGGAATTCTGAAGAAATTGAAATTTTCTGAAAATCTTAACTTATCTGAAGCATGAGAGACCCTGAATAAATCCCAGGGGAACTGGTACTCCCAACGTCAGCATCTTTGAGGACAGCTAGCACCAGTGGACTCAGTGCTAAACAGCCAACAGCTTCCCTCTCCCCTTCACTACCTGGCCTGGCATAACTTTTGGGGGCTACAACTCATCAGCCCTTACCCTTCCTGCTGGGAAAATCACTTGTGTGCGTTTTGGCAAGCAGAGGCTGTCGAACCAGCGCTCGCGGGTTGTGTGTCTCGCTGGGATACTGCAGCAGCGGGTGTCATGCAGAGAGCACGTGCCCAGCACCACCTATCGCTTGTTTGAATTAGCTAAGGAGACAGGGACAGCAATATGGGGTTTGGCCAGGTCTATAACCAGAAAGGTTTGCACTTTGGGTCCATGTTATCTAGCAAGATTAGCTAGCCTCCGTGTTCAGCAGAGTGACATTTCTCTCTCTGCTGTGTGATTGATTTTTTAAGCGCTTTTCTAGTCAATACTGAAATTTCCAGGATTTATCTTAATACTTTGGACAGATGGATCCTATTGATTTGAATGAAAGTTGGGAAGAGGGGATATAGAGAGAGTTCCTTATAACTGTTTACAGAGCAAACAGTTTCCATCTGCTCTCTGTTTTACCGTTGAGCAAAGGATTGGTCAGCTGCAATCTTTAATAGATAACCATCATGTAGATTAGAAGCATGTCACACTAGTCACTATCCTCCCTGGCTCTGCCCGACCATACACGGCTCAGTCAGCACCTGGAGGGCTGTGGGATCTCTACAGCTCTGTAGTCCCCAAGCCACACGCTTCAGAGAGGATCTCTTGGCTGGGAGGTGCTTCTGCCTCGCCTCCGGCTCCCCGTGCTCAGAAAAGAAGAGTACTGCATACACATCCCAGGCAACATTTTTCTCCGGTTTATTTCAAAAGTCTTTGTAATAGCTTAATTGCAACGATCCAAACGTCACCTGGAATTTGACGTCCTCCCAGATGTACAGAATTCATACTCAGTCATGTAGCACAGCATCAAAAACACACAGGAATGTTCCCCGAACGCCATCAGTGGGTTCTCTCATTAACTACCAGCTCTACATATCCTCTGTCAACGCCTCTGCACCACTTTGCAACGTGGCTGCGCATCAGCCGTCTCTGCCTCCGAGGTCCGTAACCAGGCTCCTGTGAATGAAGGGGTGCCGAGCCCAAAATTTCCATTTTTGTTTGCAAACTGTATATAACGTACCAGTAGAAATGTGATCTGTATTTAATTGGCTTTGTATATGGCTTTTAGTCCTCTTCACTCAAAGATCTTACAGTGGAAAAATCCTGAGCTGACATCAAAAATGGGACCGATTCATTAAATGCACTCACAATTATGGTATGTGTTGGAGGCAAAGTTCCTGTCAACCCAGAATTAAAGCATTTTAAAAAATGCCATTTCTTTAAATAGATTTCAGTCTTGAAATTTATTCCAGTTTGATGTTTTACTAGGAAGCATCATCTGAAGGAGAATAAAAATCTGTGTTTTCTAATCAACGATTTACAGGAACTTACGCTTTTTCATTTCACCTCTTAACTCGGTAAACTCCAGCACAACAGGAATTGTGCTGGAAAAATACATGCAGGTCCTGTTGACTTCTAGCAGGCATTTAAAACTAATTACATCTATTTAATTAGACTATTTACTACCTTCAATTCAACTAAGTTACTCCCGATTCAGGCAAGAGCAGCATTTGCTTCCTAGAACCTACCAGCTTTTTTGGCTTATTTAGATAATTTTTGCATTGTTCAACTCTTTGGGAGTACATTCAGTGATGCCAGCTGCTGAGGAGTTGCTGAAGGAGCAACTTTGTCCCGTGAGAAAGGCCAGGCTGGCAGGACAGCCCGATGCCATCCTTCCCGGCAGCCCTTGCACGTCACCCAGGACTTGCTGCCACTCTGTGATTTCAGTAGTGGGGGTGAGAAACTTCCCTAACAGCATAGAAACAGCTGCAGAAACTTCTTCTAAAAATGCCATTTTTGGTGCTGCAGCTGTTTGCCGGGCAATGTCCAGTGGCCAAAACATCCTGCTGATGCTCTCCTGAACCCAAACTTCTCCCGCTGCCAGGGAAGCAGCTGGCTGCTACGGGCAGAGGCAGCTCTGCTCACAGCTTTTGCATGGGAGCTCATTACTGTCTCATTTAGGATTATTTTGCTTTTCTGATATGCTGATATTGGGTAGGGTTCACCCCCCCCCTCTTTTTTTTTAAAAAAAAAACCAAAAAACAACCATGACCACTCGAAGGTCAGCTGTCAAATGGATTGAATGATCGGCGCAGGAAAATTGGAAATCATGCCATCTTGTGAGTAGGCTGTGAATAATGGGCAACACCCTTTTGATCATTAGAAAATGGTCTCTATACTTTCTGATGTTTTTAGCCCATTAAGAAGGCAGGGATATGACCGCACTGTTGGTGATTTGCACAGCTTTCCTGGCAGTACATTTGCTGGCCGCAGACCAGGGGCTGGCGGTGGGATGGATCCCACGCCGGGAGAGGCTTGGCCGAAGGAGGCAGCTGCAGGTTGCCGTGACATTCAGCTCCTCTCCAAAAACCACAGACACCCCGAGGCAGGTCCATTTTCTGCTGGGAACTGGACCAGTATTCATGGTCTCTGGACCATGGGCACGCTTAGATTTGGGGATGGAGGCAACTCCACGTCTGAGTTGTATTCAGACCAAGGCACGTCCTCAAACACATTTTGCTTTCGTACAGATAAAGAAAATATAAGCCTTGACTACCCCAGTGCTGTCAGAAAGCAAGGCTTTCCCTCAAGCTGCAGGTGCGCTGAGCATTAGAAATGAATGCTATGGTAATTTTGTGCTGCATGCCTGAGCTTTGGGGCCCAATTGTGTATTTTAGCCCCTTACTTTCTCTTCAGAGCACCCCTTCATTTGTTGCTTCACTGTGCTCACAGTAAGACAATTTTCCCCCTTTTTACTGAGAAAGATCTCCTAGCGAATACAGCCAGACGTGGTAATTGATTCATCTTGTGTAATACTTATATATGCTGTCATCATACAGAAAGCCTAAACAAATCTCTCTGCCCGTTTTGGGAGGAAAGCAGGATCACAGTGTCACTGCTTTGCCGGCGCGGAGGCTGAATGTAAAATGAGTCGGTAACTGCACCTGGGTCCCAAACGCTCCAGTTTTGGGAACAAACCAGGGTTCAAAGGTGGCCAGAAACAGTCTAGCACCGGCTACAGCACTTCTCTGTGCTTCTCAAGAGTGGCTCAATATAATGTCAAGTCCTTTTTTTTTGCCAAGCTGCTTTAACCACCTCGCTGTAAACCCCCAGCCACTGAACCAACCTACAAAATAACACCTCTGTGCATCAAGAGTCAGTAAGTTATCCCTGATGCTGTAGCTGTGTACCAGTGGTCTTGATAAAAGTGGTCAGTAGCAAGTGGGGTTCTATTATCTACGTTTCTTTGCCTGAATTAGAATCACATTATAACGCCCTTAGTTTGCAATTGCCAAACAGGTAAAAATATTCAAGTTGTGAAGATTTGTACACCTAATTTTGTTTGCAGCAATCTAGTAGTCTTAGTTTTAATCCCTCTAGAAGCTGTATTCATAGGAGTGAACGTACAGGGTAGGGCGTTCTCCAAATGGGATTTATATCCTTCTAACTTTCTTTCAAAGAGTTTAAACAAATTAGATGAAATGGGCAAGTGAAATAGGAAGGACTTGTTACATAAAACTGTATCTTTAGCATCTTTCACTGAGCTGACGTCAAGGATTTCTTCTGTTGGCAGGAAAAATATTCAGTCTGCTAATTCCAATCATGACAAGTAATTTATACTCATAATTTAGATTTTACGAAACAATTTTTTAAAACAAAAATGTTCATAGAAGTGTCCAATTTTGGTGTGTCTGGGAACATTTGCTGGTTAATGTGCTGGTGTTAATGCTTCAGCTGTTTGCAGTCAATGCAAATAGGAAAGTGGGAAAACCAACCAGAAACCAGCACAGAACTGGTCATTCCTTTTGTAATTCACACTTAGTGAAATACAGAAGTAAGCAAATACCAAAGCCAGTGGAATTAACTGCAGAAGTAAAATTCTTGATGTTTGTAATAGGAGATATTAATGCCAACTCCATTAAAGATATCTACGAAGTTGTGCCCCTTTAAAAAGAAATAAAAATTAAACAGAAATACCTTTAAGCAGATATATTATCATCGGGGTCTTTTAAGTTGGCTTGAAACTTGAAACTAGTTATTTTTGCAGAGCATACAAGAAGGTAGTACTCTAGTGAGCTAAAAATGTGTGTATCGGTGTATGTGAAAGGATGGCATTTCTTATTTTTCTAAATAAACAATGTCTACACACACACACAAAAACCCAGAACGATTTTTCAGATGTTGTGCTTTCAGTACTGAGTTTTTCACAATACAATTAGAACTGAATTCTTGCACTGCCTGTACAGCCCATGGATGTTACTCTAAGCAAAAATTTTCTGGACCTAATTTTACTTGCAGGGAATAAAACTGATTCACATATACAAAAATCAGGCAATTATAGCTATTGAGAAAATACTTGGTGTTCGAATTGCACATTGTCAGAAATATCAGTAATTTTTTCATGTCGTTTATAGTATATCATTATAAAAACATGAATTTTGTATTGACTCACTGGCTTTAAAAGGCATCTTGCGCTCTGCAAAGTACAAAGGGATTATGGGAACATCTTTACATTTCTTAGAGGGTCTCATAAAGCATCGCCTGCTGGAGGGGTCTAATCCAGAACACAGTTGGGACGGTGACGTTACACAGTTTAAAATCCACCTACATCCTCATGCCCAGTGCTTCCTTGTGCTAAGCCCGGGCTTGGGAGGTGGCTGGCACACACCTGGGCATGTCACGGCCCGGAGGCTGGGGGGGGCTGGAGGCATGGGAATCTGCACCTGCGATATACCCAGAATATTGCTCATCGCTGTAAGGGGTCAGCGTGGCTGCTTTTCCAGGAGCGAGCTGGGTGATCGTCTTCCCAAAATCAGCCTGTGACGGTGTTCACCTCCTGAAGGAAGTGCAGATGGTGAGTGTAAGTGTGTGGTCCCTCTCTCCTCCCTCTGTGCCATGCAAAACACTTCCCTCCATGTTCCAAGCGCAGCAGCTGAGCCCGTGATGCAACGAGAGCCACCTGAGGCCATGACACTGTCCCACCATTTTGCGACAGGGCATAATGTGTATGCATATGGACAGCAAAGCAAGTCTTTGGTATTCGGATGGATTTGTTGAAAATACTCCTGACCGTCTCCCTTTCCCCACACTTTTCATTCCTTGATAACAACACACTTGCTCCACCTTGAGAAAAGCTTCTATTTTTTGCCAGCGTACTGGGTACTCTGCTATAAGCTGCATCCCTGTTTACTGTCTCTTTCCCTTCCCGAGGAAAAGACTAAAGACAACGGATAGAAAAGCTGCAAGTTTGCAGCCCCATTTCAGAGCAAAACTACGCCATTTCAGTTCCCAAGAGTGAAAGTTTGGATTTGATCCTAGACCTCTTTTTGTCTATGCAATATTTAGGGCAACTGCATCATTCTTTTTTTCCTGGTTTAAAGGTATATTCTAATTAAAGGGTGGATGTTACCCATTTAATAAACAAAAAGAGTAAGAAAAAAGGCATGCGTCTTTATTGGTAGCTGCGTTCGGACTGTGGCCAGGTAAATTGAAGTAGTCCTTCCTGGGTGCCACTGCTACACAACATATTTATAATGCATAATGAACCGCTTACTGTGCATACATTAATATGCATATTCTGCAAGTCAAATATCAGTGGAATTGGCCATGCCTTCCTGCATTTTCCACAGACAATGTGATTAGATGACCTTTAAAGGTCCCTTCCAACCCAAACTATTCTATGATTCTATGACAATGCTTCTGTTTTCCTAGCGTGAGCATTCATGAAAGCAGAATACGAGCTCAAATAAGCACAAAAAAGAAATTGCATATTGGCTGTACAATGTGCAATGCACACTTTGTTAGTTATTTTGTGTGAGTCAAGTATTAATATGCCCTAATTGAGATTATTATGTAACATAACATATATTGTATTCTTTAAACATAACATTGAAAATGTGTGTTGGTTTGGAAAGGCACATTAGTAATCCAATTAGAGAAGAAGCCATATCCATAGATGTGATAGCAATCAGCAAAGTACGATTTCGTTTACATTAGCTCTGAACATTCATTGTAATAATTAGCCACTGAATATTTTTTGAGTTAAGGGTTAGAAAAACACAAAAAAAGTGAGACTGGTCTCACTGCTACAGCTAATTTCCCTATAATTATAAATTCATGCCACACAGGCAATCAGGTTTATACCGAGCCTGCATGCCTGGCTGTACGGCCTCCACTGCCGCTCAAGTCCTCCTTTCAGCAGCAAGTCAAGACTTGACTGAAATACGGGTAAATGGTCATAGTGTATCCAAATTTTCACCTATAAAGAGCTGGGGAGGAGAAGAGGCCAAGGGCCAGGGCTGAGGCTGTGCAGGCAGCACCATAGTGCACCTCTGGGTAACCCAAGCATGGTATGGAGTGGTCACCAAGAGCTTTATACAAGACACTCTGACACCTCTCTTGTCTTCCACTGGGTATTTTTGCTGCAATTAGAGCCGGCAATTGGGTTATCAAATAGCAAGTACATGTCAGAGGCACAAATATCCTTTATAACAGACCTTCTTTCCATTTTCAGTTGTGCCTACTGCTGCAAAGCCCCAACCGCTGCCTAAAGTACCTTTGTATCTCTTGCTAGCAGTAATGGGAGTTACTTGTGCAATGCTTCTTCTGCAGGGAGACAGGCAAACTACAGCCTCGTCCTTCAGAAACTTCCATCTGCGAGTGAGGTCAGTGAGATGACTTGTCTGAACATCTACATCATCTGAAGGGCATCCTTCACATTGTAAGGAAATAAAAGCAGTCTGATTTTTTTTTGCACAAAATGAGAAGTGTATTTGCAGATGGGAAGAAACCAAAGAGAACTGGATGACATCTCAGTGTGACTCCAAACTTTGTCCGAGACACACAGAGGGAAGACAAACCGCAAGAAGTAAATGTAAGGACTTGCCAAACATTACAGGTTTCACAAGAAACTGTTCCTTGTAACCACTCTGCCCTGAGCTCCAGGGGAAAGAGAAGACGTTGCCTGAATTTGGTCATTGTCCCTCATTAATTTTCACTTAGATTTTAATCATCACATACAAGGTACTAGCAGATGGGCCAGGTGAACACGGTATCTCCTCGCTTCTCGCTGGAGGTCTGAGCCACTCACGCCTGGGCAATCACTGCTCTCGCTGGGGGCTGCCTCAAGCAGAAGTCCCAAGTCCTGCAGCTTCCTGCTGCTCCTGTGTGCTCGGCTCAGGCTCAGGCAGCAAAAGGCCAATTTGGGGCACGGGGTCCAAGCTCCCACCAGTGCTGCCTGTGCTGCTGCTCAGCAGCCAACTGGGATGTCTGGGTCTGTGCCAGCTGGGAGTCACCGCGGCTGTTTTGCAGGGTGGTGCAGAGGGGTTTGTATCAGGAAAGATGAACTTTGAAATCCTAAATAAATTGCATTCTTTCAAGGCTGTCCAAAAATACAACCTGGGGAAAAAAACCATTTCAAGAATGTAATACAACTCCCAAGTTACCTGAAAAGAAAGTGCAATCTAGTGCAGTGTGCTTTCACTGTCCCACTCTGTTCCTTCAGTTTCCTTCTGTGGCTTCTTGTGCTTCAGCCTGTGTCCGGGTATTGCAGGTATCTGCTTTGTCTGTGAAAATGAAATACCAGGAGGAATTGCACTTGGTGCAACTGCTTCATCTTTAGGGTTTAATTCACAAAAGGAGCAGGCTGCCCTGGGGAATCCCAAGTTGGACCATGCGCAATAGAAAAGAGGAGTCAGGTGCCCGAGTCTGGCAAGTTTAAAGAGAAGTTGTCATAAAAAAAGCTAAAGGAAGAGCAGGAAGGACTAGGAAAGACTGATCTCAAATCTCCTATGTCCACTTGGCTCAGGTACTCATGCACAGGGGTGACGGGTGCCCAGGAAGTGCTAGCAGGCAGAAGAGGAGAGATTTGGAGCTTGGTTTTCATGCGTCCTTGAAAAATACTTCAGCTACTGAGTATGAGGGAACTGTGAGGCCACTCCTCGTGAGACCCACCTCAGTAATTGTGCTCTGAACACTCATAAACTCGCCTGGCTAAGACAGATGGGGTTGGGGATTTCTACAGGGCTTAGACATGAGCTGGGGGTCCCTGTGGCTCAGACGTGTCAGCTTCTGGGGGTATATGCGCTGCTGGGGCACTGGGCATGCACTTCATATGCCTCTGAGGCTAAGGAGAAGCAGGATGGAGTTTATCAAGGATCCTGGGAGTAAAAAAACATTCGACCTAAGTGCACAGAGTAGCAATCAGATGTCCAAATCCCTTGGGGAGCCCAGCGCTGGGAGCCAACCCAACTCTCCCTGAAGTCAACAGGGAACTGCAAAGGGCCCTGCAATGGCACCACCGTGACCAACGGCACCAAAAAGACTCAGGAACACTTAAATCATACTTCAACAGACTGCGTGTCTGTCCGACTGGACTCAGAAAAAGTACAGAAATAGCAGAGGAGGTATGTACAATTTCATATTACTTTCAGGCAGGAATAGGTAGTTTGAAAACAATTTACAAACATTTTAACAGGTCCCTAATCATAGTGATAATATTTATCCTTTGAAAACAACTTACTGAAAAAATAAAACCTCTTAATTTGCAAATTTGTTATGATAAAAATACAGTTCTTCAGCTCACAGCATGTTAATGCGTTTGAACATGTTTTTATGAGTAAAATGATAAACCTAAGTAATTCTGCTGTGCCTTGGGATCCTATCTCTTCAAACTCTTAAGAGTTTTGGGACAGAGCCTGTCTACTTCGATTTATGCAGCACTTCACACAGTGGGGTCCATTCTAATGAGTAATAGCCCTCGTGACGGCAAATGTACCACGGTTCAACCGTAAGAGAGTTCTAGCTGCAAAAAGAGAGCAGCGCCCCATACACACTCTTAATAAACAAACACATAAATCATCATAGTTAAAGAGATTTACCCCTGGGGTAATCCCGAGGAAAAAGAACAGATTTTTATTCTTTTGGTTCCCTGCCTCTGCCATTTCCAAAAACGGTCCTTGCAGCAGCTCTGGAAGTTGCCTTCCTGAACTGGGTCTTTGCGGTTGGTCTTTGAGTCTTTGAGTTCCCAGACCGTGACCTGCCCCTACGCATCCTGCTTAAATTTATCCTTCAGTGGGCTTCAAATTAGGATCACCGAATGCTTTGACCTCTGCCTGCTTCTTCAAAGGGCTGCTCAAATGTAGCATCTGAGATGGATTGCACAGACAGACAGGCACAGTGACATGTGGACCTTAGGGGGTGTCTCTGCCACCAGGGAAGCTCCTGTCAAATGAATGCCTCTTGAATGGGGGCCCTGCCATGCCACGTACTCCTAAGTATGAGTCCGTATCAGATAGATACAGAGCACAATTGAGTGTTTCTGGCCAAACACATCTTGATAAAAGCTGTGACTATGTTTACAGGATGACACAGGTCCACGTGTGATGGTTTATCTGCTGCTCTGGTTCCTTCTCCTTCAGGCAATAGATACAATCGCTGCCACACTTCAGCTGGCAGGCTCACGTGTGCAAAACGTCAAACGAAATGCTAGTTCTCTGAGGTTAAATTCCAAAACGTTTTGCACTACTACAAATTTAAAGGAGAGCAAACAGATGGATAGCCCAAACCCATGCAAAACAAAGTAAAGTAAATAAACATCAGAGTAAAATATCTATACGAAACTTCAGGGAAATATTTTCAAACATTTCTAATACTCCTAGTTTGTTTTCATCAGCTTTTTCAATTTATTCAGCAATCAACCTAGTACTTGTGACCTTGCCTATAATTACCCAAGTTGTTTTCAAGAGCTGACCATTGTGGCTTCTCACACTTCAAGTTATATTTTTTGCTGGAATCAGCAGAAGCCTTTTTATTACCTTCACAGTATTAAAGGAGTGGCGTAGCATAGAGAATTTAGAGAAATGATCTGGAGCTTTGCATGTATTTCCGAAAGAGATTTGCAGTAATTCCTATGCACTCATTTGTCATGCTAAACTAGACACATAGACCAGGTTTGCCTGAAGATGCTTCTGGTTCTTTAGTAGTTTGGGCTAGCACAGGTAAGTAAGACTTAGGACAGAAGCAACAACGTTAGATCATTTTATGACCTAGTACCAATGTTTTGGGGGAAGGCAGCTTCCGGGGCAGCTCCAAAGCAATGCTCTTCTGTATAACCTACACAATCAGATTTGTGGGAAAACAAGTGCAGGGTTGGGGCCCCCAAAGAACCACAAGGAAATCATTTGCATGAATCTCTGCAACAACCTTGCAGGAGATGCAAATTTAAGACAACAGAGAGCCTACGTTCACTTTAGCTACATATTTTCATGTAGAAGTAATGAAATAATAATTTCAGTGGTGATGCAAACATTTGACGGCAGAGGTGCATACTGGCTTCTCCTGCATTGAATGAAGTCAGTACTGAAGTTGACAATTGCCTGTTTTCAGTTATTCAGTAGGTAAGAATAGTTTTGCACATTTTAACACAGTTCTTGATAATCCCCTGACTTTTAAGAGTTGAGTAGCAGGTAGTGTTTCAGACAGACTGGCTAAAAAACATCATTTGTAGTCAGGAGAATTCAGCTCATTCAGTCCTGTACCACCGAAGTCAGTAGGATTATTCAAGTGAAGCACAGGCACCCTAAAGCTGGTGTAACTGCAGTCACCTACATGTATGTTATATACAGGCCTGCTATGAAGAATTGCTCAAGAGCATTGAGTACAAAGTTCGGGGCCAGATCCAGACTTCAGCAAACCGTGAAACACTGGTTTAGCCAAATCTTATCAATCCCAAGTTTGAATCTGGAGCCGAACTTGCCCATCTTACGCATTTTAACCCAGAGTTTGTGTTCAGGCTATATTCTGAAGAAGAACATGTTGGTTTTGACACCATCCTAACCAGACACACCGTCCTTCTATAACTGCATCAGGTTCTGCAGCAAAGACAGCCAAGTCTTTTCCAAAAGCCCCTTTGGGGAAAATTGTAACATTACGGTAAAGATGTTACTGCATATTAGAGAAGCGTTATAAAACCCCCAGAAACTAAAATGGTGAACACCCAATGAATACCAAGGCTGTCTCTGAATTTAAAACTTTCCGGTAGCTTACAGTGATAATTCTACCCCAATCACCATTTTATTTTTATTAAAGAAACAAAAGGAATTTCAAAAACTCTACCTAGAATCACTTGTTTCTGCCAAGCGGTTGTTCATGATGGCTAGAGCACCCACCCCTGCGGAGAAACCGTTTTGTCTCGTATTGATACAAACGTTCCTCGGGTAGCCATTGGCCGTCTCAGACAACTGCTTTTGCAAAATGGCCAGGGAGACTTTATTTGATGCCGTGAGCTCCCTCATGGAGATCATCTCTCCAGAGAGCCTCCTCCCCTCGGTGTCGCTGTCGTACTGTCCATCAGTGTCCATGGAGATGTTATGTCGACGTAGGCGGGCTCCTGGGGTGATGGCGTTGCGACGTCCGAGACGGGCACTTGATTTATGGCACTTTGGGCAACATCTGCATTCGAATTTTTTCAACACCCAGTTCAAAACTTGCTTGATTACAATTGAGATGACATTAAAAAGAGAGTATATGCAACATACCCCCATTAATATAAATATGAAGTTTCCGATTCTGTATAATCCCTGATTTTGGTACGCAGCATTTTGGCTGCTTACCAAATCTCCAAAGCCGATGGTGCTGAAGGTGACAAAGCAATAGTACAAGGAGTCAATGTAGTTCCATCCTTCCACCGCCGTGTACATTGCGGAGGCGCAGCAGGAAAGGGTAACAGCAAAAATTCCCAGAATCAGCATCACGTGGTAAACAGATGGCTTCCACCCCACGAGGCTGCCCACGCCCGACATAGCTGGCCCCCTTCGGAAGTTGGGAGGTAGGAGACCACTTCTTCGCAGCTGTCTCTCATGGCATGCCTTCATGATAAAGGCCAGGAGAGAGATAATGCGCTCCAAGAAGAGGTTGAAGAAAAGGATAGTCCCGGCACACCCAAAAAGGCCATAAACGATGAGGAATACTTTTCCAGCCACGGTTGCTGGTGTGGTCATGCCAAAACCTAAGGTGTGGAGATAAATGAGTAAAGTTAGTAACGTGGTTTTTCATGCATAAGCCCAAGGTGTATGCAACTTAACAAAGGTCCCATCTCACTGGAGAAAAGGAGTGCTACCTCTAAGTCAGCTGAGGCCAACACAAAACCAAGTTTTGTAAAGAATGAAGAAGGCACCAGAAAGCTCAAAAAGATGACCAAAACTCAAGAGAGAGCGTAACATCCTTGCAGAGATGAAAGACGATATTAACAGAGAAACACCGCTCTGTAAACGCAGGTGGAAGCATTTCTGAGCCCAAACCACCTCGAGATGAGATGACATGGGGTAAAGAGGCCATTTCCCTGTGGCCTGATGGAAAGTTTAAGCTCTCTGTCGACAAGCTGTAACCCAGGGTAACACTATTGTTATCAAGGGCTGATAATACCACTCCCACTGAGAAGATGGAAGGTTTCAGGTTGTATAACAGGAAAAACCCCACCACCACCTCCCAAAGATGAAATACTGTTTTAAAAATAATGGCACTTTAAAGTCTTAACCAAATCCCAATTGCGACTGGCCCACCTGATGTCATCACAGAAGGAAGGAAAAGCCATGGCCCTGTTTTAAGTCATCAGCGAGATGCTCCCCCGTCTGCAGAGCCGCCTGGCAGACTGGGAGCACTAGGATCTTGCAGACTGATAATTACAGCAGGGAAAAACACTGCCACACAGTTAAGTAGACAAATCGCAGTACACAAACTCTGGAAAGATCCAGCAGCAATATTAATTCACCTCTTCTTTACAAGAATTGTATTTTGTCATTATTCATACACATAATCTTATATATATGCAGTAATACCTTGTAGCTACAGATGCTTAAATAACAGCAAAAGTGATCTTAAATTTGCATGCAAATAGATACAGTAAGTTTGCTGCACATTATTTGACGATACCAGTTATTTTATGAAAAAGAATAACATATATTTCACATACTATCTCAGGAAGGTTCTTCTGAAACTCAGTTCTGTAGGTATTGCCCTTGTTCTGCTATCATTCCCTGCAAAAATGGCCCGTGGTTCAGTCAAAAAGCATACTGATTGAGGTGACTGCTCATGTCCCATGAATAAATAACCACATCTAAACTAAATTAATGGCTTGTGAAAAATCCACATGCTGAAATTTATTTACCTTACTGTTCCACGCAAATGTCAAACAAGTAACATATTCAGAGAGGTAAATATCAGTATCAGCCCACATCAATTAAAGTTTGCAAAGAAAAAGGAGCTACTTTTAGCATAGAGCATAATGAAATCATTAAATCCAGTTTATTATCATGACACACCTTTAAACAGTAACAGGAAAATATTCTTTATGTATAATGAGTTCAGATTGCTGTTCGAAATCTGTTGATTTATTTTTATAATGGCTGTATTTTCCTGGGTAATTTATTTGTGCTACCTTCGCACTTCATCGATAAGAGAATTTCGCATTTGTTGATAGAAGAACGTAAATGCTCATGACAAGTAAACTTGGAAATATCTTTTCAATGACATGAAGGTGCATGAGGAAAGAGACGGTGTTACTTTCACAACAGATCTGGCATGCTTAGAAACAGCTGTATGCCAGCAATTCTGTACTGCATCATCGGTATGTTCACAGTAGAAACAGTTCTGTAAGAGACAGTGAAAAACTCACACGGTATTACCAAAAAAAAAAATAATTACCAAAGGGGTCATTAGATTCTGTTTTCCGGACCTGTGGTCGCTCCACTTTGTCATGCTAGAAGACCACCTCCGAGCAGGTCTCACAACGCCTGCCTTGGGACTCTCAGCTTAACACGGGGGAATGGGAAGCTCCTCTGTTCCTCCTCCTCTGGGGAGTGATGCTGTTGTCTGGGTCAGGCTGGCTGCTCACGGGACCCTTCTCGTTTGATGATAAATATCCACTAGTGCCTGGTCCCCAGAAGAAGCCGGGGCGCCTGTTGCTGTTGCCAGCTAGCGATACACGGCCAGCTCATTATGGAGTAGGCATCTGTTCGCCCATGCCTTGTCAGCAAAGCATTTAAACATGTGCTTCGCAGCAAGCATGTGAACATCACCATCAAAATGAATGGGTTTATTGTCACACATATGGCTAGACACATTTATTAATTAAAAAAAAAAGAAAAAAGAAGAGAGATAGTGACAGTTTGGATCAAGTTGTAAACGCGCTAAAGCATTTTAGTACTTTTTGGTGATCATTCATGAGAGGCGGTGAAGTTCTACATTTTTGATGTGGTTTGTTTAAGCAAGATTCTCCGAAGCAAAATGTTACCAAAATTCAGCATGTAGCTATGCAAGGTGAAAGGACCCACCACAGCAACAAGAGTGCTTAGACTTGGATAAAACAGGCAAAAAGTAAGACCAGGCAGACATAGTAACTTCAGACCAACAGCTACCAGACAGAAGTGCGCTCGGGTATGCTTTGTCCAGGGTCTTCCTCCGCTAGCTATGTCTGTCCCTTCGGCACCACCTGGACCATGAGGGGTTAGTCCTGGGGTCCTCTGTAGGACACCTCTGAGCTCAGCCCCGGCTCAAGGCTGTGACACCTGGGTGAAATGAATGCATCCAGAATTGCCTGCGCTTCTGAGACAGTACAAGGGAAGACGCACAACGGTGCTTTGCATTTTTCACGGCCCTCACATATATTGTACAGGTACCTTGGGGTTGATTTTGTGTGGCTCAGACACAACATTTCGATGTCCCGCATGCTAATTCTTCGCCACTCTGCCCCATCGCTTCAGATACAAGCTCTACGGCAGCATTAATTCCAGCTGTTTGATATTTCTTCTCCCCAGGCAAACAGAATTAGTAGACCTGAGTTGATAAAAACACTCAGATACCACTTATCTTTCAGCATCGTCTCATGGGTATGTGCTGGTAATTAATGTGTTCCTCATCCTGACTTGCATAATAGGTTTTGTGGTTACTATTGTGCTCATCTGGACTTTTAATTTACTTAAGGTGGTGATGGATTCAAGAAGTAGTGCAACTGGACAAACTTGTGAAAACTTACGTGCCTTGTGATAAGCTTCCCATTGCTCTTCCTTTCTTTTTTTTAACCCATTTTCTTATGGGTAAAAGAGACAGTCGCTGTCAGAAAACAAGAAGGAATAGTGGCTTTAGTACTTGTGAGCTCTTCTCTCAAGCCAATCGGTTTGGCGATTGCCTTGTCTTACTGTATTTTGACATCAAAGGGGTTGACAGTTTCCCAGTAAAGATATACTTAGCCAGAGATGGAGGAAAGTCTTGGTCACCTTGAAAACTGAACAAAGAAAGTCTTCCAGCCTTTACCATGGCATCGTGTGCCCCTGCTTCTTTCAGCCAGGCCCTCAGCAATTCTTAAAGAGGCATCCTGCCGTGGGACTTGGCTCGTACGGCAACTCAGCAAACTGAGCAATGATTTTAAATCCCAGAGCGTAGATCATGAAAGTAGCATCACCTCTGTCACCTCTTAAGAATGCAATTATACTTAATAAGGAATCAAAATAAATCAAAATTGTTGAATGTAACTTTTTAAACAAATGATTTCTCAGAAATAAACAAAAAACCCTATAATCAGAATGCTGCTTCCAGAGGGAAAGAAGTTCTTGCAACATAAAGACTGAGCTCTCACAGGGCTGGTCCCCAAGAGACGTGGGTTCCAGAACACAGGCAGATAAACTAAGAGCAACCAATTTTCTTCTATGTCTGTTTCACGCTTGCTTTAGTTCATGGCTTTCCATAGACCTGTTTGGTCTTTATTGACTAACATGTATATTGCATCAAGGAAGATATCATATTCTGAATTTTGGAACTAAAATTTCATATTCGGGTTCTGGTGCTCCCTTCAATCCTTTTTCCACCTGTTAGCATTTCATCATTATTGTCCCTGCTAGAGTCATACCTGTATATTTCACAACTACCTCTCATTTATTCTATATCTCCTTACCACCAAACATCCAGAAACAGTTGCCTTGGATACAGGGTCACAGCTCAGAGCTGACAAAACCGCCGCAGATGGAAACCTGCTGCTGTATCCAGCGCTTTTACCCAAGGAGTGAGAATACTACAAGGCAGTTCTTCCACCTGGTTTTGCATTTGCAGACTACAAATGAAAAACTTACTTTCCCTTTAACATATTTGTCAGTCTGCTTTATTAAAATACCCCCCCTTGGGGCTCAAACAGTAAATTTTTTTAGAGCTTTTCCATTGCCAGAGCCTTTAATATCAAAGTTGCTGTACAATCACATTTATCTTATTTAGATTACTATCTGGAAACACAGCTCCTGAACAGTAGTGGTCTGTCCAGCACTGTGTGCATTAAGGCACTTTAATTTAGACTCAAGCTAAGTCTGAAGACATGAGATACCACTGCAGTTTTTAGGGCTGGTCTAACCTGTATTGTACCCAAGCTTGCAGTCCTTGGTGACCCATGTATTGGAGCAGATATTATTATAGAAAATACTGAGTGACTATGCAACTCAGGACTGACTTCCATAATCTATCTATCTATCTATCTATCTATCTATCTATCTATCTATCTATCTATCCATCCATCCATCCATCCATCCATCCATCCATCCATCCATCCATCCTTGGTAATATATATACCACTTTAAGAAGCACGCTATTTCTGGCATTTCCTAACTTTTTTTGTAATTTTAGTAATATTCTTTTAACATGGACTTGTTCTCCCCAATGCCTATAGTAAATAGGTGGTCAGAAGTCCTGTAAATTTGCTTTGTGAACCACGGTGGGCTAAACCAGGTCTGTGGTTTTTTCCCTAACTCCTGTTCAGTACATGAAACCGCACGTGCATGCACCTAATCCACCAGAGACTGTGGGAAAAGATGCCCAGTCTATTCTGTGACCTGAAAGAGCACCATGATAAACTCGATGAGCATAGTTAAAAACTATCCAGGTCACCACTGTTGCTCCTTGTTACATCTCTACCAGTGAAATATTAGTGAGGTGTTTGAGACAATTGCTACTCAAAAGGAGCCACGCTGGCAGAACAGAGGCAGGAGATGATTAATTCAACATTAAGGAGTTTCAAGAGCTGCAGGCAATTATTAAAGTCTTTCCACAGTACCAATTTCATTCTGTTTACACACAACTGTGATCAGGTTATCGGGTACCCAAAGTGCTGCTATGCATAACATCAGTGAACACCAGCATCAATCACCCTCAGTGTTTCCCTGCTGGCTGTGATTTAAAGCACAGCCTGACAGGTCATGGCCACATTTTCATTTCTCTTTAAAGTGCATTATTTTTTAAAAGAGTTAATTGAATTCTTAGCCTAAAATAACCTAAGCTTCCTTGACAAAAAAAAAAAGTGAATTAACTGGAAACCATGACAATAAATAACAAAAAGGTAAAGCTGATAAATAGTTGTTAGTTTACCAGATGCATGTGAAGGGTATAAAAAGAGACCAAGAGGTACCAGTATTTTTCTGTAGAGGTGAATGACAAAGACAAACATAAAATTATGCCAAAAAGTGAATTGGATGAGGATGAGAGACAGGGCTGGGCAGCAGCACCTTGTGGCCAGGGCTGGGAGGCAGTAGGGCAGCTCCATCAGGCATCCAGGGATACTGGGACTCACCAGGTCCTCTGGCAAACTGTGATTTCTGCCTGTGAGCAAGGGCTTGTGCTCCCATGGGCATCCCTAGGGAGCAGCGGGATGCCATGAGGGGCTGCCCGTGGGGACAGGGCAGGAGGCACCTGCAGTGGGGAGCGGTGTGATGGAAAGGGCTGTGCAGGTAACCAGAGGCACTGGTGGCTGTGATCCTTGGGTTGAAGAGGGGACCAGTGTGCTCTGGAGAGAAAATTTTGGAGCGGAGGTGATGGTGAAGGATCTCCTCTGGTAGGAAGGGGACAGAACAGTCAGTTGGGGGCTAAGAAGCTTGCAAGGAAACCTCTGCCTCGTGAAATGCCCT
Organism: Chionis minor; assembly: GCA_013398295.1. NCBI lineage: Eukaryota > Metazoa > Chordata > Aves > Charadriiformes > Chionidae > Chionis > Chionis minor. Next base: position 191,595 of record VZSF01004869.1, read on the forward strand.
AAAGATGTGAATATGAAGCCTGACCCCACATGCAGGACACTTGCATATGGAGGTGCTGCTGTCCGTGGCTGACACCTGGCCATGTCAGCAGGCAGGTGAGGAGGGGACCCTCCATCCTACAGAGAAGGTGTCCTGTGTGACAGAGCTGGAACAATGTATTTACAGTGAAGAATATACCAGACCTGAGCGGAGTAAGGGTGAGGTTTCTCCTCAGAAACCTCAAGTGTTACCACTTTGACAGGGGTCTAAGGCATTAGGGGTACCCCCGCTAAGCTCACCCGGGAAAGGGGAGAGGAATAACCGCTTCAAAACCTGGTTGTTCATGTACATCCTCCTCTTTGCAGCAGGTCTCCCAAGTGTGTTTTTCTATGCTGACACCTTCTAGTTGAGCTTTCCAAGAAAGATCTTGAATTTCTAGTGAGTACTCAGCAGGCACATTTATCAGCTCAAGTGGCCTAACGTGTAAATTTGAGTGATAAATGACCCTTAAAAAGAGAAACGCTGAGGCTTCAGCTTCACCAGCAGCAGCAGCACTCTTGCTCTATTCATTTACCAGAAGCAGGCAAGCTTTTTTCCTGAGTCGTGCCACATGTTGCCCTTTCTGTGTACAGCGTGAGAAGAAAGCGCATACCAAAGACTAACCAAAAAAACCCACCCTTGTTCACTACTAAATCCCATTACTGTAAACGCACAGCCCAATAAATATAGAAGGAGGCCAATCATCTGGTCTGGCCAAGCTGCTTTGGCGCAGAACCAAGACAACGAAGAAGCAGAAGCGTCTCTAAATCAGTTTTACAGTTCCCTGACTGGGGCTGGCTGTTCCTCTACGCACCTTGTACAATCAAACAGGGACTGACTGGTGCCAAGCCACTGGTGTCGCCAGCTGAGCAGCAGCTCTGGCTTGAGGTCTTGCTAAGCAGCCTCCCCCAAAGAGGGAAGACACGGGGAGGGTCACAGGCTTGAGGGTGGAAATCCTTGGCAACCTTATGTTTGGGTTTTCTGGTTAATCTTATTGCATCAGGACACAGCTTCTAATGAGGGACAAGGGCCCTCTCCTAAAATGAGACGATGGAGAACAAAGTTCAGAGAAATATGAAAATCAGAGGAGTATGAATTCACACTGCACACAGAAACAGAAAGTCAGGACCTACAAGCTGGCATTATTGCTGACTCTTGACTGTAAAGGGATGGAGGTGCCCTGCAGCACGATACTCTTCCTTAACTTATCCATTAACATATTGTTCATAAATAAACTTTCTTGCGGTGCTTCAGGTTTTATTGATCTTCTAAGTAATATAATCTTCTTCCCTGCTAAACTCACGGGGACAGTCTGGTTTACAGTTATAAAAACTATTTGCTTCATTTTATGCTACCTTTCTTGGGCAAATCTTAAGCAAGATGATACTAAACCCCCTCTTGCTTTGTCAGTTACTCTGGCACAGCTGAGGTGCTCTAATAGCTTGTTAAAACAGAAAGAATATGAGTTAGTGTTGGCTAAATTAGCACTAAACCACCTTGCAAAGGAAAACTTCCAGAAAAAGGGGATGAAAGCAGCATGCTTTTTCTTTTGGTTGCAGCCTATCTTCTTGTGAATTGACCTAAGCTAGTCCAGAGCTGCTTCTCGTGGCTGTCTCCGCACCTGATGATCACAGTCTCCTATCTTTGGTTTGTTTTCTTTTCTTATCCTAACAGCCAGATGAAAACCATTTTGCTATAGTCTTTTCTGAAGTGGTGGTGGTGTTAATAATGGAAAAATATAGCCTACAAGCTCCTCCATTGTTTAAGTTATATTACAGTGGAAAAACACTTCCTTGCACTAGAGGTTAATGGTTTTTTAAATCCTGCCCTAACAGCCGTTGGTGCTGTATCAAACCCTTGCTCACATCTGAGGTTGCCTGCAGAAGTATCTGCCTTGACTTACTGCACTGCCGAGCCTCAGCTAAAGCACTGAGGGTACCGAGGCACTTGCAGACAGAGGAAACTTCCCTGAATTCAGAGTAACTATTTTCAAAAATCTGCAGAAAACAAAAGCATGATAACCAAGAAATACACAAAGTCTGTCTCGGTAACCAGGGATATACATGAAGACATAGCTCACGGACCCCAAGACTGTTTGGGGAAGGAACAAGACTGTTCCTTCTCTCAAGATGTGTCCAATATCTGAAGCCATACACTGACACCTTCTTTGACCTTCCTACACTCTTCATGTAGCTGAGGATATGATTCCAGGTGAACATTGCTTCAAAAGTTGATTTCTCTTGCAATCTTAATTCTTCATCCTTTAAAGCTGCCTCTACTCTTATTTTCCTATGTTTTTGAACATGTTTTTTGTGTGGATAATTGTGTATCTAAGCAACACTCTAACAAGAAAAAGCTTATGCCCTGTCATTTCAAATGGAGTGTTTCAAACATTAGCATTCACACCTGCTTTTGCCGTTTATTGAAACTTGCAGGCGCATTTCAAATGCCTGAGTAGACACACGGTTGTGCAATTTTTTTTTTTCTGAACTGCAAGGCAAAAAGGATAACGGCATCCAAATTTTGTTATATACTTTAGGCATCAAAAAGAATACATGGGCTTTGAAAGAATACTTGCATGTGCACTGCCACTCCAGCACCAGTGCATCTCACGATACTTCTCCTTTCAGGCTGAGAAACAGCGTTATCTGAATTGCCCAAGTGATCTTGGGTGTATGTCGTATTTCCCCACATGAGAAGTCTGATAAAACAAGATGTCACTTCTGGGCTTTCTAAGCCTTACAGATGGGAAATGGTTACATCACTGGCTTATCTTTTGACTGGCTAAAACAACAGACTTGCAGCATTTTTTTTCTGCCACTGGCGTCTGTGCAGGTATCCAGAGAATGTCTGTTTCTTGACAGCTGTCTCAGCTCTTCTGCTTTACAGAGAGTCAGCCTATAAAGGTGGACCTGTAGGGCAAAAAGGACCTAAACATACAGGGCAAAATCTTTTACACCGTTTGGACATTTTTTCCTGAATTTCCGCGTGAACTTCTACAGTTATGATTTAATGAAGAAAACCTGACCAGTCTACCTCAGCTTTTTAATGGTTTAAATATGTCTTCCCGAGTCCCTTATTTCAAAAAGTTCCAGCTGAAAGAAAAGCAGCAGGTTCTTAAATATCTTCTAGCTCAGGCAGCTCCCTCGAATTCATTCATGAAGGTACAAAGACCTAATTTTATGTAACTACAATAGAAATATAGAGTGACAGGACTGCTGACTAACCAGTTACTTCTCATTTTATACTTCTGCATTTAAGTCTTCCTTCTTTAGTATGCATTTCCCTTGACTACTTTTAAATTTGATGATAGCGAACAACTTCGCCACTTTATCAAGTTCATTCAGAGCTTTTGATTTTACCTGAGATTTTGCTGGTCACTGCACATCTGCCAGTAGCAGTTTTTGTGAATGGACAAACCATTTTATTGCACAAGTTTTTGCCCCACTCCCCATTAAGATCACCATTTGGATTGAAGATCTTTACACTGCAGTCACTTCCATCATCAAAGGCTAAAAGTAAGACTTCACTCCATACACACTGAGCACGAGTGACACTGCATTTTTTATTTATCCTCATGAGATAAATATATTGCTTGCACAATACTCAGCCTGAGCAAAGAGATGACAGAATATTCAATAAAGAAGAACCAAAAGGATTCTATCCAGTTTTATTTTAATTGAAATTTACTGAATTAGTTTCTCATCCAGTTCTCACATGGGCAAATTTCCCCTAATTACTGTTTCTGTCTTGATTAAATTTGCCTGCCTAAGCCTTGAGAACAAACGTGAACATTTGGCTCATCATTTCTAAAGGGGAAGAAGCTGCAGTGGTACAAGCTCAGAAAGTTTGAAGTTCACTGAGGAATCACTGTGGGGCTATATTCGTTACCCAGGTGTTACCACTTTTTTCACCAATGAGTAAGGAGCACTTACTATGGATTTTTAAACACGAGCAATAGCAGTGCCTCACCCATGTAAGTAATCCCATAACCGTTCAATTTCTTATCTTATTGCACTCCAAAGCTTTAATTACTTGAAAAGGCTGCTAATGCTTTGCCTCATCTCATGCAATTAGATTTAATTTGTATTCTGCTTCTCTTGGTTTGATTCAAGCAAGATTGCATTGAAAGCTTCTGATGCCTATAGCTGGGTGTGCCACCATTGCCAGACCCACTGAGCTCCCAGATGTATTACAGTCATGTCACGCACCACTAGGTGCTGGCAACATCAGACCTACATTTGTTTTACAAAACTGGTGTGCCAATACAATGCGTAAGGTGGGATTTCCTAAAGCTCTGTAGACTGGACTACTATTGACTTCAGCAGAAGCAGGCTATTGAGGAGGCAGAAAATTAAACGTACTTGATTTGTCCGGATTGCTATGCAATTGCCCCTTAGGTTATAATTCTCTTTGTTACTTAAGTGTTCCTATTCATAAAAGGTTTTATTATAACTTCTAAGATTTGCTGCTCTCAGGAGGACTTTCACGTTTCAAATGTTCACCAGCATGAACCCTAACCTTTGTCCTTACCTACCTGCTCCCAAAATCCGCTCAGATACGCACTTAGTGCTGACGCACTGTGAAAACTGTCTTTTTTGATACAGGTAAGTAAGGCTCATATGGATCATGGGTACAGGCTACGTTTCCAATAACATCAAGCTGTCTTCATACTAAAAATTGCAGAAGAAATGTTCCGTGGTGGTTTTCTGTTGCTCTAACCCTGACGCTACTATGGCAAGAAGTAAAATTCGTGTTGACTTCAATAGCTACAAAGATAAGGTAACACTGCATTCATTAAAGAAATTACATCGTATTTTCCAGGACAACACCAGGAGTGGACATTGTTACATGGAGTTAATTGCCAACAGATCTATCCTATAATTGTTTTCCTCTTCTCTTCATGATGAAGGGCAATTAAAGTTCACATAAAAGCAAGACACACTGTGTTGCAGAGATGACACATCAATGAAAGTGAGAAAAAATTATGAAGTGTGTACGATCTGTGTCAAAGTGAAGACAATTGGAGAAGGAAGAAGTAGCTAATCTAAAAAAGAAATGAGGGTTAATACCAGGATTAGCACTAAAGACGAGGGGCAGGTGTGGTGGGGAACAGAAAGAAACTGTAAAGCTTTACTTTTGGCTTCTTTGGTAGTTATTAACTTGAAAGACTGCAAAGTCATGAAGCAAATATTAAAAATTTAATCAAGCAAATAGATCACCAGTAGAGGAGGTATGCTAACTGGGAGGGAGGCGGCAAAGAAGGAGAGTGCCTGGGAAAGTCAGGGGACCGGGGAGCGTCAGATAAGCTCTAAGAGACAGAAAGGGGGAACATCCCACAAGAGCAAAGGGGGACAACAGAACCTAGGGACTGACTGGGCTCCGTGGGAACACAGCCCCTAGGGCTTCAGATAGGATTTGGAACTACGAGCCCAACAAGAACAGGACAGTTGATAAGCCCAATAATTATGACCCCTCACTGCTATCACAGGCGTGATAACTGGTTTATCGGGAGGTTGCTTAGCAATACAGGCTGACTAGCTGCAGCCATGCATGTCACCTCCACAGACAGAGAGCCAACAAAGTGGCATATTGGCTCACCAATGTTTGGTCTGCAGTCACATCTCCAAGCTCTTGTAAATGCATAGAGAACCGAAATACAAGGTCTTTGATGCCCAGCAGGAATATCACTGAAGACCAGACTAAATGTAGTGCTAAGCGGGAGGTATGTACCTGATAAGCAGATATTGCTCCTTCAATTACCTGACCTAGAGGGACCCCGAAGGGTGCAAAAATGGAGAATCCTTGATTACAACCTACAGTCTGTCTGTTTTGAACCCGAACCAGCACACAGTAAGTCAATACATAACTTCCCCTGACTTCTGACATGTGGAACCCTATCTCATGTGACGCCAGGCAAATTCTTTATTCCCTAATGTTATAGATGGGCTTCGTTTTTTGTGTGACTGCTCTGAGATGCTGTGGTGCTCAACATTCAGTTTGGAGACCCCAGGTTGCAGCGCTGCAGCTGAGCACCCCAAACTCCACAGCTACAGCAAAAAAAAAGTGCAATTTGGTCCTCCCTTGGCTTAACATCTCCAGCCGTAAAACAACAAATAGATCTCCACTATACTGATGTTACTGTTTTGAAACAGAGGGTTTCATAGATAGGGTTTAATATTTAAGAAACCTCTGAAATACTTAGATTAAGTAATCTGAGCTGATGAGGCTCTGTAGAAATCACTCAGTTTAGATGCCTGGAGCACAGTAGTCGCTTCACTTTCTGGGTCTGGCATCACCCTACAGGGGCAGGTAAATCCTAAACAGTACTGTAACTGATTAAAATAATATTTTCAGAAAACTTTCCTTTTATAAAGGGCTTTATTTAAAGTAATGGGGTTCCTCCCTCCCACCTTCTAGAATGAAAACCCAACAAATTCAGGATCAAAATTATTTCGTCGTGACCTTTCAGCAGGGACATCTCATGTCACCTGTGTAATTACATGGATGTACTCCAAGTAAAGCTTCCTGTTGATGCGCTCAACTACGAGGCGGCAAGCTGTGATTTAGATTACTTTCCTGCTCGGAGCACCCAACCTATGCCCACACATTTAGGAAATTCCCATCAGTGGTACCCAAAGAAGGTAATACTCCCGTGAAGCTACAGTAAGTAGAAAACACTGCTGTGGTGCCAGGTCCTCATCTGAGGAAAATCACAGTAGGATCGCTTCCCTCCACAGAAATGTGCTGACCATTGACTTGCTGACCTCTGAGCCTCTTGCTCTGTGTTCTTTATCGAGACTACCAGGGTGAGAAAATAGCTGGATATCCACCGGCACGTTGATCAAAACACCACACGCACCTAAGGAATCACATCTGGCCACAGCAGACCAAGCTAAAACACACTCTCATGCTGGCTGCAGACTGCATTTAGGCTGGCAAAGACAAATAACCTGACACTGCAGCTTAATAATACTGCTTGCTCTCCCAACTGCTTTCCCATTTGGCTTTTGTTTGCGTTTTTTTTCTTTTTGACTTCAAGAAGGTCAACTCTGGAGGCAACTGCCCCCTAATCTGAACCCTCTGCAGAAGCTGCCTGTACAAGTCTCAGAGAATCACAGAGCCCTGAGAAAACATAACACTGATGCTAATCAGGTGCACACTGGTTTGACTGTCACCTTCTGGTTTGCGTTGGCCGTATAGACAGTGAAATTGCATTCACAGAGAGCAGAGAGCCAGAACCTTCCCCAGCTGCAGCTCAAATTCATATCCCGAAATATATCAGTGAAGAAGACAGGGCAAATATATTTTCCCTTTAAAGCCTTCAGACCAAGTCAGTTATTTGTGGAATTTCTTGCCAAATTACCATGTGAAGTGCCTGCTCTTGGGCAGGCTCGCTCCCTGGCTCATAGTAGTGCAGTCCAACATCTGACCACCCACTTGCTGAATGGTCTGACTGCCTTTTGCACATCGCTTCCATTGAATTACTGCCTTCAGCACTTATCTGGAGCTCCAGATTTCCTCAAAAGACTAAAACACAGAGTCAGAGGAGATTTTAGAAGTGAGTGGTGATGGTGCCTAGGTTGAGGAGCACAAGCAGAAATGATGTGCCGGCTATGCTGGGTCCCTACAGAGGACCCAGAGAGAAGGGGGTCTTATCCAGCCAACATCCTAAGCAAGGAGAGCGCAGCTGCCAGGAGGTAGTTAGCAGCTAGAAAATACCAAATATTATGCGGCCTCTCTTCATGTTCAAAGCCCACCTCACCGCAGGGCTGTGCCTTCTCTCTTTGAGGTAACAGCAGAGAAGAGCATGCCCCATCCCTTTGGGTAGAGCTGTCAGTCCACACAATACCGAGTCATTTAACAGGATACATCAGGGATAAGGAAAGGATGAATAGTCCCCCTCACACCTGTAACCCTTGCACAGCTGTACAGAGGGAAGATCTCTGCACAATTTCTTCCCTTCTCAAAGCACCTAGAGCCCATGCATGCTCCATCCCAAAACAATCCATCCACAGTAAGGGTGCTTTTAAAAAATATTACGTTGAAAAATCGCTTTTATGTATTGGACTACTTCTTTTGACCTCATTTATTAGTGCCTGGTATGGATTTCTATGAAGCAATTGTATCACTTGATCTTTCCAAAGGATTTTTAAATGTGTACCTACAGGTCATAAGCTTAAAATCCAAATTTAGTGATAAGTTGGTATCTCAATACATTTTAATATGTAGGTACCTAATATTTATTCTAACATTTAAGAGAAGAAAAAATTCTGGATACAGAGTCAAGACTCATGGACTGAGTCAGAAATCCAGAGCTTCGGGCATCCCAGAGTTGCCTTATGCACTAGAATATGGGGAAAGCTATGACTGATGATGCTGTACTCTGCAACATTCCATCAGAAAGAAAACTGGTGTGAGTGATGCTTTGCTTTCAGTCTTTAACCAAGTGCTGGGAAGTATTTTGATTTGTATTTGGGGAAGGAAGGAAAAAACTCAACTGAAAAACAAAGTCTACTGTCAATTAGACCAATGAATCAAGAATAAATTTCACTAGCTGCTCCTTAAAGAAATACGTACAAAAATAACAATGAATGCCTATGAGAAAATACATTTTGGAGTGCAAAATAACGACTGAATAAATGGTGCAGACTGACAGCAAGCAGTCAGAAATCAGGCTGAAGAATTTTCTTACATAGATCTGAAAATCAAGACACGTCTAATGAAAAATAGACTCAACATTTCATTATTCAACCACAAATAATGCAATTAAAAAAAAAAAAAAAAAAAGAATGCCCAGAGAGCTATCAAGAGGGTGTTTTATGGACAGTGAGCCACTCACTTGGTGTGCTATTCAGGAAAATGCTTTAAGATTAGACTTAACTTTTCATTTTAACTCTCTCTCCCATTTCTTAAAGACCCCACTAACATGTTTCTCACTCAGCAGGTTTGATCGCATCCCTGTGTAATTAGGGAAGATGCAGAACTGCAGCCAGGGAAGTAGAGGAGACAAAGCACCTAGGGAAGGGGAGCTGCTCGGCTCTGCAAAGGCCCTGCTCAAGGAGGGTGGCTGGAGCAGTTTTCTCCAAGGCCGACCGTGCCTAATCCTTGTGTTCACAGAAGGAATGAAGAGCTGGAGCCTCCCTCCCTCTGTTCAGCTTGCTCAAACCCCAGGAGAACCTGCAAACCTGTCCCTGGGTGACTCTATTTCGATGCCTACACATGAAGGATTTAGCAGTTTTATTAAAACCAGTGAGAGCAGAGTGAGGACTTGAAAAGACCCAATGAGCTCTCTGTAAGTTGGAACGCTCTACAGATAAGAGGCTGAGTAACCTGTGGGCAATTTACCCTTGTCAGACACAGCGTCTACTTGCTGTTTGTGAAGCAGTGAGTAAGAAAGCTTTCCGATGCGTCGCTAGGATAGGAGCATGTTTAGCTGCAGTAATAAAGTTGCTTTGACACATCTAACAGGTGAAGCTGTTGAGGAAGGCAAGCTGTTTTGACTCTAGATGTCTGGTAGTTCTTGGCGAGGTTGAGTAGAGACAGCATTCTCCTTGCCAATGAACTGTGACACGAAGGCAAGTGAAATTGCTCTGAACCAGGATAACACAGTGCTTGAGCCGAGAGCGGCATCAGCGGTACTCTAGGTAGGTAGGTACGGAAATGAGCTGGCTGGGAGGGAAAAAAAGGACCACAACAGAATGGAACTGCTGGAACTGGAACTGCTTCCCCAGGTGACATTTTGGTGTCCCCCATTTGCCTTCCCCTGTGCTGCAACTGTGAGCGAGACAGCTTTGAGCACCTTTCATTCGGAGCACAGCTTTGGGGTTCTAGGGGGACAACTAGTTAACTCACTGGGTTTTCTTGCTTTTGCTGGGCAAACGCAGCCGCCAGCAATAACTGAATGCAACTGTGTGGTGGAAGAAGCCCAGCCTGTAGACCAGCTGCTGAGCTCGCCGTGAGCTTTGCCTCCCTACAGGCTGCAGCAGCTGGAAGGGGCGAGTGAGGTGGGGGCGGCAGTTCCTCTTCTGCAGGAGCCGCTGGTCAAAGCTCTGTCGGGATGGGGTGTAACAGCCTCAGGACACCCGTACTCCAGGAGACACTACTCGTGCCAGGTCAGTGCAGCTCAGCATTCCCAGCACAGTGGCTCTGCCATGGCCTTGGCCGTGCCCAAAGGCACAACTCGGCGTCGCTGCGAGCCACCTCCTGCTGCACCTCCTCTGGCAAAACCTTGCTCTACAGCAGGGTCCCTGAACTCAGGCGAAGTACCGTACGTAATCCAGAAGTACTAGCAGGTAGTACACCAAGAGAAGGTACTACTCAGGGGAACGCTTGGCAGAACCCAGCCTTTGTTGTAGCTCGGGAAAAAACAAATCTTCAGCTTTCATCTCGGATGCGAGAGATACAGACGTTATTGGTTATAAAGAGAGAGCAGTGCCCTAGGTCGCACTACAGGAATATGAGAAACACAATTCTTGGTTCAGCCATTTACACCTGTCAAGATTGCCAAAAAACCCTGCTGAGTTTCTCATTCCCTCCGCCCAGGTACAAATGACTGCAGACAGGGCGATAAAGTGGAGATGCAAACAAATGCTTGCAGATGCAGAGCGAAACTTTACATTTCAATAACCACAGAGAGGAGAAGCCAGGGTTCCTGGAGAAGTGAATGGATCTGTGTTTACACGTCTCCTGAAGATTCCTCTGTTTGGTACAGCAGGTGTGAGGACAGAGTGGGTTTGTTAATATATTGACTTTTTTTCCCCTCCCTTCAGTTCAGTCATAATGATCTCTTTAAAATATACACTCTTGTGATGAAGAAGGCCCAATGTTTAATTAAAATGGTGTTTTAATGACTGGACTACTGAATGTACTTGAAAAGGTGAAGTTAACCGAATTATTCAATGCAAAAAGCAACCATACTTGACAACATTGCTGTAGTCACCATCACGACTCTATTATAGAGATTAGTCACTATTGATAAAACATTTTCCGAACCTAATGAACATAAGCGCAATAACGAGGTCCGTGTTTCTTCATCGCTACTAAAGGGAAAGCATGACATTTATGCTCAGAAGCCTCAAGACAACTGGCTCGTTACAAAACTTAAAAACTGGCAGGGAGATAAGATCAGCAAGATCTTCTGTCCGCAGGGACAGGATTTCTCAAGCAACAGTCCGAGCGCCGCAGACAGCCACAGCTTTGCTTGGAGTAAATCTCCCATATATCAGTTCTTAATGGTGCTGATAGAGTAAAAAAAAAGTAAAAAATGGTAATTTTAGAATAAAAAAAATTAAAGTTTACAGTAAAAAAAAGAAATCCTCCCCCCAAAACTCACCATTCGCTCACAAAGTGCCGCTCTTCCCGAACACCTATGGGACAGGAGTAAGCGCCGGCAGCTGTGGCCCGCGATGTGCGGCGAGTGCCCGCTGTGGCATGGCTCGAAGGCGTGCGGCTTCACATAGCTCATGTCTTTGTTCACGCACACATCTCAACTCTGCCAGCAAAACCACTGCCAAGTTCACCGGCCCGGCTCCGCGAAAGCCCGGCCATCGCTCCGCATCTTTGGTAGCCCGCTGGCTACCAGCCCCCTCGCCCGGTAAGGAGCCATCGGGCCACCGGGCGCGCCCCGCGGCTGGCAGGACTGGCGGGAGGGCGACCAGCCCCGCTGGCTCCCGCGGGCCGGCCGAAGCCCAGCGCAGCAGCCGCACAGCCAAAGTTTGCCGGGGAGGGACGGGGCCGCCGCCGCCGCTGCCCGCCTCCGTGCGGCGGGGACCGCGACCCCCGGGGGGTGTGTGTTGCGGGGGGGTGAGGAGGGACGGGGACCCGGACATGCCACATCACCACCCCCCCGCCCCAGACAGCAAGGCCCCCAGTTGCCATAGCGACGCGGCGGCGCCTCTCCCCAAACTTTGGTCGCTATAACGACCGCCCCGGGGCCGCGGCCGCAGCATCCCCCCGGGGCGAGCGGCCGGGCCGTCGGGGCGCCGCTCACCTATGGTGGAGACGACAGTGCCCACGAAGTAGAAGGCGCCGGGGAAGTCCCAGCGGGGCCGCAGGGCGTCGACGCGGATGCCGGCGGCCATGGCCGCCTCGTAGCTCCGCAGGAAGGCGCGCAGCTCCGGCAGGCTGATGTTGAAGATGCGGCTGAAGTTGTGGAGGGTCCGGTTCCAGCGGAGCTGCGCCGCCGCCTCCGACGGGCTCTCGAGGGCCGAGAAGACGGTGGCGCCGGCGCTCAGGTACGCCGCGATGAGGGCGGCCAGCAGCAGGAACCGCCCGTTGTCCTCGTTGAGGGGCGCCAGGCGCCGCCGGCGGCAGGAGCCCGCCGCCCCCCGCGGGGGCATCATCCGGTGCGCGGCGCGGCGGGCGCGGCGGGCGGCGG
>VZSF01004869.1:204096-320345 GCA_013398295.1 Chionis minor
GGGCCGGGGGAGGGACGGGGCGGGACGGGACGGGACGGCCCTGCCCTGCCCGCCGGTGCCCGCGGCTCCGCTCCGCTGCGCTGCCCGCCGCGGCACCGGGCGGCTGCCGGCCCGACGGTCACACCGGGGGGGCGGAGGGGGACCCGCGGCAGAGGCGGCTGCCCCCCCCCGTCGTGTGTGCGATGCGCCCGGGCCGTTGCGGAGGTGTTTTGGGTTTGGTTTTTTTTTTTTTGCCTTAAAACCTTTTTCTCTACGGCCGGTGCCCACACCGGTGGTGTTGAGGGAGCTGGGTGGTGGTCGGCGGGGTGCTAATTAATTAATTTCTGCCTTTTCTAGGGGCACCCATTGTTGTTTCTGACCTGACTCCCATTTCTGGGCTGCACGAAGTTGGACCCAAGAAAATGATACATTTTGGTTTCGGTGCCAAATGCCCATTCAATCTTAGCTAGAGTCTGAAAGGGGATTTTGTGGTTTTTTTTCCTAAGCCAATGAATTCTTTTTTCGCTGTCTGGCTTGGAATAAACGCTATATCCTTTTCTATCCGTTTGGCTGCAGTAAGAACTGCAGTTCTTTCCTGAGAGACTTGTAGTAAATAATAACATTCATAATTTTTTTTTTTTTAAGATAATTCACGCCGATAAAGTACTGCAAAGAGGATGGGAGTGATGCCAGTCCTGCAAACGCGTGTGCAGGGGACGATAACACGTGTAGGAAAGATCTGGGCTTGGAAGAGCAAATCCTCGCCGCAATTTACAACTGTTAATGTCAGTCTCACCTGGATGGGAGTTTATTCCCCGGTTTATGTGGGTTTTTTAACCTAGATTTTATAGTTTTTATGCAGGAAAATCCTTGATGGCTTTAGCTAGCTACTTGATGCATTTTAGCAAATGGATATTTACTGTCGCTAGGACTGCACCATGGCTGTTCTTCACACATTTATTTCTTATTTTGGATCTGAGCAATTTTACTCAGCCCTGAGATTTCACGTCACCGTCAGTTGAATTCCGGCCACCAGGTCCTACCGGGAGGATTTCCTCCCTTTCTAACTGACTGGTCACACTCACCAGGTGACACAAACGGCTTGGGTTTGCATCTGTGCTACCAAGTAAGAGGGCTTGCTCAGGAAAAGACCACAGATAGAATGCAACAAATTAGTTTACAAAATACTTTGACATCATGTTTTTATACCACTGACATGTTTAAACTTTGCTTTTTGCCATTACTGCTTCTGTGCTAAAGTGTTTTGTTCAGTAGAGATGGAAAGAAAGTGTCCAGAAGTATCATAGGTTTCCAATCTCCTGTTCTGCTCAAGGCAACCAGAATCACTTGCAACCCTTAAAAAAAAAAAAAAGTGGCTGCTATTTCAAAGTGTCCGTTGTGTCCCATTATAAATACTAAAGCCAAATAAAAATAAAATAATTAAACCAATAAATCACAAACTCAGTAGCTGTGGGAAGTAACAGTAGATCTCAAGGACAAAAGAAGTGGAAAAAATGCTGGGAAGTATATCAGACCCAATCAAAAGCCCATCGAAATGAGTGAAAAGTCTCCCATGGATAGTCAAGGCCTAATGTAATAGGTCAGATATGGACCATTTAGCGCCAACGGCTATAGTTAGAAATAATTTCCACTCTGGTAAGCCAGGAGTGATTACATGCAATCCACTGTGTCAACTGCTGTAAATCTAAGATAATTTACCGGAATACATGGGAATCATGCTGCTGCAGGTGGATATTGGGGTTTGGATCCTGTTATTTTTGTGTTTGTAGAGGAAATAATTCTGATTTTTTTTTTCCCTATTGAAAACACTAAAAAATGAGTGTCCAGTTGTCTAGAGCGCTGAGCAATTTCAGCTAGTGTTAAAGGCCAATGATGTTTTTAGTGGGAAGACAGAAAACTTTGTGTAACTTATATTCTCACCATGCCATGCATTGTCCCCTCTTGTGTAGTGGTTGGGCCAGAGATGGAGACTGAAAAATCGGCTATTTCCTTGGGTGACAGGACTGAATCTTTTCCAAGTGGTAGAAGCTGACTGACTTTTCTGGAGATGCCCTGCCTATGAAAGGATGACACTGGTGGGATGCTGATTGAAGAACCACATAATAGGTATGAAAACATACTGGTAACTTTCCATGAAGAAAAAAAGCTAAGCTTAAGCAGCAAGAAACATAGTTTAGCTGCTTCAGCATGGACAAGACAATATTTCAAGCATCACCAAATCATGGTTTCTAAGAATTAGAGCTGCTGACAGATTTTCAAAATGTTTTGACAATTCATTTCACTAAGAGTTTTTTACTTCAAGTCTTGAAAATTTGTCACTGTTTTGCAAAAATACTCCATCTTTTTGGTTACAAAGCTAGGGGGAAAAAAATGTTCATCTATTTTTATCATTAAAGTCTTGCTGAAAATGTGTGGTCTGGTCCTTTCAAAAAAAACCCCAGCTCCTGGAAGAACTCCATTAGCTGGATACAAATTCACCACAGCTACAGGACTTCGGCTTAAAGGAAGGTCCCGGTTTTGGTAAATCTAATCCAGATACCAGAGTTTGAGGAAACATCCTGAAGCTGCTGCTGCCTCTCTGCTTGCGGAAGACTCCTAAAGGCAGTCATTTGGTTAAAGGAATGATGTTTTTATCAATTTGCTTGATTAATTGAATCAAGTCTCCAGGCATTTGGCAAAAATATCATCATCTTCAAAACTCTTTGCCTAGGATTTTTTTAAAAGGTGATGGTCAACTGTAAATAGGGTTTGATGCTAAAATTGGACCCCTGCACTGTGGGCGCATTGTATGCATGGCGCCAGCCATTTTGTTTGCCAGGAGGCCACTGTTTGTGAAAGCAATTATTTTAATAATCAAACAGTGATGTTTACATTATTAGCTTGGTTGTTTAGAGTGAAGCTCATGCAAAGAAATGAGATGCATTCATTAAATGTTTAATTAAACCATTGTCTGAAAATAGGTTGTAACACTGAACATCACGTCTTGTTATTAAAGAATAAAGTTTAATATGGTATTTTAAAACTTAAACAGCCCAGTTACTGTTATTCCTTTCAAGAGAACAGTTGTTTTTTTTTTCTTTTATGGGTAAAATCCTAAAATTCTCAACTGTGGTTTGACCATCTGACTTACAAGCAAGTTAGCAAGACCACTTCTTTTGATACCAAGATCTTCACAGTTGAATTACTGGTTTCAATACAAGATTCACTTGCACATATCCCCAACTGACTTTGCAGTGAATATCTGCTGAGCAAAGAAATCAAGTACAAAATGTAGGAGCGTTTTACTACTGTATTGGCATGGAAATGTCTCAAGTAATTACTTGGAAGTGTCTTAGGCAATTTGAATATAAACATGCCACACAGTCCCTGACCTGCAATGTACACCTGGTTTGGATCAGCTGGGCATATTTTTCTACCTTGACAGTGATGACACCTTTCTGCCTTGACAAGACAAATTGGTTTGTAACTGTTTCTGCTGCTGGGATTAATGTGCAGATGTTTTTTGTGCTGCTCCTTATACTGCCCAATATGGTTTAGTTTTTGCTCTGTAATGAGCGCCAAGGAAATTACTTTTCTACGAGTGGCCTTATGGTTAGTCTGGATGCTCAACAAACCACCCAGGCAATGAGATGGTCCTCTTCTTGACTTGTACCTCCTACTGGATTTAAGGGGACAGTCTCTGCTTTGGTATTGCTTTGTAATTAAAAGAAATGGATGAGGTAATTGGTAGTCTATGCAATCAGAGCGTTGGTAGCATTGTAAGCAAGGGCTTCAGTCATAATGCGTAACATAAGTGAATATGCCAGGTTTCTACATTAGAAGTCTGGATACTTTGAGATGGAGGGTGAGTTCTTCCTGGTACCCTACTTGGCACGATGCCAGATTGAGACAGTGAAAAGTATACTAACTACAAAGTCTTAGGGGAAAAGCACGTTTTCACAGAGCCTTAGATGTTACTAATGTCTCCTCACACTCTCAGAGTACTTTTGTGGGTTTTGAAGCAAAAGACCAGCCCAGTCACCCAAATGGCCATTTATACTCTCTTGTCACCTGTCTGTATCGGGGTGACTTTTGGTGAGGGGAGAGAGAAAACAGGTGAGCTTGTAGCTGGTCTTGAAACCATGAGTTGCCTACTGCAGCCAGCTGGGTTGAAAGCCAAGTCATTTTACGGGTTGCTAGCAGGTGTTCCATCTTGAGTCTGGGGCTGAAAGCGTTATCAGCTGAGCTGCATAAGCCTAGTTACTCTGTCAGTAACACTGGATTTCATGGGAGCAGAGCCAGAGAAGCTGATGAGATAACCTTGGGAATCATTTGGGAACCCTTTCTTGTACTCCCAAACTCAAAGTCAAGTCAGGGTGAGAGGTGGGAGTCAGCCACGTGTAAGTTTTTATTTGCTGGGTCTAACGGCTCGGGCATGCTAAGCTGTATTGAAACAGGAGTACTGCTAACTAAAGAGGTGGTTTTACTAGGAGAATATTTCCATGTGTTTAAGAGAAACAGAAAACAATTGCTGTTTAAATCAAGAGATTTCAGCATGCTTCCTGCTAATTTATGAATAGTTATGCAACCACCTTTTTTTTTTTTTTAAATTTTTCCTGAGGCCTGGTGATTATCTAACTACGCTTTCTCACTTCCACTGTTCTCACTCAGAGAAAGAATAATCTAATTAACTATCCAGCCCTGACAATTGCATTCCATTTAAATGTGATGAATGGCCAGTTTCAAAAGGCCTGATCCTGTAGAGTGCTCTGAGCATCCTGAGCACGTTAATGTGTTCTCACTTGCTGGTAATGTCAATGGAAGCTGAAGGCACCCAGCATCTTGTGTAGTTTGTTCTGTATTCAGATGGCTTATTTTCAAATCAGTCTTTGGTGGTATGAAGCTTCACATTTTATAGGCAAACCTTCTACTCTGGTGGGTTATGTTCTTCCTGCATTAGTTTTGCTAATTTGTTTTCTATTATTGCTTTGTGCAGGGAAATCTCAGTCAGTGTCTTGGCATGCAGAGGATTTTTAATGTATTTTAATAATGGAAAGACAGTATTCTACAATTCAGGGAGAAGCAGCTCTGTAATATTTCTGAGACCCGACAAAGGATCATTTCTGAATACACAATCCACTGTCGAGTTCATGTAGACTATTAGGCAACAAACCAGTCACCTCCCTGGTATTTTTTGGATCTCACTTTGTTCAGCACAACCAGGGCCAGGCCTTTCAGAAGAGATCAGCATCCCTCAGCTCTCCAAGTGAACGGCTGAATTTTTGAAAGGACTGAATGGCCAATTAGGCAGCAAAAGTGTTCTGCAGCCTGCCATTTCTCTTGACAATAATTTGGAGTAGAGAGGAAAAGCTCGTTGTAAATCTCTCCACTAAGGTCAGGGAGGTGGCCCCTGTATTCAAAGAGGGGTTGAGGTTCACGGTGCTGCAGAGAGGAGGAAGGGATGGACAGATGCGTGTGTGGATGGATGCAGGAACCTGCAGCATGGAATTGGTTTCTTGAGAAACCTGCATCCTCCAAATCCATGCTTGCCTGTGTACCAAAGAGCTGCAGGGAGCTTGCCAGGAAGGGAAGTAATTTTAGAGTGTGATTTGGAAAATGATTCAGTTTAAAAATTGCTATTTTTGAAGGGCTACTTTCAGCTGGGATCCAGTCCCCAGCATGTTCGCAGAAGCACTTGCCTTGCTGCAGCAGAGTGTGGTGCAGGGGGGAGGAGCTGGGAACCCTGAACCTCCTGCTGCCCCGGAGAAACAATTAATGGAAATGGGTCCTGCTCCCATTTCACATCCCATCCTGCATTTGGCAGGTGAGTGCTTTAACCTAGCTAGCTTGATGGACATGACAAAAGTAACTCTGCCCACCCTCCCTAGGGGTTGACTGTCCTCACCAGGAGGAGCAGGCATGTGTATCTGGAAACGGGGCTGCTGGGCAGACAAAATTTCGAGTCAGAAAAGCCTGCTTTATCCTGTTGACATAAAAGCCAAGGACAGCTTGAGGAATTTATCAAAGTTATGGAATGGCACACAAACACCTTTTTCATGCAATCTGAAGATGTACTGTTTGTATTTTACAGACCCTGCGGCTGCATCTGTCACAAATCTCTCCAGCCAGTGGCACTGAAGTGAAACCTGTCAAGCTGACAGCCCCTCCATCAGTGCAGGACAGGCAGCGTTTGATCACAGCACTGGAGAAAACATTGGCGACCCCTTTGGCCTGCCACATTTTCCTTCTAGAAGCTGCAGACAGCGAACCGGTGCTAATTAACACCTGTCAGTTATCAACAAACAGGTTAAAATGTCCCTTCCGCTCTGGATTTGTCCCTCATGTTTCATTCAGGTAGGTCCTGGGTGATGGTCCTCTGAGGCCATTTACCCTGCTAAGCTTTTCATAAACAGGTTCCACTTGTGAATAAGCAACTTCATACAGTTTGGTTTGTTCTCGAGGACACACGGAGTCTAAGTGTATGGCTGAAGCCTACGCTCTAGTTCCCACACGGGTATCAGGACAGCTCGCTGGTGATGGTTTTGGGAGACATTAGTGTTTATTTCAACCTAAATGATTCTGTGATTCTGTCACTGCGCTGTCTGACCCAGGGCTCCTGGGAGTGACTGGCCGGTGGGTTTCCCAGGCAGTGGCCCAAGCCCAGCCAAGATCATAGAATCATAGAATCACTTGGGTTGGAAGAGACCTTCAATATCATTGAGTCCAACCATAACCTACACTATCAAAACCACCACTAAACCATGTCCCTCAACACCATGTCGACCTGTCTTTTAAATACCTCCAGGGATGGCGATTCCACCACCTCCCTGGGCAGCCTGTTCCAATGCCTGATAACCCTTTCAGTAAAGAAGTTTTTCCTAATATCCAATCTAAACCTCCCCTGGCACAACTTGAGGCCATAAGATGTGTGTGTGTGCGCGTTTGTGCGTGTAGATACAAACCAAGGGAACGATTTCTCTTGAAACGAAAGAAGCAGCTGAGCCTAGAGTTGGTTGATCAGCAATGTATCCCATATTATGGCAGCGTTGTTAGAAATATGGGTAAGTTCATCACCTGAAAGGTCATGGAGGACCACTGTGGTACCAATCTCACTGTGTGTACAACTTGTCCCGGTGGCACTGGAGATTCATCTCGCTCTGATAAGTGACCAGCTTTACAAGGTCTCACTTTCATCCGTGCCCCTCTTGCTTTTGTCAAACATTGCTGGGAAGTAGAAGCATGGATCATTTTCCAAGTTGCTTCCCGGCTCCAGTTCACCTTCTGACTTGCAGCAGATGAGTAGTCCAGCCCCTCCCCTGCTCACCTGGCGTCTAGCAGAGAGGTTGCTGACTGCCACAGTCTTAGCCAAGCCTCACATGGAGGCTTCGCTGTGGAAGAGGGGAAGAGACGGTGGGAAAAGGGGGTGTATATGGTAGGTGCTATATCTGGGAGGACAAGGAAAGCAACATATCACCTTTTGAACTTCCTAGCTAAACTTCTGCTAGGAAGCAGGAGGTGAATAAAGAATGTGGTGGTCAGGAGGGCTCCCTTTTACAGCTGTCCATTCCTGCTTCAACCATGGTGAGCAAACAGAAGAATGTATCAAGCTTTCTTTTTTTTTTTTTTTTTTCCCAGTTTGCTATTTCTAGGCTTTTAAAGGACTTTCCAGATTCAGATTTTCCATTATTTATAGTCACATAAAAGATGTTTTATGTGTAATACCAATACATTCTTTGTGCATGTAATGAAAGACAGACAACTGCTGTGCCACTGAGCACGCAAAAACGTGTCAGGGAAAATGGACAAACTGCATTCAGGACCAAATTCAGTTTCATCTGTGCTCCTCCTTAGTCTGGAAATGAACTTCAGCCTCCCTAGTTTTCCTATTTTTAGAGTTGGCCACTGCCCATATTCACCTGGGCACTAGGGGAAAATCGTGTGAAGTTGTTTGGCAGCATTTTGCAGTTGTTGTACAAGTGAGCAGTCAAAGTGGTGGAAAGGGAAAGCTGGTAATCTTTTTACAGTGGACTTAATCCATTGTAGGTGTACTGTGACCAACGCTGTCACTTTGGTTTTAGAGCACTGGGGTATGATTTAGCCTGTAACAGGCACTTATCTGGTGAAAATGCAGCAGTGGAAACATAAAAAAATAAAATCACACAGCGAAGAACATACAATATTGGAACCTAGCTACACAGTGTGCTTCAGGTAAGAAAGACCTTAGGTAAGGAATAAGGTGAATGTAAAAGAATAGCAGTATGAAAGATACCTAAAACTGGACTCTTCAGATGCAAAGTAAATAACAGTAACTCTGAGAGATCACCTCTGTAGCTTTGCATCTGTGAGAAGTGCAGGAGAGAGGGATGGAGAATAGAAGGGAGTGCAGGCTTTCTTAAAAAGGTTTCTGAAAGCTCCATCAACCTTACTGTCCTCTTGAAAGATTTCCTTCCAGCTGCACAGTCTCCCTTCGGGTTGGTTAACTTCCAGTTAAGTTAGCTAGTCAGCGTGGTCTGATGGAGAGTTTGGAAAGTTTTCAAGCATTGCTGGCCAAACTATATTTTCCTTTTCTAAATCAGAGGTTCAGTGGGCTCATAGACAACATTTTGGAGATACCAGATCTGTCCCTCGTGAAAGCAAGCTGCTGCTGGGCAGCTGAGTATCGTTACCCTCCAGCAGACAGGGGCTGCTGGCTTCCCTTGGACTCTCAGCTGCATCTCAAGATGCAACACAAGTTTCTGGTTGCCTGTGTCATCCAGGCTCATCCCATGTGCCATCCACTGCCACCGTGCTGTCAGCTACTGACTCCTGGTCTAACAGCCAGGTTGTCTGGTTTAGGCTTGGAAAATGTGGGGTTTCTCACCAGCTCTGTGCTGATATATTACATCACCTTGATCCCAAAATTTCTCTTCCGTTTGCCTGACCCTTCCAGCCTTGGTCCTCTTTCTCTCCTTAAATTGAGAAATATTCCAGAAGAGAGTTTCTTTTAATGCATTATCATAGCTCCACTGGAGATGCAGTGAAATCATGGCTGGGATTATGGCAAGTTTCCCACCATCCATGAAGGAAATAAAGAGCGTCCTGCTGGTGTGAGAACCATTGTACTGGGCAGACCTTGTCACGCTGATAATGATATAAGGGTGTAAAACTCTGCTGTGAGGAAGATGTGTGCTCGAGCAAGCAGGCTTCATTTCTGTTCAAATGCCAGTGTGGCTTATTATTTTCTAATGAAATGAAATATATTTGTGCTCTCTGAAGTAGACAATGTTGATTTAATTTGTGTTTTATGATCAAGATTCTAAATTTCATATCTTTTATGTTTTATAAGTAGCGAGCCGGGATTTAGCTTCATGAGACCCATTAATATCAATACAGCTAGCTCCCCATGCCCTTCCTTAAATACTATTTTATACATAACAACATGGAATTTCACCTCTCTATATTTCTCTCAGTCTCTGCAGGAAAAAACAGCGATAGCTAATCTGAAGGCAAGCACACATTTTATTATTGCTCTCAGAGCAATAAACATTTTTAGCACTCTGAATTTTTCCTGCTGACAAACAACAGGCAGTGTATAACATAGAAATCAAATAGCTGCTTTTTTGTGGGCTGGGTTGAGGAAAGTAACAGAATAATCTTAAGCAAGAAATCACAGATTATTATTTATTTTATGTAATTTCAGTGTGCTGCCTTTTGATTTTTTTGCTTTAAAGAATTGGTATGCACTAAGTTAGGGAGATACTTCTCCTGTGTGAAATACTATAAGAAAAGGAACGTTCGCTTTTCTAAATGAAATTTTCTGCATTTGCTTCCTTTCTCACACACAAAGTGATCCAACTACTTTTGAGAATGACAATAGGGGGAAAAAAAAGACATGTTTTCGAAGCAAAAGATGTGAAATTTATTTTTTCATTATCCTTACAAACCATGCATTCTGACTTTCATCTCAACCATTAAATTTGTCCCTCCCCTGCCTCCCACTACTAAAGGACAAAATTCACATCTTAAGCACTTGTTGTTCATCTTGTCACTCTCCAGGAGAATGGAACAATCTGGCGATGATCCCGGATGATTTTGAGTATTTTCCAGCAGAAGGAAAGACCCGACAATGTCACCTGAGGACTGTCAGTGGGTCTTGGACGTAACATGATGTGCTATTTGAGCTCAGCTTGGTTCTCTCCAAGCTCTCGTACCAGAACAGGGTCTGCTGCAGGATGGAGCAGCCGGCTGAACCCGCAGCGCGCTGTGCGCTTTGTAGGAGCTGGCTGTGGGATCACACCTGTACTGCGCGTACCCTCAAGTAAGAAACTGTTATATTTGTCAAAGTTTAGTCTCCCTGAAGTTAGGGTTTCCTGATACACCTCATGAATTAGATAAAGAAAATGCAGCTTATTCTGATGACACTTCACAAGAGTTGGACTCATGGTGGTCCAGTCACAGTTTTCCCTGGTTTGAGGTTACAAAATATTCTTCTTGCTCTGAATTTAAATGAGTGAATACTTCCCATTTGGCAAGCAGAGAGTGTCCATGGACTTCTTCATTTCTGGTCATGAAGAAGACGGAGCACTACAGCAGTCATTGATACTGTGTGTATTAATTCCATGAAGCAAATTCTCCCACCTATGATCAAGTGCTAAAGTTTAAGGGGCCCAGTGCAATACAACAGAACAGAAATTGTCACCTTAACTGCAGTTTACGGAAACTTGTGTCATGGGTTTCAACATAACGACAAAAAAAATCTATAAATAGAGAGAGAGGTAATCAGCTGGAAATGACTGAGGAGACAAGTGTCTGGATTTTATCAGTTGAATATTGAATAATTACTATCTGCCAGCATGGATGCCCAGGTCTCTCTCACACTGGAAGTGTGTAGCTGATAGAGATGTAGCTCAGGAATTCATTATTTGACAGCTATGGGAGTTATGAATCCCAGGGACTGCCTGATCTTAGGATGCTCCTTCTAGGCTGCACCATTTAAGTAGGTGAGGCTGGATTCCTTAGGACTGGTATCTATACATGGATCAAAGGGATGAAGATCAGGGAAAGAAAAGCTATGTTTAAGCTAAAGAGTAGTGTTGGCTCAAGAGCAAATGAGTGCTTATTGCCTATGAATACACTGAGAATGAATATTTGAAAACGTTCCTAGCTATTAAAATAATCAACTATTTGAACAGTCTTCCAGTAGGAAGAATGGGAGCAGAAAGCTGGAATGCCTGTAAGGTGGAGTCCAAAGTGTTTCATATAAAGTGATGTCTGCAATTGCAGAAAATTGAATGTAATGACTAAAGTGCTCTTTAACATTGTCAGATATTTTAAGGTGGATAACATACAGACATCAGTTTTATATTGTATTTTTTCCTGGCCACTGCTAAAGTGGGTGTCCCATTTCTATGTTCTTTTCACTACAATAAATGTTGACTTTTGGAAGTCAAATAACTATTGTGAACTGGCTGGAGAATGCATTTAGGAAGAAAGGCTTAGCATGATTTTGCTAGAAGATCTTTATCAGTGTAAACAAAATAAAAAAATTACATGTTATATTTTACCAACATGAAGGCTCCTCAAGGTCTCTGCCATTCAGAACCCAGCAAGAATTTTCCAACTGAGGAGGAGAAAGAGGAATGTTAGCTAAAAGGCAGATTGCAAGCATCAAGCTGCTTGTTCTTTTATTGATATTTTACACTGGGAATATTCAGGAGATCTATAGTCATAGTTAGATTGGGAAAGCCAGTAAAATACGTTCTGCTGAGAACTACTTCATATTAAGCCTGCAACCCAGCAATCTTTTATAACACAGCAATTGTCTTGAACGTTCATTTTAAGGCAGAAACTGCTCTGTACTTTTAAAGCAATGATTTGTCTTTCAGACCCACTGTTGTTTGGGTTTTTTTTTCTTCTGTTTGATTAATAAGCATAAAAAATAACACGAAGAAGAAAAAATGGCTATTAGGTGGGTTCTTGTTAAATGCAACACTAGTTCCTTCCTGAACAAGGAAGGCAAAAATTCGGGGGGAGACCCCAGTCAACCCCCTAATTCTAAACATCAGGTGGACCTAAGTTTTTGCAGGCCTGATTCTGCTCCTCTTGCCATTACTGGTAGGCTGCATGGCTGCACTAACATCCAAATTTCACCAGAATACATGCAATTATTGTCATGACCGATCTTTCTAAAATAGGCTGGATCTGGCACCTCTGCACTCGGAAGTCTGGAAGGTAAGTGCAAATGTTCTCGAGTAGGGAAGCTGCCAAGTTCTATCCATGGGGCTGCACCTAGTTCGATGAAACATGATGGGAAAATCCAGAAATGGGGGAATGATGGTTGCATACAATACCGTTTTGCCAAACAACCTTATTGCCATTTTTAGGAGAGGCACTGTTACACTTCACCATATTGACCTTTAGTTTCTTATCGCTGCAGATTGATCCTCTCTTTTGTGCTCTTTTCCCAACCTTTTCAATCAGTGTCTTCTTGATGAGAAGATGACTAGTAATTAGAAGATTAGCTTTTGCTAGGAAGAAGTTTGAGTCTTTATCAGTTACTCTTTGAATTGCTGCTGCTGGCAGATACAGTCACAGAAAACAGGTTTAACATTTACTGCTATACTTCCTATCTGGTAAAATGAAGCTCTGTCCGTATCTCCTAGGTTCCTATCTAGTACTCGTCTACAAACCTGTCTTTTTCTATGTAGCAGCAAAGCTTTGCTAGAAGAGCAAAGAGGATGAATAACGCTGTGGCGTCTCGGTCCTTCCTCCAGCTACCATGCTGCATTCCCCCCATTCCATCACTTCGGTAAGTCTCGAATCCTCTGCAATAAAGCACCGTTCACAATCATTTCCCAACAGATGGGTGATAGCTATAAGCTATCTTCTTGTCTCTGATATTACATTCCCTGGTACTAATGGATTATGGCCTTCAGCTTCATCAATATTCTTGAGAACAATACTGTTATGTTGGAAACTCAATCAACCCTCACCTTGCACATTAATTGTTAAAGGTTTTTTCCCTTGGCAGCCCCAAAGGAAACAAATATCCTGCATCCATGAAAAGATCTCAGACATAAAACACACCAAGTAATGATTGGCAGTCCTTGTTTTCCCTTTACCCACAAAGGAAAGCAGATAATTAGAAAAGAAAATAAATAAAGACACTGGTGGAAGAAAAGGGGATATATGTGGTGCCATTTCTTACGAAATTCTTCCTGCTTGCATCTGCATAATGCCCTAGCGGTTCAGCTGTTTCTCAAAGGCAAGTGGGTTGGTTTCACAGCAGGTTTGGATGCATCTTTTGGGGGACCCAGGGCTAAGGATTGCCCATCTGTGATTTGTATTTCTGCTTCCCAATGGATTTCTGCCTGTTTCCACACATGCAATGAAAACTCCTGTTCTCTTTTCTTTTAGCTGATTAAAGGCAATGATCCCTGGGGAACTGTAAAGCAAAATCTTGTTCCTCTTTTAGGATGACAGTTAACTTTGAATTAAAAAAAAAAAAAAAAGGTTCTGATTTAACTCAAAATGGAACTAACAGCGGACTTTTTGACTTTTTGGACTAAAATTTCAGAGTTGAATAATCAGAACTTTGATATCTTCCTATGTGCATTTACAAAACAACATTGTTCCAAATGGCTGCTGATGCAGTGCTTTCTCAGTCCTGTTAAATGTAAGAAGAAATCTATTTTAAATTTATTCCGAGCCAAAGAGTTTGAAAAGCTGCTCTTGCTATTTGCATTGCTTATTTGCAACAGTAGAAGTCTGCTCAATTTCAGGCTTCATCCTGAAAATACGAGGAACTCAGGCCCTTATCCAGCAAAGCCTTTCATCATGGGGCTTAATTTTGAAACACATGAACAATTCCTAGTGACATCTGCAGAGTAAGTCATCTTCAACAGCTTCAGTTAAGCACACGTGTCCTCCTGGACCGGAGGGATGTGTTTCAATGTTGTTCAGAGGACAACACTTCAAAAAAATGTCTGTCAGTAGAGAGTAGCTGTGGAGTTGTTGCCCATGGTGCTTTGTATAGGCAAGTGGGGCAGGGGAGGGGTGACCACCTCTGGTGGGCAATGGCATTTGGGGAGACAGGAAACTTGTCTTCATGCCTTAAAATTTCTATTCTGCTTCATCCCAAAGATTTGGTTTCAGAACATCAGGCTCCCACAGGCTTTGGGGATTTCTGCTTGGTTTCAAGGGAGAGGTGAGTCCACTGCAGACCTCTGCCCGGTGTGTGAAACACTGCGGAGGTGGAGGATGAAATGACGGCACCTTCCTTATTCAAATGGCATCTCTCTTGACTGGCATCAGGAGTGAAAATCAATCCTTTTGAATAGAAATGTTTCCATCCCTCATTATAACTGGATTTTAGTAACTTCCCCTCTCTACTGCTTTGGCCATGCAATGTTTTCTTTCATTTCTATGCCTGTTTGGGAAGAGAGCCTGGTAGATCATCACCTGCAGGCATCAATTCTTCAGTAGAAAGGGAGAGTTTATGAGGGCAGGTGCACAGGATATAAATGGATAGTATGTCCTTGTGTGGACAGGAACTGTTACTAGCACGGGAAAAAAAGTTTAATTTCAGTATCACTATAAAACACGAAGCCAAGAGCTTTGTGGATAGTGAGGAACATACCGAACGCACTCACCGGGTCCTTACTAACATGAAGAGGACTCTGACTCAGACGGGTTGAAGGCAGGTCAGTCTGAACCATCTCGCTCACAGCAAATGGAGCGCTGACTGACAGTGCACGGCTGGGTGGACAGCTTCGCTCAGGCCAGTGAGCCTGGTGGCCTGCACAGGACATCCTCTGCCTGTAGGAATGCAATGAGGGACTGCGGGGTGGAAATCAGCTCGTGCAGCTGAAAGCCTTAATGTTCAGGAGTTCAGGATGTGGCCCACCAGGAGTGTTTTGTAATAATCTAAAATATGGTGGGTTTGTTGTTGTTGTTTTGTTTTGTTTGTTTGTTTTTGTTTTGTTTTATGAGAGCTTACTGCTGCTTTTAGTGGCTCTCCACTAAAAGTGAGTGGCTTTCGGCTAACATGGAATGCATTTACAGTGCTGGCAGTATGAAGCGCGCTCTGACGGAGCGGACTTTCTGCAGTTTCGGTTTCTGCATTTATCTTGGTTTAAACAAATGGGAAGGAAATAGTTAGTGATTAAACTTAGCAGATAACTCTATTTACAGCTAGTGAACATATTAAAAATAGTTTTCTGTGTGCAGCACCCTTAAGCCTCTGAGGATTCTGCTTGTGTACAGAAACAACTGTCATTTTGCTTCCAGCTATGGGCAGTAATCTTACTTCTGTTCTTTCCCAGCATTGCTTGTTCCAACCCAGAGTTGTTCTGGCGGAAAAGACATCCTTAACCTGTGCACATGGGAAGCATGAAAGCCACAGGTAAAGGTCTGACAGTTAAATAAACTAGTATAATAAACTAAATAATGCCAGGGGAAAATCAGCCACAAAACCTTACCCAGAATGCCGTGCTGCTTTTGCCATTCAGCAGGTTGGCCACTTCAGCCCCTGACATATGAAATACCGCCTTGGCTCAAATATTTTTAATGCAGGGTTTTTGCTCCTGCATGCTGTGAGGTACTTCTGAACAGTCAGAACCGGCAAAAAAATGCAAAATGCTCCTTCAAACGATTTCAAAGTAGTAATTTTGAAGGATACATTGCAAAAGGCTTGTTCTTCTAAGATGTCTGATATCCTCTCATAAGGTGTTGAGCATCCTTGTGCTCATTATCATTAGCAGGACAGGAGGAGCTTGATGGGATATAGGACTGGGCATGGGACCAGTTGTGGAGTTTGCAATTTCCTTCCCCTTCCATCTTCTGACATGAACCAGGAAAGTGACCTTTTATTTTAAAAATAACTGTGGTGACCATCTGAATCATCATCATGGACACTGAGGCTGATTATTTGCTCTCCTGGACCTTGCCTTGACAGTTTCTTTCCAGATCTATGAAAAATATTATTAATACCACTTGCTCAGGGAAAGGATTGCTCCCAGCAATTTGCAGCTAATTCAGTTCTATTGTTCTTTGCCACTACATGGCAATCTCAGCTCCTGAATTTTTAGTTTGTCATAAAATGTAAACTAGAGTGTCATGGTTAAGGAATCATTCCCCATAATACATCTTTAAATTGATGTTTTAATGTGTATAAATTACAGCAGTTTTAATCAGTGCACTATATATTTTTATTACTATGAATGAGCTCTAGAGACGTTATTTATGAGGAATCAAGTAAGATTTTATGGTAGGAACCTCTAAGGGCCTCCTTTCACTTAATTAACTAAAAGCGACTCCACCAAAATCAGTGGAATGATGTGACAGTAAGCAGGATCAGAGCTTTCTCCTCCATCTTTACTGAGCACATCTGACTTCCTGGACAATCTGGTAGTTAACAGAAGACTTTAATGGCTGCTGAGTGTCTGCCTGTTACACGAAGTCTTAAAATAAGGTCAGGTTTTTATGCTTAACAGAAACCCCAAGGATTCTCAGTACCTGAGAACACAGCATGGAGACTCTGCGTTGCTGTTATTTTTTCAGAAAGAGTAACAGAAGTTCATTTCTGCCTGGGTCAGGCATACCTGGTCATCTAAGAATCCCCCTAGTTTGGAGAATATTTTAAGGACAAAAGACTTGTGTTGACCTATCAAACAGAACAACATGTTCCTAATGAATAACACTGGCTTTAGAGGAAAGAATCTCTTGATAAATGTTGATAGTGGAACTAAACAACTGGATTGGCTTCAGCTGAGTTGTAAACTGACCTGCTTGTACAGAACTTGGGAAATAAAACTATGGGAATTTCATTTGACTTAGTTGTAGAGGGTGTCAGGAAAATACCCATTACTGAGTGAAAACGGCCTTTTGTGCACTGTAGAGAGTAGTAAGCCCAAGTGTAGCACGATGGCCATTAAAATGTCATGAAATACAACAAAAAAGCCTACCTCAGTGATTCTGCAAAAGTGTTTTGAGCAACTATAGAATTATGCTAGAGAATGCTTGCAGAATGAACTGAAAACACTTTTCCTAATGACCAATATGCAATACAAAAGTCACATGATTTTCTCTTATTCCAAAGGACTGGAAGTTCAGAATCTCAGTTGAAAACTTTTTTCTGATTTAGAACAGTATTTGTGGCCCTGAGGAAGACTGATGAGCAAAGACAATTTGGACAACTTTGTGAAAGAAGATGTACTGCCTGCTATAGGAACTCAGGTCCTAAAAAAGTCAACATGCAGCTGACAGAAAAGGCAAGCAAACCCCCTGATGGTTTAATGCAACAATGAAATTTTAAAGTTGTCTTGATGAAAGCTCTGTTCTATCAGACTCTTTTAATTGAGACATTGACTTTTAGGACCAGATGGGACAGTCTGACTACCTATTGTGGTTTAACCCCAGCCCACAATCAGGACCATGCAGCCACTCATTCACTTTCCCCGGTCAGTGGAAGAACTTGTGGGTTGAGACAGAGACAGTTTAGTAAGTAAAGCAAAAGCCGCGCGCACAAGCAAAGCAAAACAAGGAATTCACTCACTGCTTCCCATCAGCAGGCAGGTGTTCAGCCGTTTCCAGGAACGCAGGGCTCCATCACACCTAATGGTTACTTGGTAAGACAAATGCCATCACTCCAAACACCACCCCCTCCACCCCCCTCTTTCTTCTTCCCTCAGCTTTATATACGGAGCATGATGTCCCATGGCATGGAATATCCCTTTGGTCAGCTGGGGTCAGCTGTCCTGGCTGTGCCCCCTCCCAGCCTCTTGTGCCCCACCAGTCTACTTGCTGGCAGGGTGCTCTAAGGAGCAGAAAAGACCTTGACTGCCTGGCAACAACTGAACACACCAGTGCGCTATCAACACCGTCATCCCAAATCCAAAACGTATCACTATACCAGCTGCTGGTTTAAAAACTAACTCTGTCCCCAACTGAAACCACAACACCATCAGGCCAAAGTAAAATTTCATTCCATTATTGTTCCATTATTTATTCCATTATTTATTTCCATTATTCATCCCATTATTCAGGCAGCTCTGGGGTGTCCATCTCCAAGCTGGTTCTGGGAACTCAGCTCCACGTAACTGCTCTGCCCGTGCGCGTTGTTTTGCATCGAGGTGGTTGCGTGTCCTCTGAGCTTCAGCCCGTACCACTTTGCGGTGCTGCACTGTGCAGGGTGGATGTGGTAGGCTGGGTTGGAGCTTGGGGGGCACCTCTGCAGTGCAGTGCATGGTGGGGAGGCATGTCCCTTGTCCACAGGTCTGAGGAGCTATTAGTAGGAGCTACTCCTGCTTCCTTGTTGGATGTAATATGTTCACAGAGCGGTGACTGGCTTTTCATGCTTCAAGGAAACCTCTCAAGCAGTGGGGCAGAACAGAAATTTGCTGATAGCGCCTTCTCAGTCCCGCAGCTTTTTGTCAAGGTTAAAAAATCCTTTGGAAATTAAACCTGGAATCAATTTATTTCAGCCCCTCCAACTGCTTCCTCTCCTCCCTTTCTTCCTTTTGTCCCATCTTCCCTGCAGAAAAAAAATCACCATGCACCTCAAGGGGGACAGTCCTGCAGAAAGAACTGGGAATTAATCTTGTTGCTGAAATGAAGAATGGAAAAGTTCTTCAAAACTTTACCATCTATTTAAGAAAGGCAAGACTTATGATTGATTTGGTTGCTCTTCCTTATTAATCATTGCCATCTTCGGACATTCAAGAAATGTAAGTCAACCCCTCCACCCAGGCTCATTAAGGGGAATAAAAAGGTTTCCTTTCTCTACCTGCTTTTTCTGAGGATTGTGGAATTGCATTTTACTGATGTTTCTCTGAAACATATAAAAATGGAAACGTACTTAAAAAACAAAACAGGGCCTTAAGAGGAATATTGGCTCTCACAAGCTTTGTGATAAAACTCTATGATTTAGCTTCTAGGTATAGTGTAAGAAAAAAGGAAACATGTATCTTTATTTAATGGATGTGTCCTTCAGGAGTCGGGAGCCTTTGGTCAGCTTGCTTTGAACATGCTCACAGAAGTCTTCTCCTCGGCCCTGCTGGCATACACCTGCATCTAATGGACGTAGCAGGATGTAGGGGATCTCATAGCATTGCAGTGGCACTCGTGTAACTCCAGGCTTTGTTGAAGCACTCTTTACCCTTCACTCCAAGGTTACTGCCTGCCTGTCTCTCCCAACCTCTCTCCATGAATGACAGACAGATGGACAGAAAGAGGAAAAGGTGACACAGTAGGAAAAAGCAGCTTGGCTGCCATTAGTTGATGGTGAAAACCTACTTACATGATTTCCTCCAGTACAAATCAAGATGAAAAATCTCATTTCTGCTCAACAAGCCTATGGCTGAGATATGGAGAGCTAAGATTAAAATGTGCTGGGAGAGCCAGGCGTATGTTTTGGAGCCCAGGATGGGGGAATTGCATCTCAGCAGTTGTACTGACAGGGGAAAAGCTGCCCAGGCTCCCAGTAGCATGCCTGGATTGTAGATGACTGGGTGTTAATTTCTTCCTCTCTTTGAGCAGCAACTGAAAAAAACAATTTATATGGCTTTATTAAATGGCGCTGATTGTGAAAGTGGGTGGTATACATTTGTATATTGCAAATAATATTAGTGCAGATGCACTACAGTAAATTTCTAATACATTTTCTTTTTGTTCTCTTGTATTCTTTTTCAGGTGGGGTGAGAATCTCAGGTATTTCTATTTATCGGACAGGGCTGATGAATCACATTTAGAAGGGATGAAGGATCATTAGGTCTCTCTGGTGCGTTGCTCTTCAGTGCAGCACTGTCTCTTGCAGCCGTGATGGGTACGATGGGCCACCAAGCTCTTGCCAAGGACTTGTGGAGAGCTGAACCTGTGGTTGTCTTGGAAGTTGCACAGACTTGATAAAAGGCTCGGTGCTGTCAGGAGTCTGTGTGAAAGTTATTATTTGAATTTGTTGTAGCGAGAGATTGGCTCTCCAGCTGGGGAGGAAATAAAAATTAAAAAAAAAAACCACCCTACATTAAAAATGTACTGTTTGGTGCAACTAAAGCTGTGCTTGCACAGACAGTAGGGGTCAGCTGTCACCCTTGATCTGTAGTCCCAGAGCTGTGACCCTCTGCAGCTCTGCTCCCAGCAGATACCTGACCCCATCTTCAAATGGTTTTGGATGCTAGGGCTTGAAATTACTTCATATCTGCTCATTTAAATATATTCGAATGAGTAAGGCCTCAGAGCTGGATATTTCAATGTCAAGAAGCCTTCCCAATAGCTGAAGGTTTCCTTTCTAAATTTGATCCATTTGTCTCTATTTTTTACTTTCTTTTGCACCCAAAGATACCCTGAATAATTCTGCATTTTAAAAATTTAATCTTAGATAATCTAGAATTATTTGTAAGTAATTATCATGTTCCCTCTTATACTGCTATTAATCTGCTAAACTGATGTTTACAGTCTTGTGTGGACAATTTGTGGGCAAGATTACTTCTTCGCTATACTTGAACCTGCTTTCGATACAGTTTTCTGTGATTTCTTTCTCTATTTCAGTGCATTTAGGACACTCCACCTCCCCACTATATTTCAGTCTTTAGTAATTTTTGGAATTTTCTTGCTGATCTTTAGCTTATTAGTAGAGATGATAGGAAATGGGTCATATAAACCTTTTAATCCCACTGTTGCAAATCTGCATGCTGTCGGTAACTAATACTAGCTATGTATCAACCTCAAGGTGAAGGTAATAAATCTTGCTTGTCCTTGGGACACTTTGCCAAGTGACTGATTAAAAACAATGTTCATGGAAATCGTTCTCCTTCAAGTGGTCCATAAAAACATGAGCGTATTCCCCTTTTCTTAGTTACTCCGGTACCTTTAATAGAAGAAAACTGTCAGTTCGCTGAGAAGACTTGAATATCCTGTTTTTAAACTTTCAGCAGTACTCTTCACTCCTGGCCACTTCACTCTGCAGGTATTCAGTTCTGCAGAACACCTGGGCTGCAGGAGAAGACTGAGAATTGATTTGATTTTTTCTCAATGCGATTAGGCTGCAGGTCTCTGTCTGTGGGCAGCATTTCTGGAGAAGGCATGTCCTGCAGCAGGAGCAAAAGCTGGAGCAAGGCTGCCAGAAAAGTGCTTTGTTGGGACAAATGGATGGATGACTGGCAGTGTTGGGGAGGGCAAGGGGATATTTGAGGAGAGAAAGAAGGTAGGGAAATGGAGGACAGGCATTAACTGCAAAATTAGGATGAGAATAAGGGAGATAAGATACTGCTTAAAAAATTGGGTGGTTTTTAAAAGACATTATTTTGTTGTCAAGTGAATTATAGAGGAGAAAGGGAGATTATTCATTAGATGCATCATAGAGACAGGACATAAAGGATTAGAAATGCTGTTTGAGCCATAAAGCTTTCACCAAGCAGGGAAAGAGTAATGATCTTGTTTTTATTGTGCTGTCTTCAAGCTGACAAAGTTCTAATTTTGTTCCAAAAATAAAGTTATGAGCCAAATATAAAGGGCTTTTAAATCGTGTGTGTTTGCTTCTGTGATGGTGTTGACTGTGCATAAGACAGTTTTATAACTATCTGTCAGAGATGTAGAGAAACCTCGTGCTTTATGGGAGCCCAAACAATCCTCAGAATAAATGCAGATAATTTTTTCTTTTCCTATTGATCAGCCTTCTGGCTGTTTTTGTTTGCTACTGCAGCACCCTCTGTTAGTGTAGGACAAACACCCAGTGACTTGCAAGAAATAGCAGTCTGACCGTAGCTTCTTATGGGAGGAGGGCTATGTTTGCTGTGCCTGAACTGGGTCTAGGTCCTTCAGCCCAGAGTTGTGAAAGGCTGCTCTGGAAAGAGTCTTGTCTGCCTCTCACCCCCACTCTTCTGACTCACACGTGTAGAAAATCATCCAGCTCCCTTTAGCGCATCTAGCAGCTGTGTGTCGGGGGAAGGTGCTGCCGCCACCTCTTGTGGCTGCTGCTAGTCCAGCATCACTGACCCCATCCAGCTGAAATCATCCAGCTCGCCTTTCACACAAACTGCCAAACACAGTAAAAACAGATGAATTACCCGAAGATGAATTACCCGTATCAAACTGGAGAATTGATCTGACAGAGGAATACCAGGCACTTCAATTCTATTACATCATGTTTATTATGACTTGGACAGCCCCTTGACTGGCTGTGAGGGCTGCTTTAATAACAATTTCTAGTGCATTTTCGTTACCAGAACAACAAGTACCGCTTTTTTACAACACTCAGAACAAGGAATGTAATAAGTAGGCTTGAATCCCTTCTGTAAGTAAAATTCAAAACTCAGAGGAGCACTCTTAACCTCCCAAGCTCACAGCAACCAAGAACGTTTTACATTCAGAGCACATAGGAAGGCAATATTACAATGCAGTGCCCTGCACTCTTTTTGAGCCATTCACTCTTTTGAATCACACTTATATGATTCACATAGGTTGAGTGAAAACGTAGAGCTGATGTGCTAGCTGTTCTTTTCTTCTCCCTCGCCCCCCTTCCCCATTTTTCTTAATCCTCTCCCTTCAGTTGCATAACAGTGTATTTATCTCAATTTCCAAATTGAAGTTCACAAAGGGAAGGATGTATTAAGTACCCAACGAACGTATAAAGGTTGTGACACATGAATGAAGCACCAAAAAGATAATGAGATAGGGAAAAAAAAAGATATTCTGACTTTCAAGCCTTGGAGAGTCACATATTCATACATTCTAAGCAATTTGAAGGCTAGAAATACACTTAAAAGAAACTTCATAAAGGTAGCTTACGCTTGCTCATTGATGCTTTCATAATGTTCATGTCTTTCTCTTTTTCATGAGTTCCAGCAGATGATAACCTTAATTAAAGCAGAAAATGTTGTTAGCACTTCCTAAGTGTATTATCTTCCTATTTGGGCTGCACTGTACAATTAAACTAATTTCTTAGACTGTATTTCTCAAAATTATCTGTTTCTTCCTGTAGCGTATTCTGATTTTTGTCAGACACTGAAGCAGATTCTTCCTCACCAGCATTTTTTTTAATTGAGCCACAGTATTGAATAAGAACAAAATATGAAATAAATATTTCTAACCTTGACCCACAAGAAAGTTCAGCAGATCCTTTCTCCATCCTGAAAGCTCCTATTTTAGCCCAGTCTGTTAACACTTACTCTTTAATTAGGTTCCTTCTTTAATAACTAGTCTCATATTGAGCTTCCTCTTCTCTACCTTAACTAATATTTTTTCATGAAGCTTTTAATCAAACACACAGCGAGGTGTCGTGCATCATGTTTCAGAAAAAACCCCAATCTCTTCTCTAGGCAAGAGACCACATTTGTCTTTAGTAATTTGATTCTCTACTTCATTCCTCTTTCCTTTGTGTCTAGGTTTGTATTTATTCTTGCATTCCAGCTCTCAATCTTGCATATTGTTAAAGTCCAATTAATAAAATGCCTTTCTTTGTCACTTCTTTCCACTATCTTAAATGTGGGTAATCCAGGGAAAGGTCATGATCTGCCAAGCTAACCAGAATGGAGCCAGCTGTAACAAAGCCCAGATAAAATCATACCAAACCTGGAAGGACTGAGCTGAAAAGCGAGATTCTTTGGCTGTGCTTAATATTTCCCTGACAGAACTACAAAAGTACTTAATTTAGACCTGAAAACAAAACAGAAACCATTATTGGCAAGGACTTGAAGAAAGAAAAGACTGTTGATAATAATGATTGTACTTAGCACTTTTTTCCTCCAGAAAATGCTTTACAAACATTAACTAATTAACCAAAATACAGCATACTTCACACCCTGTGGATCTTCTTTAGTACAGTTTTTAAGTTTTGCTGTTTCTGTGATAGCCAGCCAAAGACTAACCAATGTTAACACTGTGTTTAGAAGCGAAGCTTCTTCTGGTGAGAAATGGACCTGGTTTGGTCTAGTGACTAGTCTTAGTGTATGCCATTGTGTGCCACTTTATCATACAGCAGCCAATGCTTATTAATGGAGATGCATTTGTTATTGTCTAATCGGGCATTAAATAGGGAGAAAACATGATATTCACTCACAGTCCCTGAGTGGAAGGGCTGGGGAGGAGAAGCCGAGGTGCTGGCAGGGAGTTGCCTGGCCAGGGCAGTTCACACCATCCTGGCTAATGAGGCTGCATAGGTTGTAGGTTGAAGGTGATAGTATCGTGTACTTTGCTGGTTTATTTTTTTTTAATAAAATCTCCTTGGGGGCTCTCCCTTACTGCATATCCATAGTGGAGTCTAGAGGACCCCTCTAAGGTGCAACGACTGGTGCAAACCATGACACGAAGACTAGGAAAAGTGTTACTATCTCTGCAGTCTTCAATCCTTCGTTAAGTGAGTCTCTGCAGGTGTGACCATCAGATTGGTCTACAGAAGAGTTATATACAGTTCCAGTTATTAATAGTGAATCCTAATAATTAAATAACCAGTACCTTTGCCTACCATGGAACCTGGCACGCATCGCTAAAAGCAGAGGAAGTCTCAGGTTTAGTTTCTGTCTCCACTTCTCATACTCACTGTGCAGCACAGCAGCTGTTTAACATCAAAAACAGTGGCCAGTCCTTCTTTATGACAGAGAAACACCAAGCCTCATAGGATTCAAAATACCTGGTAGCACACGGACTATCCTCATCATGCTCTCATGCATCAGGGATGAGTATGTTTTTCCACTTTGATCCAGCTTTTATCTCTTTGCCATTCCCGGAGATTTGAAATGAAGAGAGAGATATATTTTTAAGTGACAACATCAATTTTCTTTGCCCTGATAAGTAAAATCAACCTTTCTTTTTAGCAAGAAGAAAATTACTCTGCCATTTCTATGGTATTGCCCTGCCTTTTATAAAATGTTATGCCATCCAAAGCTCAGGCAATCTGCTACAAATACAGTTGTAGTGCAGTACATTGTACAAACAGCACGCCATGGCAGAAATAAACCCAGCCCTAGCATTAGAGGGAAAAATAATTGGGCGCTGATTAGCCATTTACATCTGTGCAAGCTCCCTACGAAATGCAGTGGGAGAGGCAGTGAGCCAACCCTCTTCACCCTGCGCGCTTCCTACCAGCATCTCCACAGAGCTCAGCCCTGCGAGGTGTGAGCCACGTCTCTCAAAGAGCAGGGGGAGGAGGGTCTCCAAAACCTCAGCTGGGGCTCAGGAGCTCCTGCTGCCTCCTTTCCAGTGGGTCGGCACTGAGGTGGTCTGGCAGCCCCAATACAGCATGGTCTTGCCCTGCTCTCATGCCAGGAGCAGCCTCAGTGGTGGCACTGCCCCGGTGCCATAGCAGGAGCCACAGCCTCTTTGTTCTTCAAACATCGAACTTCAAAGTCTTGTGTTCTTAATGAAGACTACAAGAAGTAGAGAGAAAGCCAGAGTTTTAGCTGGTGCCAGTCTTCTCCGTGGCTATTGCAACTAATTCCTGTTTACTGCATCTTCAGGGGGCTCAGATTAGAGTCACGTTTTGGTGTCTGCAGCCCCGCATCATCCCTGCAGACCCAAAAGATACAGGAGCAAGGTGTGGGACCTCTGGAGATTTTCTGACCACCTCAGGTGGATCAGTGTCACTGAAGGAAGGGGAGGGGAAAAGAAACCAATCGCATTTTGGGTAGAAGTCTGCCCAACTGCTAGTTGCAGTCCTGGTTAGTTTTCCATACTCTAATAAGCTTCAGCTGTAAGCAAAGAGAAGGTGATGTCTTTGCCATACTCCCCGCTGCCCTCCCACTAAATTGAGAGTGATTTGATGATTTTGGGTGGAGAGAGAGCCTGCAGGAATTGCAGCTCAGAGCTCTTGCCTCTGCCCGTAGGAAGGCAATGTGGGAATCCAAGCACAAAACATTGGGTGCAGCTGACACTGTGCCTCAGTTGTCACAACCCATTCATTTTCAAGCATTTTTTCTTTAGCTTAGTTTATTAGAAACAGAAGGTGATTAACTCCAGCTGGTGTTACTCAGTTTTAAATGTCCTTTCAAAGGGAAAGGCTGTTTCCCAATGCATGATTTCCCAAGTTCCACTGCAACCTTAAATATTTTCAGTAGCATAAAGTTAGAAAAGGTGCAGAGAAGGGCAGCTGAATGATCGAAGATATGCAACTGTGTCGCAGCCAGGAGAGATTAAGCAGGCTGTGGGTCCTCAGCATCAGGAGGAGATGGCTGGAGCAAAATGAGATAGAGGTCAGTAAGATGGGGAAGGTTTATTTGCTGATCCTCCTACAGCAGCGTTATAAGGCACCCGATGAAATTGCTGGGTGGCAGGTTTAAAATGAAAATAATGAAGTATTACTTCATATGGTTCATAATTCAGTCACAGAGCTCATTGCCGCCGGCCACCGGAGACCCATCATTCAAATGGCTTCAAAAGGAAATTAGCTCATTCAGGGAGGAGAGGTCTGCCAGGGACAGTTAGCACGCAGAGGTGTTCACACGCGGACATGCTGGGGAGCCACAGAGCTGGTATTTTGGTGGAAGCATTGCTGTACGTACTCCTGGTTCTTATTGTATCCACTAAAGCACTTGCCACCAGCTGGTGCCAGAGGGATCTTTGGCCCCTTTCAGTGCAGCTATTACTATGTAAGAAGTCCTCAGCTGAAGTTAGGAAGGTGACATTAAGCACCACATGTCCCTGTACTAATAATCAGTCTACATTCCACGTGGAGAATAGGGCTGGGTCTTGCAAGAGTATGGAAACTCAGATAAAGCACTTAATGAAGCAGCCCAAAAATATGTATCAGCAAAAGAGGGGGCTAGACCTAAGGACTTCCCTCGTCTCAATCTTGCGATTCAAATGGTGGCAAATGGCTTTTAAAATAATCAGTGGGATTTAGCTTCATCCAGAGGGAAGCTAAAAACATCTGGCATTTTCAAGGTAAGACATAGATGCCTTAGGTAGGCGTCTTGGTGACGGTGCCATCCATCCCTCTGGTGTTCTGACTATATCCCTTAAACAGCGTGTATCATCAAGCGTGGTGATGAATGGCCAGTTGTTTTCAGATAAGAAAACAGATGACTTCCCAAGTCACCTCATTGCTTTAGAGATCACACAGGGCACTTTCTTCTGTAATGAACAATAGCTTTTTAGGACCCATCACAACCACAGCCGTTTAAAGTAAATGCAGAAGAACAAGGTTGCTGGAGGGTTCCCAGAACCTTAGTGACTCCCTTGTGTTTCACAATCCAGCACCCTCATTTCAGAAATGTGGGATAGCTTGGTGGGAATTTCCTGGGTAAATCCTTTAAAACCTTTCCTCCCTGCAAGAGGTATTTGCATCATCGTCATGCAAATAATATTATTATGGTTCTCTTGAGAACCATAGTAAGAGCAGGGGCACAACTTCTCCATATAAAATGTAGGAATGTGAATTTTATTCTGGTGAGTACATGTGTGGGCTGTAAGGTAGCACATTAGGATCCTGATTTTTCTACTCTTACACATTGCACAGTGTTGTCACTCAGAGTTGCTGCAAAGTACCTGTGAGATGCTAGAACAGGAAAACAGATTTTATAATAATTACCAATCCCAGAGAAAAAAAAAAGTACATTTTAATGCAGAATAATAGAAATATATTCAGTATTTCTAATGATCCCTCTAATCTGAGCAGGACCTGACTTTTAAATTTTGGAACAGAGGGAGTGATCAGACATGCTTCCAGTGCAGCTGCAGACAATGCTATTTTGTGGCTGCTTATCCATCCATAATTCAGGATGGTGAATTCTGCCTTTCTTTTCAGTTTTACACAGTCCATTTGTTTCCAAACTACTTAGGTTTTCAACAGTATTTAAAGTGGTAGAAATCATGCCAGAAGGTACTATCCCTGCAGTCCTACCCAGGTGTATGTTAGGGAGCATCAGTGTCTGCCCCAGGGTACCAGAGTGATGGTGAGAGCTCCACCGGGAGAGCAGGGTTCAGCCGACTCCTCCGCTTGTGGCTGAGGTACAGTTCATTTATGTTGTTAAAGCGTGTCTTGCATGCAGGAAAAGCAATCCCTGTTTATTATTCTGTAGGGAAAAGACCAGCTGGAGGGTTTGTGTAGCCTTGTGGTTTTGAGGTTTGTTTTTGGGTCCCCCTGAGAGTACTGCAGTCTTCGGGTTTAAAAAAGAAATTGGTGGCCCCACTGCATTTTTTTGAGGTGAGCCTGGGCTACATAATTTACATATGATTTATGGTTAGGGGTACACGTAGACTGAGCTACTGCCATTCTTCTCAGTGCCCTGAGTGTAGCTGGTAACTAGACCAGCGCTAGGCATAGTCAGGACAACCTGCAGCTGCTCTTACTTTACCTCTGCAGAAAAAGTTTTCTAATGATGCCCGACTCCTGTTGACTCAGCATTTGATTTTTACACATTTTTTCAGAATAAATAACAGCCTTTTTCCAACCAGTTGGCCTTATCCTCTCTCCTGGTCTTGAAAAATCTATGAATCTGAAACACAGAAGCTGGAGAAGGATTTCTGCTTGTGTCAGGAAAACCCTTTTATTTTTCAATATTAATAGTTCTAATTTAGATTTACTGCTTTCCAATTTCAGGGGTTTAAAAATCATGTGGAACTGCAGCTATGGCTCTCCCTCCACATATTTGGGGACAACTGAAATTCAGGGTAAACAAGCAGCTCTTTATATAATCTGATTTGCACTTGGAGGAAGAATCATAAATATTCCTCAGTTCAGCAGGCAAAAAAGTTCCAGCAATATAAAAAAGAGCCTCAGTTCATAGGAACACCAGTGTTGATTAAACCGTTGCATTTAAGATTTATCTATGTTAAGTTTTTGAGACTGGTACAGTCTTCTTATCTTGATTTAAAGTGAGTAGTCAAGCCTACGTTGTTAGCAGGACAGTGTGCAATAAATGTTCTGTGAAAACAACTTAGTTTCTTGGCTTTACGCTCCTGTAAGACACTGCAAAATAACTGGAAGAGACCAGCACCTAAAAATGACTGATGTGAAAGTTTGCAACATATTATTGGCCTTTGGGAGACATGATAATCATCGGTGTTACCACACCTTTTAACAAGTCATCTGCAATGAGGAGAGAGGGAAAAGGGGTATAATTGTTCCATGCGTTCATTTAAGGATTCTTTCAATATTAAATGGATAAAATACAATACCTTATGGTAATGTGTAATTTTGAAGTGTTAAAGATAATTGTCAGAATGCACCTTGCAATAGCTTTTTACAGTTTTTTAGTTTAACATACCTGGGGAGGTGCTTCATAAGTGGCTTATAGATGTAGTTAGTTGTTGTGATGGCCCCGAGGGGGATGTAAAAGTGTTCTTCCCTGTTCAGAATTTCTAAATCTATTTATTTGTATAATGCATATATACTCTTGGTATTTCTATTACAGTCCCAGTGGAAATAAATATTCTTTATTTCAGCTAAATGAAATCCAAACGCTATTTTAAATTATATATAGTTACTCATTCTTAAATGGTTAGTCTTGTCCTTTTTATTAGCGCTGTTAATTTCCTTAAACATCTCTCACGTTAACATGAGGTCACTAAAATGAAGAGCGGTATAACTCAAACAGCCAGAACCAGGGCTAATAGTGGAAGGGAGAAGTCTGCCAGCTGTGGCTCCTTGGTCCTAAGCGGTAACACTTATTCCCTACGTACCCCTTAGGCTGTGTGTAACCCCAGACCGGGGAAATATCTAGCCCTGCAGCTGCAGAGGTGTACCCAGACCTCTGCAGATCTTCCCATCATCTCCAAATATTTGCTTCTGCACTACTCGTTTTCCTCGTTGATGTACATTGGCTCTAGTACTTTTTGTGGTTTTCCACCCTGGGCTACGCTGACTGCAGAGTGCTTTGAGATCCCAAACTGAGTGGAGATACTGATTCTCTCCAGTCCTGTACCCCTGGGCAGAGTTAACTCCTGCTAAGTGCTAAGGTCAGGATGGGAAGTCTATGCAGGCTTCAATAAGACCCAAGCAGCTGAAGGAAACTTTATTTTTTTTAAAATTGGAAATAGTCATAGTGATTATCGTATTAAAATCAATGTTGTGAAGTGTCAGTTACAGACTGCATTAGCTCTGCTTTGCCGTGAATTTGCTCCTCTTCACCACACCAACCTCCTGAAACTGCAAGGGAACAAACATTTCTCACGAAGCCTGAGAGCCTCCTGCTCTTAATTTGAATGTATTTGGATTTCTCACTGAATCTGCCAACATCCATTAGAGTCACCATTAACAGGCCATGATGGAATCTGAACTAAGCGCTACAATTTAGAAAATCGTTCCAAGCACAAAAAACTTTTAGGAGCAGCTGAGTGGTGAACGCATACTCAGGGGATGACAAGAGTTTTCCTAGCAAACTTGCTGGTGGTGGAGGAGGAAGGCAGTTTGAAAGAGCAGCAATCAGTCTCGCTCACGCCCTGATTAGTAAGAAAGGAACATTTTGGTCTGTGATAAACGAAGGAGCAGCCTGAGGTGTTTTGAACTTTTTC
Source organism: Chionis minor (assembly GCA_013398295.1). Classification (NCBI taxonomy): domain Eukaryota; kingdom Metazoa; phylum Chordata; class Aves; order Charadriiformes; family Chionidae; genus Chionis; species Chionis minor. Next base: position 234,496 of record VZSF01004869.1, read on the forward strand.
AACAAGCAGGAGAGGCAGGGGAAGGCATAAGGGAAGACAGTCAGGCAGGCATCAGACAGTCAGCCAGGCATCAGCCCGGCACCCGGAATTTTTTTGCTTACTAAGGGGACAGACAGAAGAACGGGGAAGACAGTTCAGTGGTGCAAAGTCGGAGTGTGTCAGATTTACCCCGCTTTCCATTTCTCTCTCCAAGTGCTGCCTCACACTAAGTTATGCTTTGAACACCCACGTGCCCACTGACAATTGAGAGTTCATATATTTGCATGAAGGAGTTTTAATTAGGGTCCTCTTGTGGCTTTGCACACAAAATCACCACTCCCTTACAAACAGTCTCCATCAGCATTGTGGCTCTTCGCTGCTGTAGGATCATCTGGCCCCTGGATCAGCTGCAGCGTGCAATGCTAATTTGGTATTTTAGCAACAGCCAGGAGCCCCGTTTCAGCTGTCCACGTGCCTCACTTTATTCTCTTCGTACTCTTGAAGCTGGGAGAGCCAGTCCTTGAGACACGGGGCTAGAGCAGAGCTTCTCGCCCAGCCAGACAGCCCAGCGCTACTGGAGGAGGTTCTGCAGCTGGCACAGCTGCAAGTAGATCTCTTGCCAAATCCCAAGCTCAGGTTTCAAAAATACACCAGTTTACCAGCTCTCACAAGTTTGCATACTAAACCAGTATCTAGTTGTGGTGAAGTGTGACTTCTGCTTTTTTGAAATGACATTTCTAGATATGTGTAGAACTGAATTTTGGGTTAAGCCAGTCTGATCTCGTATTGGGAAAAAATTAGAGTGTGGCTTGGTACTTGTTTTGAGGACCCACTGAAATTAGAAGTTACAAAACAATGTGTGCAGCCTACGTGCATAATTTTGACCTTTTTTTTCTTTCTTAAAATACTTAGATAGAAATGACCGAAGCTGTGTTGAAGTGTAGAGAATATAAACCTAATGACAAGTGGGTCACCAGGTTGTGTATTTCTGAGCAGTATGTGCTCAGAAGAGGTGAAGTGCTTACTTGCCTTGGAAGCTTGAGCTGGTACAGTGGCTACAATAGAAATCTTTGGGCTAAAATTAGAAAATTACAAGTAGCTTTCTGTCATTTGCTTTTCGTCCCAGAGCAAAACTGAGTCTTTCAAGGAATTACAGCTCAGAGGGCTAAACATGAGCCACAGATGTTCCTAGAGATGTTCTTAGGGCAATGCTGCAATATTTATTGCAAAGAAAAAAAATTTCATTCTGGCATGTAATGGGCTCAGCTAACCAAATGCTCAGGGGTAATCACATGAGCCAGCTTTACAGTTAGATATACTGATGACTTTGACACTATTTTTCAACTTGGCAGTGTAATAGCTCCATTGCTGTTTACTGGATACTACTATACTACGTAGATCACCACCACAGGCATTTTTAGTGTTTTTACTCAAGACAGGTTTTGAACTCAAGACAGTTTCAAAGGTTTTGATACTTTTCAAGGTGAGGTTTGGACACATGGGGGTTGCTGTACAAAAAGGAGTTGAACAGATGGTAACGAGTCCAGGAGGTCAACGTCTTTCTGCCCAGCACTGTCCATGTAAAACTGGGTTTGGATTGCAGTACGGTGCTGAGGATAGCCTCAACAAGGAAAAGTTGCCTAGCTTGCTCTCTCAATGAGTAGATCTTGCTGGCTTTCATGCCACTTCTCCTAAGGACCGTATAAAATGTATGGCTGTGCATGGAAAGCAGAAACACACTGAAGAGATCTTTTAAAAGCCTTTGGAAAGCATTGCTTCTTCTGATAGTAAATAAACACCATCCAAGTCCCATGCTAAGGTGGGATAAAAACCGTACAGGTACGTGATAGATCTGCACTATCCATGCAGGTTCCAGCCAGTAAGCAGTGCTGTACATGCCAAGGGGATGGGAAAGGACAGACTTAGAAACTTTACCCTACTTCTCTACTGGCTTTGAGGAGACCTCTAGCCTTTTCATGCTAGAAACCTCTCATCCTGCCCATGGAGAAGTCGGCTGTAGTTTCCAGCTGTTTGGAAATCATGTGTCTTGCTGCTTCTTAGCTTCAACCCCACAGTGTCCTTGCAGGGATGGTATGCCTTGGAGGGATCCAGCTGCTTCCTACCGCTTTGGCACCACATCTGCTGGATGCTGTCCTGAGACCTGGGGAACAGCTGGGGCAACCATCCCATGGGTTGGTGGTGGCTGGTATGGGGGAAGGAGAGCTTGCATGACCTAGGGCTCAAATTCCACTTTGGGTTATAAGATTCAGATGAAAACCCAAAGTGGCAATGTCCTGAGAGCTGTCTCCGTTGGGAGGAGCAGACAGTCTTGAGCTGACAGCAGAGCACCAAGAAACAGGCAATCAGGCTGACACGAGCCATTAATAACAAACGATTCTTCTAACAAAGGCAGGGAGAAAGTTTATCTCTACCGCTTAGGAAGAAAGTGGAGGGAGAGAAAGAGAGAGGCAATGTGAAATTTCCCCTAATTCTAAAATAATTCAGAGAAGGGCCTCAAAGCCATCCTCACGTATCGCACACAGAAGTGACACCAGTAGTGGTCTTTCCTGGGAGCGGGGCTGGGCTGTGCGTTTGTGCCTTGCTCCTGCTGTGGGAGCAGAAGGAGAAAATGAGTAATCTAAGTTTCGTTCAGCTGAGGCAGTTCCTTATTTGAAGTTGCACAGCCATGACAATAGCTCAGAAAGTATGTCTGCCTGAAATGGAGGAACTGCAAAGGGAATGCGGACGAGTGAATGCAGGGAGAAGGGAATAAGCCAGAAGGTCCTTGGTTTCACACCCCCTTTAAAAAGAGAGAGAGCAGGGTTCTGTGTCAGCAGTGGGACTGGTTCATGCAGAGAGCCAACAAAGTCCATGAGAGCTGCTGAAGAAATGCACTCCTGAAGTCCGGCAGCGCGGCACGCTGAGGTCAGCGGATGTGGAAAGCCTCCTGCCTGTCACAGGGCTCACACGGGCGGTGGCATGGCACGGAGCCGCTTTCGAGTAGCATGGGGTTATGCAGAAAGAGGTAGACTAGCCCTCTGCTCGTAATTCAAAGTGAATTCATTTTACCTGTGGCGCAGCAGTCAGATCCTGAGCCAGGCAGGAGAAAACACTTGTCAGGGTGATAAATGTTTTATGCTCAGCCACCTGTGCTGTGACAACACCCTTCAGCAGACTGTTCCTCAAACGAATTGCCAATCACCTACGTTCCTTTGGTGAAGGAGATGCCATCCCGCAGTCTTTATCTGCACTAATAATCCCTACTAGGGAGGAGACAGGCTTGGAGGATGTCCCTGGCCACAGCCAGAGCCTCTTAGGGCTGGGGGTCTCCTTGAGCAAGGGTGCAAAAACAGGGACACAAGTCCAGGGGACACACTCCTGCCAAGGATTCCCATTGCTTCTCTGCTTCAAATCACATAGGACTTGTAAAAGGTTGAGCAAAGTCAGCCATATCCTGTATTTGAAAAGTGAGGGTGGAAAGGAGCTCTTTTCTAGCAGAATTTGAGGCCATTCCTTTGAGGTGCCAGGGAAAGGTAAATAAGAAATCGTCCTTTTTTAAAGAAAGTGGTTAAACGTTACACACAGAAGTATACTTTATTAAAAGAAATAAATCAACTCCTTGAGCACCTAAGAATCAACATGAACCTGTCTACAAGCTCTTGTTTGGTGGGTGTTTTAGGACGAGAAGAGTTTCTATTTTTGATAATCTTTGTTTATCAAGACTTAGAGCTGCACATACAAATCCGTTTCTCTTCACCTCGCCAGAATTTATAGCTGCAGTCAGTCTTTCAGGGGAATAGCCATCAAAGCCTTCAGCAGACGTGCAGTGACCAGGAATTGATATTGCATCAAATCCACAGAGAAGAGATGACATGATGTTCCCCCTGGGATCCTTGTGAAAATGACACAGAAAAGACAGAAATGTTTGCAGATTGCATTGTCAACGCTGCAGAAAATGTAGCAGCCAAAACAAGAAATAATCTTGGAAATGACAAGCCCTCATTGAAGGTTAATGCTTACAGAGATGTGGGAACGAGTCCCAGTGGTACATTATCAGCCAGGCTCTAATAAATGTGTTTTCCATGAGCTTACGTGCCAAAGGCTTGATTGTCAGTGTGGCACTTCTGAAGTGTAGGTATACAGAGTCCTGAGTGCTGCTGAACCAGCCAACAGCTGTAGATACCTGATGGAGGAGCTGATCCATGGCTGTTAGCTGTGGGTCATACCTGCAAGCCAGCTCAGCCTTTCTGCTCTGCTGATCTGCCGGAAGCACAGGATTAGCTCAAGAAGCAGGAGAAGGAAAAACTGGACCATTTAAAAAACTTGTCCAGTGGTGGACACCATGTCTCAGTGTTAAGTTCTCAAAAAAACCCCCAATAGATGCAACAAATAAAAGCCATCCATCTATCAGGGCTGAATGTATGTGTTTTCTGATTTCCTAACATGCCATTGGCAATTGCTAGAAGCATCTATTTTTTGAGCTATGTGCCTAAATTGCATGTTCCAAATGGATAGTCTAGCCTTTGTGTTGAATAAATGCACATTTTCTTTACTAAAATGCCTAGTTGACTGGATGCTAATAGAAGTGAATGTGAAGTCAAATAGAAATGTATGCTCACCTGAGCCTGTTGATAGTCTGGGTGGTGTCTCTGAACTGGACACTGTAGGTGGCAATAGTGACGTAGTTGTCATTGATTTCAAGCTGCGTTTATCCCCTCTTGGCTGAAGTGATAGCCTTTTGACTGAGGTAGAGAAGTTTGCAATTATCTGTAGGGCTGTCAAATATTAAGTTGTTCTAGTTTTATTTGTTTTAACTTCATGAGTACTCTACTGCTACTGGAATGCCCTCAAAAAGCCCTTCCCTAAGGTACCGGAAAGCTGTGATTGACATCTCACTTACATCCATGCAAAATGCAAAGGTATATTTGATGTATGGGAGCCATCATTTGCACATTCTGTTTCAAGTAAATAGAGCCAAACTATTTGCTTCATCTGCACAAGGGTCTCACTAAAAGTTTCAACATGAACAAGGGTTGCAGATTATTTTGTAATCTGCTGTGAGCATCAGTCAGTAGCATTGCAATTAAAAAGGATTGCTGAGATGAATAACATTTTGAATTTACTATTGCGATATTACCTGCCTGACTCCTTGGCTGCTGTAAATCAACACACCGGCCCGACTCTACCGGAAGTATAATAATTAATGCCAGCTGGAGATCTGGCCCACTATCAGACTACAAATTTCTCTTTCAGAAACTATTTTACTAGGTAAGGTGGCCAAATATATATATATATATGAGTGTCTTAATTAAAATGGATGTCAAGAGACCCTGAATTTTAGTGATGAATAATGCACACAAGTAACAAGGACACATTGCTCAACATTGTGTGTGGTGAAACACAGGAACCTAAAAGGAAGCTTGGAGAAATGTGCTATTCTATAAAACCAACAGAATGGACTCCCAGCTTCATGACTTTAATACTGGGTATGTGATCTTCTTTTCATATACCTGTATCTAAAGTCCTATGTTTGCCACCCCAGCACCAAGTTCAGTGTGGTGGCAGGGTTACAAAGCAGGCAATAATATGTACAGTGTACATTAGAAGAGTGAGTTTTATCAAGGATGCCTGTTAAATAGCAAGAGAGAGGAAATCTGCCATGAAATCCAGAGGAATTGAGCTCGAGTTGCTACAAGTAGATTGAGCATGTTTATGTCTCAGCTTCCTTCATTTCCTGGTTCCTCGGCTGGTTGAAGATTGCTGAAGTTGGTAAATGTTTAATCTGACTTCGGCTGTATTTCCCATTGCTGCGGGCACAAGCGATCAGTTCGCAGAAGCACTCTCTTTGCATATTGTAATCAGTTTCCTAGATAAAATATTAATACTCCTGAGTATACCCAAGGCGCACATGTAGGATTTCTCTTCGCTTCTGAATTCTAATACGTTAAATTTTCAGTACTCAAGCACCACAACAGACTAGCGGGGTGGGAAGGGCTGATCTTAGGTTGACGTCTGGAGCAGGAGTAGCACGGAGAGCCACAGTCTGAGCTTTGCCACGCTGCCACCGTAGCGCGGCTCTTCCCTGGCACATGCGCAGATGTGGTTGCAGAAGACTCATTTCTCCCAGCTGTGCTGTTCCTCATGCTCTGCTGCTCCAATTGGTGTCAGATGTGCAAGGGTTTTAGCAGTGGCAACAAACTGAGATCGCTCCATATATTTAACAAGGGCTAAGACTGAGGTGGTAGCACCATTCTGGCAGTGGCAAACGTCCCCTGAGAAGTTACATCTCTGTCTTTCATCCTGTCAGCCAATCTGCCAAGAATCAACATTGTCTTGTAAAAAGACCATGTCGTACATCTCTTTATTTCACCCTTTTCAGGTGTGTGGTTGTATGAACTACCGAGTTCCGGATGGTGAAGCAAACAGCAGCAAAGTGACTGTGAAGCTGACTCATCACATATGGATTTTTTTGATTTTTTGTGTTTTTTTTTTTGTTGTTGTTATTGTATACTCATATTTTTCTGCTGAAAAGAGATTTATCTCCCCGCCCTGCCCTCCCTTCTTTTTTTAGTTTTTGTTTTGTTTTGTGGTTTGGGTTTTTTTGTTTTTTCTGTTTGTTTGTTTGTTTTGGTGTGTTAGCCCGCTCTTCTTACTACCACTACATACAGATTTTGTTATGCATCCCTTGACGGAAGAGAGGAAGAGCTCTGAAACTTGAACACGATCTTGAGTTGTCCTCTAGGATCATGTGCTGTTGCAGTGTGGTGCCCTTCAGCAAAAGCATGCGTCTTTTTTTGTATTCCTTCCCATTGCACCTGGCAGGCACTGGGATCCCTGTTTCCGCACCTAACAGAAATCCAGACCAAGCCTGCCTGCTCTCCAGCAGACCTTGTTCAGTGCTGCTGAAAGCAGAGTCCAAATGGCTCCAACCAAACCGAAGCCAACTGCAAAGAGAGAAGTTTATTTCCTGACTCAATATGATGCAATGAATTCAGTGAATTCCTTGTCAAAGTAAGATGCACTTTGACACCTATGAGCACGTGTCATCAGCTTTCTGTAGTGTCTGATAGCTCACCAAGAAGTTGTATGTATTTTTGATGAAGCATAGTTACCTTAATTATTTTTCAGAATACAGACAATATGTCATTACGTCCTTCATGCTATTTCTTTCTCCTCATTACTTCTGTTGATGGTTTGTCAACTCGTCAGTTAACTCTTCAGCAGCTAGCTTTGAAAAACCATGTTTGAACTGATGCTCAATTGCCCTCTCCTTCATTTGCATCAGAGGTGAAAACAGGAGGTTCATGTATCTCGCCTTGGGAAGCTGCTGGGAAAAAAGCAAATATTGCTGCTGTGAAAAGGTTGTGTTTACCAACTTCTGAAATGGCAGTAAGTCCATGTCTGTATCAGTGCAAAGTGCAGCTATTAATGGGATTATCCCAGAGGAAGGTGTTTGCTCTCCTAGGGCTGCTGGGATGGGACATGGAAGGAGCCAGGACTGCAGCTTGCTTGTGATGGTGACCCATCTTGTGTGAGTGTTTCCTCAAGCCACCCCCACCGCTGACCCCCATCTCTCGCCTGTAGCTTTATATCGAGATTTGAAACTCCGCAGGATGGTGGCCACTTTGTTGTCACCCGCATCCATTGGGATGAGCCTGTGCTGTGGGAGCTGCAGTGGTGCTGAGCTAGAAGTGACACTGGTGATTAGTGACCCAGTTTACCAAACTCTGCTGAGTAACTTCAGCTTCAGCCTTGCTGGATTGAATTCTGTTTTCAGTTAAACCAATGATACGTGGCTAAAGAAAACAGCCCATGGGGTTTTTACAGAAGGGAGAGAGATGGTCCCTTGTTGGAATTCTGCAGCCACAGGAGACAAGGATGTTCTAGGTGTTGTCTTAATGAAAAGGTCTTTCATGTGTATAATTAAACACAATGTATGTTATTACAGCCACATAGCTTATAAAAGGAGAGAAGAATGTTTTGTATGTTATTTACCAATATGTCACAAGTACAAAAATGCTGACAAGAACCTCATTGGCAGTTCAAAGAACATCCATGTGTTTGCCCCAGTAAAAACAGCAGTGAAATGGCGTGGGCAGTGGGGAGGGACCCTTAGCTCCTATTTTCAGTGCTGATGCTGCAGTAGCCGTCAGTGACACTAAATATTATCCTACCTCTGTCTGTCTTTAGCTATGGTTGTGTCGTGCAGCTGCTTTGCTGGGTGCAGGGAACGGTGTTCCACTCAGACGCTGCCTGTGGGGCAAGGTCTCATGCTGGCTCCCTTTCTCTTGGAGCCAGGACGGCTTGTTGGACACCTAGGGCTCCAAAGGCACACGAAAGGGTTTTCTGGCCAGAAGGTAAGAGAAAATTCATCTTCACTCGGGCAGAAAATTGTAACTTAGTCTTTCAATCAGGTGTTGAAAGTAGTGCCAGAAGCCAAACTCGGGATGACTCAGGATTCCTTTAGAAGTAAAAATGTGTCTCAAGTTCTATCATCTTCTTACCCTGACAAAATTTAGCTTTTAATAGCATCTAACTTGTGCAGGTGTCTGCTGGTGTCTTTCCTTATCAACTGAAAAAAGAAAAAATGAGATAAACAAGTAGTTTCTGAAAAACTAAGACTTGGGGCTGAAGCTCTGTTGCACACCTGGTCCAGCCTCTAACATTTTGGGAGGAAATGGGGGCAAAGCCACACGTGGACGCTCGTACAGCAGCAGGCACAAGCACGCTGTCAGCTCTCCTGTTCACTCCCAGGGAGAGCCTGGCAGCTTCTCCTCTTGCAGGTCTGATGTCTGTGGGTTTGAGGTTGCAACAGACTTTCCTTGCATTGTGTAAAATTTTGGCTCTGAAAGGAATAGACTCACACTTGCAAAAATATTTCCATAGGTGGTTTTTCGGTTTGTTTGTTTGTTCTCTAGTCTATCAGTTCTTGAGAATTTCTAACTCCTTACATTTGGTTCATGCTCTTTGTGAAGATTACACTCATTTGAAAAAAAAAATACTTTGTGACTTTTGTGATCAAGGCGAATGAATCGACACAGCTCAAATTTTGAACACTGAATATTAAGTTCGCAGAGTAACTCTGTCACCAACAGCAAACACATGCAAACCAATGTATCCAACAGAGCAGTTCAGCAAGGCCCACAGCTGAGTGGTGGCATGACGCTAACAAAACCGTGGAAAAAATATCCCAACAAAATCTGTTCTTTTCCATGATTTATTTGCTGCCTTCTAGTAATGTTAAATACTGTTCTGATGTGAAAAGATGTCATGTCCGAGATCTTAGGGGTATTATTCAGCTCTGTTACTACTTCTGGATCATGCATATATAAGAACCTGCTGATAAAAAGAGGGCTCAACCATTGCAGATGCTCCCATTGCATGAGTAAAGAGTAGAGCAGCACTGCTGTGAAGCAGGTCCACCTTCAATCAAGTTTCTCTGTTCTAGGGAAAGCCAGCAAGAGTCTGGAGGTGTGGTGGACAAGTATTTTTAAAAACAAATCAGTGCAAGTTATTCTCTTGTTCCAGTGCAACTTTAATGGCTAATGGTAATCTGGGAGGGTTTAGCTGTTTGTTATCTCGGTGTGCTAGCTACTGCTGGTGGATTAGCCAAAACCTGTTTGCAAAAGTGACAGTTCTGTGATATTCAAATCTGTCTTGTGATATTTATATGCCAAAGAGCTAGAGCTTTTGTGAAGTGCTAATATGCTTCTATATTTATGGAGGGTTTCTCCATTGAGACTGTGAGTCTGCATAGCCTTCTGCAGGCAGGCAGCAGTGCCCCACACCCACAGGAGGTTCAGCTAAAACTCTGTGCCTTCCCAGACTCCGTGCTGAGAGGCAGGGGATACCAGTCTCGGCTTGGCGTTGCACTAATATGGCTGCATGGTTTCTGGTCCATCCACACTGCAGAAAAATGCACTCGCCCTTGGGTGCACACAGCTGGGCAGGTCGACCCTCTCTGGATTCCTCTGCGTAATGGGATGGGTAGTCTCACCCCTGTTTTAGCATTTTCTGCAAACCTATTTGCAAAGTCCTCCCTTGGACTACTTTGGGCATCCTCTTCATCTGCTTGCAAGACTGATGACATACACCAGAGCAGGTTCAGAGAAGATCTGCTGGGATGATGAAGGGAAGTGAAAACGTATCAGACAGGAAAAGATAAAAAGTGCAGTTTGCTTAGTCTAGCAGAACAGGGATGAGAGGAGACGTGATTGCTGTCTATGAAGAAACCAGGTAAACAAACGTCTTGGAGAGGGCAGAGCTCTTCAATTTAAAGCAAGTCCAGGCAGAGGTGAGAGCAGAACTTGTGTCTCCAGCTGCATTTCAGCCCTCATGTGTCACACAACCCCCCTTTCCCTGCCACATGACCAGCAGTCGCTGCTTTTCCAGCCAAGCTGAGCCAAGCCAATACCAGGTTGGTTCCAGTAAAATGTGAAGTGTAAGTTTAATGCAGAATCCAAACAAAGCTCTGCAATTTTTTTCTGCACATTTGTATTATTTACAGTTATTCTCCACCTCAAATGTATTTACATTTCTGTGAAGTGAAAGGGTGTTATTTTAAAATCACATCATCATTCAGAAGAAAGTAATTCTATGAGTAAGTTTCAGAGATATCATCAGTCACTAGAGATGGAGAAAGTTGAGAGGGCACGAACCCCTTGCAGTAAATACATTATTTTTTCCACTCAGAGGAGCATGCAGGGGAAAAAAAGTTTGCCAATCAGTTGCACAAGCCCTAGAACTTTATCACGCCTGACCACAAGTTTTGTCTGTTCGCGCGTTTTATCACTAGGGGTTTGATGCCACTGAGATGAGTGGGACTTTAAATGCAGCAGCTAACGCAACACGCACCATTTCCTTTTACAGGAGCGAGTTCTGGAGCTCTTTCAGTCCTCAGGACTGCAGCAGGTTTTTCTGTGTTCCTGCCATGTTCCTGCTGGGAAGCATTTGTCATGTGGAGTTCCATCACCTCCCGTGCAAAGCCAAATCCCAAACCCTCCTGGGAGTAAAGCCTAACCGGTGGGCAACACACTGCTCTGCGTCTTTCTGAAGCAGGCAGCAGCTTCTAGATGCCCATGGGAGGGACGAGGAACCTCTCGATCCTTGCGTGCTTATCCTAAATACACACAATTAGGTAAAGTTAGGTGGGTGTGGGAAGGGTTATCACCATGAAAGCTGTGTGGGTGGAATAGGAAACAGACCACGAGCTGGCACTGCTAAAATGTCTCAGTTGAAATTGCAAACAATGATTTGCTGTCTTGCTTACCTTGATATGTTTATATGAAGGGAAAATAACATTCCCCAGTAAAACCACTGGGTTTACAGCCTGACAGGTGCAGCGCCCTACACTGTCAGGCGTATCCAAGGGCCTTTTCTATAAGCTCAGTTAGGATAAACTCTGCAATGCCATGTGCCGCATGCAGACTACTGAATAAATTCCTACCGCAGAAATACGAGCTGAGTTCCAGGTGACAATAAATGTGAATTATGATGGAGGAAGAAGGGAATGCTTTATCTTTCACTACCATATGAAACCCTGAAATATTCACTGAAATAAAATCTTTTGCTAAGAATTCTCCAGCTAAGCCTTGCTTAGAAGGCTTAAGGGATACGATGGTGTGTTTTAAGATTACTTCTATGGCAATAAAAGTGCCTGTGAGAGACATCCTAAGTGATTCCTTGAGAAGCGGAAAAACTACAACAGCAAGAAAGCTCAGGATTCATCAGAAAATTGTAGGACTTTGCAACACTGAGCAAAAATACTCTGCTTTCAACCCCTGCCTCCAACTCCCCCTCCCAAAATAAAATCAAGTTAATCTAAAGACCATGGTCTTTGTTCCTGGGAGGTAACCAGGAAAGAAAGGGTAAATGTACGAACTGAAGCAGGTCTGTGGAATTAGATAGCGCTGCCTATCACATCCAAGGTATCTGGGATATGCTTGAATTAAATACGGTAGTGCTGTGATCATATTCTGGCTGATTCAGTGTAGGAGTCTCACTAATCACCTCCTCTTCTCTCCTGGAGCTGCCTCCAAAGGCAGCTGAGGTAGTAATGCAAATGTTCAATGACCTCTGACAGTATTATCACCGTAATAACGACAGCAGGTATTAATGAAGATTCTTCTGCATCAATTTGATAGGGATGCTTTGCCTAACTGTTAATCAGCTAAGAATGACCGGCAAAAATTTATGACTCAAGACAAATTAACCAAGTCACGGAGGAGAAATTAATGTGTGATTCCTGGTTCTGATAAAATGGTCTGGTGGCAATGCTGTTTGGCTGGAAGGTTCATAGGTTTCAAATTTTCTACGGTACTTCTGTTGTTTGCCAAGAAGATGATAAAACATTTTGGTCACATGCTTAATTTTCTGTAGCTGTTAAGGTGAGTGGCACTGCTGCCCTGCCATTCAGCAGTTAATCTACTAGAAAAGAATAGTGCTACACCTAGGAGTAAGTGGTGCTTGGAGTGTTTCTGCAGTTGTATGAGACGTGGTGCTGGACCTTGTAGGGTCACACAGCATGGAGGAAACCTCACACATAGCTGGGGGTGTGGGAAGAAAACTGACCTCATGTTCAGATGGTTCAAGCTGATTTAGAGCTAAATTGCTGCAATATCAATTTTGGCAGCTTTTTAGGGCATCATTCTTCTCAGGCTGTCTAAAGGATGAAGTATGTACGGGCATATGGACGTATATGGACAGTTAAAACACAATGATAAGAAACAGGAATATTGCTGGGGTGCTGTAGCTGTGTTTAAAGCAAAAGTCAAGTCTAGAAGGTGGACACTTCATAGCTCAGTTCCTGGGCAGATTTAACCCACTCCCCTTTCAATATCCACAGCACATCCATTCACTTCACTGTTATTTCTCCCCAGGGTATACCACAGTAAATGCATTTTGCAATATTACCCAAATTAACTCTGAATTCAGAGTAAGGCCAGAAGAAATTCCAATTCTGTGAAGTCTTACACAAATATACCCGTCTACACTAAGGAAATGACAGCAGGAGGTACTAGCAATGCAGTTGTTTTTGTAAGGCATCCTTATCACTGACAATTGTATTAGGCTAACTAATAAATCCCCTCTTCTATAGTTAATAAAATTTAGGGTGTAACTATTTATCTCTTTGCTATGTGAATCCAAGAATGAAATGGGTCAGCAAAGGTGGAATGCGCTACGACATTATCTGTTGCCCTTTATGCTTTATATAGACATTGGATTGATCAATGCATCTTTCTAAAATAAATTAAGACATATGAGCATGTGAATGCAAATATTAAGCTTGTCCTAAGACGTGGGCAGTTGGCAGTTATTGACTGCTTAGAAACTCTGAACAAATACTATGGATACTCTGGAAATATTATCTGTTTATAACCTTTTAAAATTATCTATTGAATTTATAGTTCTTGAGTTAACTGTAAATGGAGGATCCTCCATCCATTCTAAAAAGAATGAAGCTCTTCAACTTTTTCCTTTTCACCTATTCATACAAGCCAGGCATGCTCTTCCCTCCGTCACAGCCTACAAACAGATCATTCCTTTTGTGTTACATTGTCTTTTTGCTGACTGAAGTTTTCACCCAATTTTGACCTTACACCCTTGTGGTTATAACTCCATATCTTTTTTTAGCATCACTTCTGCTGACAGCAGACATCCAATGGAAATGTTTCTCTTCATTCTGTAATTTTTCTGCCCTCGACAATCTCTATCTATGAAAGAAATTGGACTTTTCTTTCTGTATTTTTGTGGGAGCTGAGGTGAAGACTAGTTTCAGCAAACCATCCTAACAGCTTATTATTTTTATTCCTCCTACGTGATCTCTCTTCTTATATAACTTTATAAAGGATGCGTTTCAAACCAGCACAGTCGGTGCTCCCAACAGAGCCACTTTTCTCCCTTGCCTCAATGTGATCGAGGTGGGGTTGAGCCCACCAAGGGCTTCGCTGGCCCCATGGGGCCCACCATCACAAGCACAAAGCACGTGAGGAACAGGACAAGTGGCTGGGAAGGCAAGCAGGTGGCACGAGAGGCAGAGGCATGGCAGCATCAGCCTGTTCACCAGCAGTGGAGCTTAAATTAGCCATGAGACCATAGGATTAGAAAAAGATACCATTAAGACTGCTGAAGTTCAATGAATCTTCTCATTTTTTTACCTCCCCTTTCATCAAAATGTTCAAAATTACAGGACACAGCATAAATGACTTCCAGTATTTCACCTTTTTCTTTTCTAACACTTCCAAAAGATCTTTGGTATTGTTCCCATGAAGATATGAATATGCTCATAGATACTTTATAATAGAAATATTGACCTTTGTGCCTCTGCCTTGGCACTAGCATGACTTTACTGTTCTGAGTTGACCTCAGTAAGGGCCAGCTGCAAGTGTGGCCGCAAGGACTAACTCAGAGGAGAGAAATGATAAGACAAACTGTGAAATAGATGAATATGCCCTTTGGTAATACCAACAACCACTTCAGCTTCTCAACCTTGGCATTTGCAAAGATTCTATCCGAAACACTCAGAGTATTTGTAGCTGTGTAATTCACTGGTATCTTTACTACATGCAGGCTTTTAGGTGTAGAAGTATAGACTGATAAAAACCAGTGTGTATTTCTCTCTGCAGCATTCTCAGTTCCTATATGGTAGGACTATTTGTCATGTGTTGGCAATGTCTACTCTCGATGTTTTCAGAATCTACTACAGTTGGTAAAGTTTCTCCTCTCTGTTAAACATACGTCTCACTTCAAAATTGCTTCAATAGTCTTCTCATCTCTACTGAATTCTGCACCGTGCTTCTGAAAGGGCAATGCCCACATTTTGTCCTCTCTACCTGGAGTTAGCTCCATGTCAGTGTCATGTAGCCAAAGGCAGAAGTGGAGCTCAGATCTTTTTGCATTAGAGGAGGATCCAGGCTTAATATATACTAAAGGGTCCATTTCATTAAAGCATACGCCTTTTTAGTACGGAAATTATCAATTTATGTTTTGGGTGGAAAACTCTATCAAGGGTTTATGAACTTCAGAGCCAGGAAACACAGCCACCAAATAAATCTTGAGAAAGTGGTGGTTTATTTTAGGAATCATAGACAGTGTATTGCTCTGAGGAAGACGGATTAGATAATCATCAGAAAAAAATAGGAACTTGTACTAAAGAGTCAGTAGCAAGAATGGAATTTTTTACCTTATTTTCAATTAATCATGTTAATCTTGAAGAAAAAAATTCACTTCTTAGCTCCCCTTGAGCTGGGCTTCATTCATAAAAGGTCTTTCAAAGAATGACTAAGAAAGAAAAGAAAGTTGAAAATGAAACTGGCCAGTTGATTAGAATCGATTCATACATGGTGTGTTAGGATGCTGAGAGCATCCTAAAATGTGCACAAACCAACATTTTGGTTGAATGTATCTACATTGCAGTTATATAAATAAAAAACCAAAAATCACTTAAATTATGTCTGGTAATCAGATATCATGAACGAATAGAAGAGCTTGGTAAAGAGCCAGCTTGACTAAGCAAGGTTTTCCTATTCAAAGGCAATATTGTTCAGAAAAAAAAGTTCACTCTCTTTTAAGATCTCCCCCCCATGATTAAAACACTTTTGGTTAATGAAGGTTTTTGCAAGTCACGAGTAAAGCTTTGCCAGTAACTTCGTAAAAAATGAATAAAGCTTCTTTTGCAATAACTTGAAAATGCCAGGACTACCAGTGTTTTTCAAGGGTGAAATCGAGTCAATAAAGCCTGAACTTCTTTTTTCTCATCCTGGGAGCTGTTATTAAATGTCTTCAGTAGAGATAACAGCACCAGCCACTGATACTAGATGTAGTGAAGCAGTGATGGTATCTTGTAGAGTATCACTGCTGTGTTAAACACGATAGTAGACAGATATGAATGACACCCTCCAGCAGTATCTTTCATTAGAACAACTGGGTAAAAGCAGAAAATGCTGTTAGACGCTGCCTTGGTGGAACATTTATAACAAATAACTGACGGGCAGCTGTTAGCCCAACACTGGCAGCGCTGCCATGCAGAATTTGGCAGCTGTGACAAGGCACACTCAAACTCTGTAGTATCACCCTGGCAGCTGTTAAATTCTTCTCCACCTTGTCCTATCTTTTTCTAAATCCTCCACTTGATTTCACGAAAGGGGCAAAGTGTGCTACCTGTTGCTGCCCCTGCCTGCAGTCCAAATATTTCCTTCCCCAGTGCAGAAAAGAGGAGTGCACGTGGCAGCTCTTTTCAGTATGTGCAGAAGATGTGGGAAAGAAATGCCTTTTAATTTCATGTTCTATCTGGGAGACCACTGTGATAATAATAATTAAAAAAAAAAAATTAGGAGAAAGTGCACAAGCCTGTATGAGAATACGCCTAGCATTTCTTCAAAACTGTAGGAGAGAGCTAAACTGAGGATGGAAAGATATTGAAGAGCTGGAAAGAAACAGTGAGAGAGAAGAAATAGGAATGTTTTCCTCATTGTAGCAAATTTCTTGGTAAAGAGAAAATATTTATACACAGTGACTGATTTTCTACCAGCAGTGGAATAAAGGACAAAATGACCAGCTGAAATAAAATATATTGAACAAAAATATGCAAATGCTATGTTACGTATCATATGACAATTCTTCTTGGTCTCTATTGTAATGTCAAAATATCCCCAAAGATCTGTAATATGTTATTGCCAAAATATCATGCCCTAAAAAAAGCAAACTGTTTTATCATCGCTTGCTTAAAATGTCTTATTGAATGCAGGAAACCTTTAGGGTCGCAGGGGTTCGGTTCACATTGCTGGTCAGCCAGTTGTCCCTGTTCATTCCCTTGGTTCAGCTCATGTCTACAAAACACAGTGTCAGCTAGGACACTTAACCCACACCTGCAGATCTGACCTGTGCACCTCTGTTTAGTAAAAGATCAATCACTGCCTCTCCAGAGAGAAACTGCCAAAGTTTCAATCAGAGGAAAAACTTTTCCTTCCTCTGTTAAGCAAACACCAGTGAAGAAATCTGGTGGTGACTGCGGAACAAATTATTTGTTCCTCAGCAATTTGACAGAGAAACCACAAGCTGCTCCCTTGCTTACCTACAGAACTACACCCTGATGCAACTTGAGGCCATTTTGTCTCGTCCTGTCTCCCATTACTTGGGAGAAGAGACCGACCCCCACCTGGATACACCCTCCTTTCAGGCAGCTGTAGAGAGCGATAAGGTCTCCCCTCAGCCTCCTTTTCTCCAGGTTGAACAACCCCAGTTCCCTCAGCCGCTCCTCATCGGGCTTGTGCTGTAGATCTCACTGGCTTCATTGCCCTTCTCTGGACGCACTCCAGCACCTCAATGTCTTTCTTGTAGTGAGGGGCCTGAAACCAAACACAGTATTGGAGTATTCCAATCCAGAACCAGCCCTTTCTCAGCGGACACTCCATACTCATGCAGCCACGAGGACTATTTCCTTTCACCCTAAAACCCTGAAGATGACGGGCAGCCAAGACAGGCTTGCACAATGCCTTGTCCCAATGCCTGCTACTGTCCCACTCGCCACTTTACCAAAAGCAGCTAGTGGGTGATGGATAGCTGCTCTAAGAAAGAAAGGGCAGTCATTTAGCTTGTAGAGTTGCAGCTGTCTTTGGTGGACGATGCTGCCCTAAGGTAGCCAGTCTGGTCTGCAGTTTATAAATACGGGATTCCTTATTTAAAGCAAGCTGCCTGGTCGTGATGTCTGCAGCAGCATCTCCTACTGCTTCTTGTGGGGTAGGAGATTGGCTCCCGTGTTGATAGACAGCAACTTGTCTGTCATTCATAATACATAACAAAACTAGTGTTTCCTTGTGCTTCTGGTAACAGCTCTGTTAACAGATGACGGCATTTGGAAAAATTTATATTCAGCCCTGGCAGTCAGTGTCTTTTAAATAATCTGGTCTGCTTCCATTCCTTTAAATAAACTTGCATTATTCATAGATATAACACCAATCCCATGACTTAAGTGCTATCATATACTGGAATTAAATCATAATAATTCAGTTCTGGGGGCTTGTGGTTTAGTTGAGACTTGAAAGGACTTGGTAATGCTTGCCTTTGTCACCTCCCAGCAGCACCAAAATACATCTGGGCACGGAGCCACCAGAGTTAAGAAAATAGCAGCTAGCACAGAATTTTGCTGTATAAGCTACTATGAGTTCCTTATTAAGCTGTCTACGACAGAATGCTTTAGATTATCTTCCATATCTTTGAAATCAACCATGATCCAGCTCTAAAAACACAAAACATCACCTGAAGGATGATCATCGTGCTTGACCACTTCATTCCCCAGGTACAGCAGATTGCTTTTCAGCAAGCACAAAACTCACCGGTACAGAATCGAGCATTTCCTTGGAGACTGCTCTGTGTCTGCAAAATAGCTTTGTGCAAAAGCTAGGTGCCATCTGAAATTCAGTATGCTCTGTTCAGAAAGCAAGGTGCTCTTCAAGGTGATTTTTTTCTAATAAAAACATACCTCACAGCAAAAAATATATCTATATGGTGTATCGCCAACAAAGACACCGTGTGCGTTTTTAAGGAAGGAGATAACTACAAGTGACAATACAGTATTGAAGGGCTGAGGTATTGGTATCATTATCAGTGGCAGAAAAGCCCAAAGCAAAACAGAACGGGTGACACCCAAACTTTTCACGTCTGTCCTAGTTTTTCTCCTCAGGACTCTTCTGTTGTGTGGATGTAGAAAAGGGAATCACTCCGATGCTGCTCTTGTTCATTCCATGCATTTGATATACTCTATTTAGCACACACATGATGCACCCTTAATTTTTTTTACCTACCCGAGTTATGGGTGCTGTGGATGCTCAGGATGCAGCCAGAGAAATGGGACCCAGACTAAGCAAGCGGGTACTTCAGGAGCGACTCCTGGGTTTTCAGAGTGCTGCACAAAACCTAGCTCATGCAGAACTTCATTTTTCTACACAAAACGGCATATGCAGTTGTTTGGGGAAGAATAATACAACATTTCTTCTACCTTACAGGCCTTCCTAGTGCTAATTTTGCAACATCTTCCGCTGTTTTCTTGGAACACTGAACGTTTTGTAGTAGTTTCACAGCAGTAGTCAGCATACTTCTACTACACTGTCATAATGGTGATATACTATGTAATAAGGAACTTTTTTTTGCTGAATTAATGATTGCTGTCTATGGAGAAGAGCCTCAGCATTATTTAATTTCCCAGCTCTTAAGAATGCTTCTCCCAGAGCTGCACTGCACTTCTGCTGCATTAAAAATAAAAAATAGGAAGGGAAGAGACACAGCTTTCAGGGCTCGCTCTGACACGAGCAGTCAAAGCAGCAGGCAGATATCTGACATTTCTCTTCAGAAAGGGAGAATTACCGTGTTTTTGTAGACATGACATGTGAGATACAAATGGGGGCCACAACTTTTAATTGCTCCTCTTTGTAAACCAGACTTTGATGTATGCTCAGCCTGTGTCACAGTTGGAAGATCTTTTTTGTGGGTATGGCAAGTTATAAGTGCAAGGAAGAAAACAGCACAATTTTGTTTCAAAAGGAGCTTGTGTGTTTTACTTTATTAGCTTTGGAGACACAGTTTCACATTATCTCTTAATTGCATAAAACTTAGGCATTTGATAATTGTAATTATCCTTTGTTAGCTAATATCTCACTTAACTGACTATTTCATGCTCACATCAATATTCTACTGCCTTCTTCTTATCAGCCCACTTTGTTTTAAACAGGAAACATTTCATATGGCGAGGGACTAAAATAATTCCTGAGTGTGAAGATCCTTAACGATTTGGTTGTGTGGCATGAAATGGAAAAAGCGTAACATTTCCCTCAGAGTGATTTTTCACAGAAAAAAAAAATGGTGATTTGATGAAACTTAAGTATTTGGGGCAAACGCATTCATTGCAGCCAGAGCTTTCTGTGGAGTGTGAAAACATTTTCTCCTTGGGTTGCCCAACTCCCCTGCTGCTACAGGGAGAGGCTTGCAGTCGCCCTGAATTTCTGCAAAGCCCCTGCCTGCCTTTGAATAATTTGGTTATTGAAAGCAGCCCTGTTTCCTCAGAAATCATGCGAGGCATGTTACTTTTTCCTCATATCGTACCATTGCAGTAAATGTGGATCTTTATTCCATCTTAGAAAAACTTTTTTATTATTATTCCTGCTGCTCTTGCCACTATAAGTAATGCGTTAGGCTGAACTGTACATGCAGCAGTGAGCTAACAAACAGTATATAATAGCTCTGTTATCTTGGGACATTATTCTTTGCTCTTGTCAGCTGCAACAGACCTGCTTGCTCGGAGCAAGCACGTCAGGGGGCTGATGACAAATGTCTGTGGATATGCCTGGCCTCAGAATTAAGTTCCCGCTCTGAGGGATATTAAAAAAAGCGCCAACAAATACAGCTATTTAAGAAGACTCTCAAATGTATGGGAGACAATCAAGTTAGGAAAGTGTATAATATCCGTCAAGGTATTTCAGCAGGAAAAGCTACTTTGCATGTAAATTTAGAAATAGTTCAAGAATTTAGATAAGAAAAGCATGCACTTTTTGTGCAAAAAATTGCCTTCAAAATTATAAAGCCTGTGAGCACAGGAATAACTTCAAACAAATCAATGCTCTCGTGAAACCAAAGCCTAAAGTGAATCATGTAATTTAGCTGCATTTGTTGCTTTGCTTTTGGAGGTGACGCCTATCAATGCAAGACGCCGAAATCAAACGCTCCACTGCATTAAGAGGGTTTTCATTGGGAATCCCTCTGAAATAAAATGGATATAACAGTGGAGAATGATGCCTAATTTACCAGCATATAAAATCTTGTTCCTGTTAAAACCAGTGGTACCTTTGACATTAATTCAGGGTAAAGATTTTGCCTTCTTTCAAAGTGTAACCCCAACCAGACAGACTGGGATTCTCCTTCCTGGAAGGTGAATTATGCCCTGGCTGGCCATTGTGCAAACTGATTCCCCTTTAATAATCAGCTTCGCACTTCATCATTTTTTCTCCGCGCGTCCAGTGTTGACCTTTCCCACACTTTATTTAATTTTCTTTAAATCATTGTGTTCATTTATTTATGAAGGAAGGTTTCCCAAAGGCTGAATCCCCCGATGCTCATTTTGACGAGTGTGTGTACGCATGACTGGAAACCTCTCGCTTTATTGTACTTAGGTGCTTGGGACACCCAGGTCACTCAGTACTGTGTTTTCTTTCTTTCTGGGTTTATTGGATTTATTCTGTGTGAGGGTGGTGATTTATGCATTAATAGGAAAAACCACCACAGATAATCTGCATGGCCCAATAATTGACTCTCCGTCAACTCTGTAATGTGAAGAGCCCCAAGGTTTCATTATCCATTTGGAATGTGTAATAGTACTTTTTTTTTTTTTAATTGTTGCTCTAAAAGCAAGGGTTGCTGAACAAGGGCTGAATTTTCTTGTATTATAACACCGTTGCCTCAGACCACTTTCAGACCCACAGATCGCTCTGCTGCTGTGGTTCCACCTGGATTGAATGAAAAAGAAGGAAATGACACATTGGCAGAAATTGCAGGTAGCCTTATGAGAAAAGTAGGAAAGACACACAAGAGATTCAAGATAATGTCTAGTGAATATTTTAGCTTAAAAGAGTCAAAAGAAGACAGACTTAACAACAGCTAAACTTTGTTGAAAAGATCAGCCTCATAGGTGATTTCAGAAGTTATCCTAATATCCTAAACACGCTTTCTGTCCGTAATTGGCTCTTTCAGAAATATTGAGTAGATTATTAAGTAAGTTATTTTAAATTTTCAGTGATTATTTGAATAAGGAAAATGGAGAATGTATTAAAGACATGGAACAGGTATTCCAGAAAGTGTCTTTGGGGTTTTGGATACATCTATTTATCGTGGTTAGAGGGAACTTAAGGCAGAATAGAAAGCCTTATATCACATTTTTAAGATAGATGAAGCCAGTTTGGCCTTTGGACAGAGTAGGAGCTCCATTATTTTACAGGAAATTTGTAGGAAAATAGAGAACTTGTATGTGACTTCTCAGCAGGTCAGCGAATAAGAATTGGCTTTGAAAATCACAGTGAATTTGTGCTCTGAAGTAACAGGTTGTGTAATGGCACTTACTTACAGAAGTGTTAGAAAACGGTACAAATCTCCAAGAGGCTGTTTAGAGTAACACTGGATGAATATAATGATTAGAGCATCGAGTAAAGCAGGGAAGGACTTCATAGTCAAGTTTCTCCTATTCTGAAAGAGAAGATAAAGCTGTGAGTTGGTTTTGGTCTTGGATGTATACATGCACCAAAGACTTGCAAGTGTGCAGGGCTATGGAAAGCAGGTGAGTTTTTTAAAAAAGATAGCTGAGGTAATCTTAAATACTGTAATTACATTGAGAGATAAATGGGAGGTGGAATTTTCCTACCTTTGGCTCAAAGTCTTCAGAAAAAACAAGGGGTAAGGAGTTATATTTATGTCCTCCCATTAACCATAGAATTGGCACAGTACAGGCCTTATTCCGCTACTGTATAGAGAAAGGCTTTAGTCCTTTCTGCTCCTTCTAAGCTGCTGTGTCATTCTTGTTCCACTTAGTGTGTCCAATCAGCATCAGCTGAATTCAGCACTGCAAGAAGACAGCCCGGATTTTTGCCCTTACCTGTGTTTCCTGCAATACATTATTTTTTCCCCTCTGATGCAGGTAATTTTTTTAATATACCTTGCTTGTTTCTTTGTCAGCAAACACATTCTCCATCTTAACAGCCCTTATTTTAAATGAACAAACACTCAACCAGACCGATACTCTGCAGACCTCAGTCTGGGGTTGGTCCAGCTGATGGAGGAGTCTCCTGATCTCTTAAAATCTCTCCTTTGACTTCCTGTACCCATGTCTCCCTCCTCTCCTGGTTGGTTTCGCACCTCTGTTAACACAAGGGAACCCAGAGGTGGGTCTTTTGAGCTGGGAAGTTGAAGGCAACTAATTCAAGCTAAAACTTTCCCATCCTGCTCTTGTTTCTCAAGTGGGTACAGCTTGTCTCTCACAGCTCAATAGACCTCAGGAATGTTAATTGGCAGGTTTGGGGAATTAGAAGGTTTTTATGTGTGCTGTGACAGGTGGCCGTTGCACAGAAATGTGAGAAGAAAGCATCCAAAAGTAGTTACTGGTTGCTAACAGGCTGGCAGAAGGTTTCAAGGGAAGCAGGAAAACGTGGTGGCAGAGGACACAAGCCAAGCCAGGATGCTTTGCTGGTAGGAGAGCAACCGCCCTGTTCCTGAAGTTAGCGGAGCCATGTATTTTAGTGATGTTGTTCTCCTTCCTTTCCCATCCCACTTGCAGCACTATTTACTGTGACTGTGCTATAAATAATGCTGGGGAGTGAAAGCTGTTTTCAGTCCAATGTACATATCCAGGAAAGCTCATCAAATCCAGATGCATTTCTTGAGCTGAATGATCTTCCTACTGGAAGGCAAACATGTAAAGATGATTCTCATATTTTGAGCTTGCAGCAAAATGGGCAGAGTTATAAATATATTCACCTTGATTCTGTTTTCACTGGTAATGTATGGATCACGTATTACAGTGGGTATTACAGCGGTAATCTCACTGTCCTGCTCTTTTCCTGCAATGTCTCTTTTCTTTTGAACAGCCAAAGCCTGAGCTTTTCTAGAAGGCATTTCCCAAGGCTTTTTAGAAGGTGGAAATGTCCCCACCCATAAGCTTGAGAGGGGTTAGGCAGACACAGATCACAGCTTCAGGCCTTTGACATATCCTTGTCTTAAATCATCATCATTAAATAACCCCAGGAAACCCTCTCCTGCTTGGTGGTACACAATGAAGCAAACAAGAAAGCCTGTTTATTGTAGCCTCCCTGTGCATCTACAAATAAATGCATACAAGGCTGAGGCTTGAATATTTTTGAAGGTCTTTTTTACTGCTGTGTTCTGTGTGGCTCCCTTTCAGCGTGTGCCTGATGCGTGAGTCACAAACTGATTTGAGATATCACAAGCCTTAGGGACTCCATACATATTTGCTGGTCACAGGTTATCTAATCCTAAGGAAATTGGTGTGGTCAGTTTGGCCTGGTGTGTGAGTTTTATTTCCCAAGACATATCATTCACCCGAGAAGAATGCAGGTTAGTGTTAACTGCTGCAGGTCTGAAACTTCGGGGTTGCCTTACTGTTTTTTTCAGCAAGAGTCATAAAGTTAGGAAGAGTCTTGCCTTCACCTGTGGACCCAACTCTTCTCTTTCTTTTTCTATGCGGGTAGTCATGTCTTGAAGTTAATTTTGGGGGAAATCAGGTCATAAACACACACACACACGTCTGTATATATAAAAAAATCGGCAGCTCTGTACATTTTGCATCTCCATAACTTGCCCTGAAAAGGGAAATTGCTGGTATCAGTTTGAGCCAGTGCCTGCTGACGGTGCTCATCTGTGCAGAATTCAGCTTAAGGTTACTAACGGGGATTGGATATTCATAATTTGAATCCTGTTTTTAAATAATGCCTCTTTTTTAAGTTAAGTCCATTAATAGGGCATTTTAATAATGTCCACACTGAAGACGTGTTTTCAAAAATAAGTAGAAAATATTGGAGGAGGGAATCATTTTGATACTGGGATGCATCTGCAGTTCCCCAGTGAACATCCAGCCCCAGAAAGGTACTGGCGGCCAGGCTGATATTTAAGGCTGTATCAGAGAAAGCTTTGTCTGTGACATGGCATGGGTGTGCGGGGCAGTGAGATGGGTAGGTAGCTCATTATAGCAGATCAACCATTCTCTCTAAGGAGCATTTCCTAAGGCTTTCCAGACATCCAACAGAACTGCGCTTGCCTCTTCTCCTAATTGTTGGCGTACCTGCTTTTACTGGGTACCATTGACCCAGTGGGGAGGATGCAACAGATGTTTCCATGGGGCGCAGGCAGTCACTATTAGGACCTGAGGTGTCAGCCTCATCCCAGGAGAGACATTGGGAACAAGCAGAGGTAGCAGAGGTTTCCAGTGAGATGGAGAGGAAGGAAAACAGCACTGATGCAAATTGTCATGGGGACAGGGAAGGGTCCGTGCTGGAAGTAATGGCACAGGAGAGAGGTGAGCGCATGGCCAAGCTGCAGGAAGCAGGAAGTGATGCTCCTGCATGATTTGTTCTCATTTCTCTTGTTCTTCCTACTCCTTAGCTGTCTGCCTGCTTATTCCTGCAGAGAGGAACAGAGTGTCCCATGGTGAGGGATGAAGGGAGGAAAACATCTCCTTCAGGAGTAGTTAAATTCAAAGGGATCTCTTTCCTTTGCATTGCTAATTTTGGTGGCATATACAGCTCTTGAATGTACAATCCATTTTAATAGACCTGTGGAGTACATGCAATTGCCTTTTTTAATGTGCTCAGATTTCTCAGAGCGTCTTTTTAATTTATTCAGTCCATTTTCCACAATCTTTCTAAATTTATTTCTTAAATAGCCATTTAAGAAGTTCTTTTCCTTTCTCACCAGCTCTTAGATAGGTGTCTCTAGTTATTCTGAATTTGCTAAGGAAGTTGCTGGAGAACTATTACAAGCTGAACTTTCCGGTTAATACAAGTATTTTGTGTTGATTACTTGTATTAGTCATCAGTCATAGCCTGAATTGGCATTGCTTGAGCATACATTAACCTTCTCGCTCCTCCTGATGGGGTATTAGGAAGTTACAACTATGTATCTCAAAACAACCGTAAAAGGGTTTTGCTTTCTGAAGAAACATGAATTACATTACAGTAATCAGCATTTTCTGGAGTTTTTTATCCATTAATGTCATTTCATGAAGTTTGAAGACTAGGAAGAAGTGTTCGGAGAACAAAACTCTCAGTAAGAAAAGCTGTACCACGTTTTGGAGTTTACTTATGTTACAGCCTGATTTGGCACAGAAGGATAGAGAGTTGCCCTTAAAACAGCTTATTCCTGAAGTCCTCCTTCTCCTAAATAAAGCATAATTGCATTTTCATTTCTTAGCTTCACCTGCATCTCTTTCTAAAGCATAACTGTCTTATAAATGCCTGTTTTCTAGAGATAAATACCATGCCCCTGGAAGGCTGCGCATCTTTCAGATGGAGGTGTCCTGTTGTCTGAGAAGCTGCTTTTGTTAATTATTTAAATGTTTAACCAGAAATGATTCTGGCATTACTGTTTCCCATTAGTGGCATATTTGTAGCTTGTGACTAAATATTAAATAAACGATGTTAAGGCATAAATCCCTACAGAGCCAGGCAGGCTCCTCGGCTGGTTCACCACAGTCCCATGCCCTGCATGTCTCACCATCCTCACCTTACGCTGAGGCCATGGTGAGCTTCTGCTTCTCAGAAGCTGACACTCAGGGTGTCAGTGCTGGGACCAAATGGTGGCTCCCAGCTGTGACACACAGCCTGCACACGGAATGTGTCCTACGGCAATCTCTTGCAGTGACCCTGTGCACATCTATTTTCCAAATCACAGCATAAAAGAAAGATTTAAAGCAAGATGCATTATCTAAGCCACCTATTAAAAACAGTTGAGTGCTCAGTGACTGGATGTATTCTCTATTAGGATGGGAAGTGTTTTCATAGAAGAGAAAAAGGAGCGCCCCCCCCCCCCCAACTCCTGTAATTACAGTGATAAGTACATAGGTTTCTGAAAGATTTGTTGTCATTAAAGGGGATGCTCCAGACATCATATGCATGAAATAAAAACAAATGGTTTTGTAAAGGCATAACTACATTTTTACCACCCTAACTTTATATTAATATACTTTATGGTTTATTAGTTCTGTTTTTATCACTAGTGTTTAGGATTCCTCTGAAGTGTATACGCTTTTTGTAAAATATTTTTATAAAATATGCAACCTTACCTGCCCTGGTAAAAGAAATTGCTTTCATTTTTGTATATTTTTGGATATTATTCTCCATTGTCAGTTGCAATGGCACAGAAAGTTGCAACTCCTTGTGCCCTTTTTCTTCACTTTCTTCTGGATTCCTTACCCATAAGAAATACAATTTCCTGGTGCAGTCTTCGCCGTTGCTTTGCTGCCACTTTGCTGTAATGCAAACCACATATACTGAGCCCTGGGGGACTTACAATGTAAGTGCCTAAGACAGAAAACGTAAAAGACAAAAGGCACACGCAGAGCGAGAAATTACTTTCTTCAGGTCACAAGACAGAGCTGGAGCAGCAGAGCGGCACCCAGGAATCTGCGGGGCCACTGACTTGCTTGACTGTAATATAGTGTACAGTCTTAAAGGCTTTTGCTTTTGTTTTCTACTGCCGCTTCATTCTGTTACCTGCTATCATACATAAACACTCTTTAGGTTTTCTCAGCATGCCCTATTTTCAATCAAAATCCAAGTGGAACATACAGCTTCCTATTAAGCAACATCGATTTTGTCTATAAGCTTCAACACAGCGCATTATTTTTCCCACATGGCAGGCAGGTGCTTCATAATACAATAGTTTTTCCCACGTAATAAGGGTTAGTAAAGATCAACATTCACGTAGCGTGACATCCTGTGTCCTGAGAGACATCATTAGTTTTTAGGTTCACTGTTCAAATGGACACATGGTGTTTCATAAAAGTTGCCCCAGTGACACCACACCAAAACCTGAAGAGGTGCCGACTGCATGCAAGTGTATTACAGGAGAAAATTGCAGCAGCAACTGCGAGGGTGATGGGGTGTTTGAAACACCCCAGAAAACTGGTGGATGCACTGCCGAGAGGCATCAATGTTGAAAACAAGCCCCTAACCTCTTCTAAATATGAATTTGCTGGGCTGGATTCTTCCTTCCTGTTGACTGTGCTGCATCCTACGGAGATGAGGGTAGGAGGTAAGAGCCTGATGGTGCTTCAGCGTTTTCATGATGCTGTATGCTGGGCTGACTCAGCCTCTGGAGGGACTCGGGACTATAAAAAGGTACCTGCTGGGCAAGGGCCATCACGCAGGTGAGGAGAGCCGGAGGGCAGCAGCCCTCAAGCACTGATGTGCAGAGAACGGTGTAAGGGCAACGTCCAGCAGTGCGTCAGAAGCTGAGGACCCGACCAAAAAAGTTCTTTTCCAACTGGTTTGCGTCCTGGCTGCTCTGCCAGCCCGCCTGCGCTGCCCATGTGCTCAAAAATGTTGCAGCTTTATTCACACTTCTGCAAAAAAACCCAAGAAAAATCTCAATTAACTAAGCTTTTTATAACAAATGACAGTTTTGTGGCAATTTCATTCAGTGCTGTTCAGCATATAATTGGCACGTATTTCGGTAGGCAAAAGGGAAAAAACAAGAATGTAAATTGCAGCTCTCACTCAGCATGGGGATCGTGTTTTCCCTGTGTTGTGGTGTAGCAAAATGAAGTCCTGATCGTGCTGTAAGCTGAGAGCACAAGTCCCTTGCACAAATAATACAAATCCTGCGAGAGACTAAACTCATCTATAGTGTCACTCAGTGCAGCTAGGAAGCTCTCTGGAGACGAACTTGACTACATAACTAGTACCAAAATTTTCATAAAGCGATACTCTGAAAAATAAGTCTACTGACATGAAGTTCCTGAGTCATCTTACCCTAATGATTTCCTGGCTGTGTTTGCTTTTCTTACAAGAGAATGGGGAAATGTTATATGATAACAGCCTGGGGTCAATCCATTTTCCTTTTGTGCCCAAATTCTGCATTTTTTTTGCTGAGCGTACTTGTAGCAGAATAAAATTAATTAGTTTGCCAGTCCAGGTCTATATTTTATTGTGCAAAAAGCAGCGCAATCAACAGTATTTAATCATCCAACTTCCAAGTCGGAGCTGGAAGGAGTTCTGCAGAAACTCTTTCTTGCCATTAAAACGAGTGGTAACATGTCTCCCAAGTAACAAGCGACAGGACAAGAGGAAATGGCCTCAAGTTGTGCCAGGGGAGGTTTAGGTTGGATATTAGGAAAAAGTTCTTTACCGAAAGGGTTATCAGGCACTGGAACAGGCTGCCCAGGGAGGTGGTGGAATCGCCATCCCTGGAGGTATTTAAAAGACGGGTGGACGTGGTGTTGAGGGACATGGTTTAGTGGTGGTTTTGGTAGTGTAGGTTATGGTTGGATTCGATGATCTTGAAGGTCTCTTCCAACCCAAGTGATTCTATGGGAGAACTGGTGTGTACAGTCCTACCAGAAATGGCCTGTAAAAGAGTCTCAGTTCTAACATATGGCGAGGTTTTTAAATATTAGATACAAAGTTAGCTTGACAGTAAAGAGAGGAGCTGGTTGACCCCAAAGTGCTGCCCAGGCTGGAAAGGTTTCCTGAAGAGACATGCGGAATGCTAATAAGGAAGCAACTCCCTTAAATGTGACACCATTTGGCCAGTAAGTCACTGATCCACAACACTTGCTTAAGTCATTTGTTATGGGTGACACGAGCCTTTCAAGACAATCCCTCCTACTTGAGGTTTAATATTTCATCCATCTCAAATGGGATAAAGTAAAGAATTTGTTCGTGAGATCTCAGCTTAGACGGAATGTAATTCAAAATGTGGAAAAATCACTTAAGCCTGTATTTCTTACCTACAGATTTATAGAAAGTTTCTCATCGGGTCTCAACCTCTTTTTTTTCGACTAATGTGAAGCAAATACAGTTTAATTTTAAAAAAATTGAAAGTTTGCATGGAATAGGAAATTTTTCTTTTGCCAATTGACACTGATTTTGAATCTAAGTCAGCCTGGGCACATAAGGCAGTAAAAGATGTTTTCCTAGTGTACATTTATGCATATGTTTATGTGAATATATGGATACACAAACAAACAGATACATAGGCAAGACCTGAAAGTACCTTATGGACAATCAAAATGTGCGGTTTGAGATGGGCAAATTGCTAATCAGAATTAGAACAGAAAAATATAGAGACTTGCCTACAGTCTTCAAATGAGAAAGACGACATGGCACGCGGCACTTTTCGGGAGCTGATAAAAAAAACATTTAACTGGAGACAGTATGCTAATTTCCAGCTTTCCTACACCAGCAGCATCCTTACCTGTCTCTCCTACAAGCCCAATGTGGATCAAACAAAGCAAGTGCGTGTGTGACGTGCCCCAATCTGCAAGGTCCAAAGTGCTGCTTCTCCACCTGCCACGTGACATCTGTGTATTTGCTCTGTTAAACCTCCCATATCAGCATGCTCTTGGTGACCATGCACCAGGGACTCCATCCCCATGAGCTGCACAGGCACGGCTTTCCCTCCATGGGAAAAAAACCCACGTAGGTTTTCCGGGATGTAGTTCTAGGGTAGCTGCAAAGGGCTCAAGTGTTTTCCCCTCTGAGCATGTCCTGACTCCCCGGTTGACATCCGACCCTGGTGCCAGGAGGCGCCCCGATGGCTTTTTTGCTTTTTATTGCCTGCAGTGGAATGAGCAAATGGTCCCTCGTGCTGGCCATTTGCCTTCACATCTCTGCACATTTTCCACAAACTTTGCCTGCCCACGCTTCCTGTGTGCTCCGTGACTCACGCGCCTCCCTTGTCAAAGATCTGGAGTATCTGAGCAGCACGACGCTGGTTTTCTTTCAACTTAACAAAAATCTGTGCTGTGCAGGAAGTAATGGAGAATTACAACAAATGCATCAGAAAGTGAATGGAAATCACATTTCCAAATTGTGCTTATGCCAAAAAAATACCCTAGTATCCAGTTTTAATATGAAACCATATATTAGCCTTGGCTGTACAAAATAGGAGACATCTTAGAAAGCACTAGTTTCAATGTTTTTACTATCCATTTAAAAAAACCCACCTGTATTTGCATCTGTATTTTAAAATATTCCCACTCTGGAACTTTTTTAAAGCAGTGCTTCCTACCCATGGGAGTTAGGTAGGGCTGTTACAGAAGCATTGTTGAAAATGAAAACATAACTTTGACTGTAAGACTCAAGATACCTTAGCCTTCAAAATTTACATGTGTTACTGGAAATTGCTAACTCAGTCCCACCTGAAATGCTCGTTTGTTAACTCAGCAAATGAGAAGTTAGTTGTACCTATTACCAGAACAATGCCTACATGTGGAGATTTGCCTACTGAAAATCACTGGAGGGCATGAGAAAAATGAGGAAGGGTGTTAGGACTAATTGAAATGAAATGCCACACTGCAGTTTAATTCCCCAGCCCGAGGGAGGCTGGAGAAACGGACTTAAAAAAATTGTGCAATGCAAAGAGCAGTTTATTCCTGCATATCGACGGCAAGCAAATCTGTGCTCTTCCAACAAGTAGCATTGTTGAGTGGGGAGAGAGTCCTTCACTCTCACCCAAATATTTAGGACAAGCAGAAATGGGTTCAAGTTGCACCAGGGGAGGTTTAGGCTGGACATTAGTAAAAAAACTTTCACTGAAAGAGTTATCAAACATTGGAATAGGCTGCCCAGGGAGGTGGTTGAGTCACCAGCCCTAGCTGTGTTTAAAAGTTGTGCAGATGTGGTGCTTAGAGACATGGTTTACTGGGGAACCTGGTAGAGTAGGGTTAATGGTTGGACTAGATGATCTTAAAGGTCTTTTCCAACCTAAATGATTCTATGGTTCTATGTAGCTTTTGGAGGGTAAAGCCAGCAGCTTGGGTTCCTGTCAAAAATGAGCAGAAGCTGATGGAGCTTGCTCAGGAACAGTGCTGGCTGCCAGGTCCTGGGCTGGCCCTGGTGTGAGCCATTCCAGGGCCAGTCCCTTGCTGTGCACAACATATCGTAGTCAAATCTTACACTGGTAAGATATACTCAGACCTGAGTGTATGCCACCTTGCTGGGACGGTGGGGGGACCTGCTGCCAGCAGGAGCCCTGCCCTGCCTCAGCGCTGTGAGATGGTGCCCAAGGGGGTGAGGGCACTGCCCTGTGCTGGGGTTTCCTCAGCTCCCACGCATCCCCCCACTCCCCAGCACCTTTATATGATTCACATCCAGACCTTCAGCTTCCTCATCCTAACAAAGGAGGGCTGTTGAGAAGTTGAGCAATTGGGGGTTTTTTTGTTTTTTTGTTTGTTTAGTTGGTTTGGTATGTTTTTTTGTCTTTTTACTTGAAGAGTCAGCATCAGTGAGATTTGAACTGAGGGTGCTCTTCAACCTACTTGTCACCAGCGCTCCAGAATCATTAGAGAACAACACTCCAAAAACTAAATGTTAGCTTTTGTACTGATGGATGAATTGGTACCTACTACATCCTGGTGCCTAGTAAAAGTGGGGATACAGAGACAACAGAGTTAGACTTTCCTTGGAGATGCACAATGAAAGGACTGGATGCAATGGACACAAGCTGCAATGGGGACATCCCCACTGGAAATAAGAAACTTCTTCCTGAAGAGGTGCAGCACTGGATGCCCAGGATCTCCTTCCTGACTGTTTTCAAAATGCAGCTGGATGGTGCTGAGCAACCTGCCTGAACCTGGCAGGCAGCTCTGCCTGGAGCAGGGAGCAGGAGATGAGACCTCCACAGCCACATCCAGCCTGATCAACGCTCAGGACACCGAGCAGAGGATGTGTTCCTTCACCCCTTGCCGAGTTCATCCTCTGAGTGAAGGGTGCTCAAGATCACAGTAGTTGTGACATGAAAAAATAATACAGCATTTTTTGTAAAACCTGCAAATCAGGCAGTGGTGGTGTGTGTGTTTCTTGTCCGATACCTCACCATCTTTTCCTCTTTCCTCCCCTCCCTAAATGGCATGTCAGGAGCTAACGCAGCCTTCACCCAGACAGCAGGGTGCTGGGGTTACTGTGGCAGCGAGTTAAAGCTGCAGCTGTTCCCTTCTGCTGCTGTTGATCTGCTCGTGCCTTAGACGCGTGGTTTCCAGCCGTACTTGCTGTTCCACAACAGCTTTTAGTGCTCTTCTGGGGACGGTGCTGGGTGGGATGACGAGTAGCAAGCTCAGCCTCCCAATGCTATTTTCAATATTCTAGAAGCTCAGTGGAGATTTGTTTCTATATATTCCTCTTTCCTCACTCGGGTCCTTCTTCCTCCCACCCAGCCAGTTTCTAATCACCTTGGCATCATCAGGGCTCGTGTGCCCAGTCACTTCCAAAGGCATTGGAGGGACAGACACTAGCACTGAAGTGATCCAATCCTGGTAGGAATGCAGGGCTAACACGTACGATCATCCGAGCTCACCGTGCTGGGATTTAACCCCCCCCCCCACCCCCCCCCTGTTTTCTGGTGGTGTGTCAGCTCAGGATGAAAGCAGAAACTGAAGCTGTAGCTGCAGTGCCTTTGGTGTGAATGCTCAACCTTAATTAAAATCTCCATCAAATCACAGACCTGCCTGGGCTCAAACTATTACAATATTATCCATTCCCTATGCTTCTGCTACAGTTCCTTATGCTATTTCAGTTTTCTCATTAAATCCAGACCAAATAGCCCCATTTTTTCACATAAATTTTAACAGGTTAGAGGTCTTCTAGTTTTCTCGCAGGCAACTCATTCGACATGTCCGTCTTACTTTTCAATTATAAGATCCAATTTACTCTAGTATCTTAGAGCTTGTTATTAATTTCATTTTAATGCAAAGGAACCGAATGGGGCTTAAAAGAGATATATATTTTCACTCCCCAGGAACAGACCATATCATGATTTGCCTGGCTTGGTCAGTACCAAATACAGGCTGCATTTTCTACTGCTCTGCCCCTTCTATGCCAACATCAAAGTCAGTTACTTTAAATTCAAAGATGTGCTGAAGGTCACAAACATAGTGGGTTTTTCCACAGTTCTCTACAGCAAGGTGTATTATAGAGGCAGAAAAAGCCTTTCCGTGCACCACTTTGTATTCTCCAGGGAGTACTGCTTGCAGTAGTACTACTGTGTAGACCTTTGGTCCACCCTTGAATCAGGGTGGGAGAGGCCCACTTCCCTCTAGATAGTTACTGAAGAACTGAGTACTGTCCTGAGCATGCACATTAAACTTGGATGCAGGATGGGTGGGATCAGGCTGTGTTCATCCTTGCTCATCTGGACATGCTCGTAGACGTAACTCGGGGTCAGTGGACACTGTGAAACATCAGACTGCAAAGGAGTGGTTATGAAGTCAAATCCCATGTATACGTCTTTTTCCATTTGATCCAAACAGTAAAGTCAGGGTCAACATTTTGTTTGCTAGCAAGATCCCCCGAAGGTTTGTACTCCTGTTCAGTTCATTATCCAGCAAATAGAAAAACTTGTTAAATTAAACAGGGTTATTAAAGCACTAAAAGTCATTGCCAAACAGTTTATGCTGATGGTCACTTGCCTGGTTGTGGAAGCCACAGTGCAGTTTAAACCCCCCCCTCCACGCACTTGTTACATGCATGCAAAGTCCAGAAATTCTGAATAAAAACTGTATGTTCGCTGGTTTCCCCTCCTCACACTCTGAGGAAAGTTCTGTACTTGCTGATTGTCTGGAAATACTGAGAACTTACATCTTTCTGGAGTTAACAGCCATGGCAGTTCCCCAGCACCTTACTGTTCCTGTTGCTGATTTTGCCTGAATTCACTTTAAAAAATGTTTTTACAGTCTTTTATCACCAGATGCTCTAGTGAGTACAAATACCACCTTGAAGAAACAATGTGCTAAGATGTTTTGCTTCTGCAAATGGGAAGGAACAGAAAAAGAAGTTACTAGTGCCCTTTCACTGTTGCGGCAGTGGTCCTACACGCGACATCAACTGCTGAATTTCCTGGCAGTTTTGCAGAAGAAGGGGTTGACTCAGGATGTGACTCAGCCCGGTCCAGCACTCCTTGGTTTGTATCTGGACTTGCTGAGGTTTTTTGGTTTGCAGTGTCTATTCCCTGCCTCCCCCACCCCCCTTTTCTGAAGTCTTTTGACCTTTGGTTATGTTATAATTCCGTGGATAGCAGCTAATTAATTATAAATGATCTAGTTACTTAATTATAAATGAACTGGTACACAGATCAGATGAGGCTTAACTGTGGCAAAGTGATAGCTTAGAGCTTCACGCAGCTGCGCCTGGACTGCTGCCACCAGCCTGGCTAAGTCTCGCTTGCAATTAGCTCAGGGCTAATTGCACTTCACTGCCATCTCTAGTACAGATACACCTTCTAGTAGAAGCGACTTATTTCTAGACAAGAGAGAAAGCAGGCAAGAAAGAACTTTTATATAAAAGCTTACTAAAGAGCATATGTTGCACGTGCTGAATCGCTCCAGTGCTGAATATGGAAGGTGGGGTTTTAGTTAGTGCTCAGCGTTAGTTCAACGCCATTCCTACCAAATCAATAACTGGCTCAAAGGCCAAAATTTTGGTCAGTGTTGAGCGTATTTGGAAATCCCACAAATAATGGACAGAGTCTCTAGAAATCCGAAGGGGCAGCGCTGGGAGGTGACAAGCACGGAGCCCGTGAGAAAAACAGTATTGCAGGTTTAACACATCCTGAGGCTGAGTTCAAAACAAAACTCTGAGGAAAAAGGAGCTGCAGGAAAAATTTAAATCAGTGCTGAGCATTTGTCTGTGAAAGATCTTTGCTTGGAAAAAAACCAGTGATAATTATCATATTATAATTTTTCCCATATTCATATAAATGCTAAGTAGAATTCCCCTGGAGTACATTATTCAGATTAGCACTTCTCACTGCAAGGGGACACAACGTTAATTCAGTCTCTGTTCTGTCTTTATAATAAATTGCTAAGCCTCCATCAGACAAAAACAGCTTTGTTTTGGAAAATGACAGTTTTTAGAGCAGTTGTCTCACATAACTTTAATGCCTATATTTTAAATTGCTCTGTATTTAAATGCCACTTTTTATGAAGGCAATTGTACTGCTTAAATATTTTTCATGAATCAGAAATATTTGCTTTAATTTTCTTCTGGACAAATGGATGTGCTTAGTGCAGCATAATGAAGAAAAGTGTCATGCCTATATGAAGTCATGTATCTTCCTCCACTTAGGAGCCTTCACGGTTCTTGAAAAGACACAATAGTTTCCAGAGAGTCTTCTTTTCTGCGATAAATAACACACAGTTTCTACTAAAACTAACCAAACACTATTAAAATTAATTTGGTTATGTTTCTTTAGTCTCATTCCTATGATTATAACTTTTTTGGCGCTTTCATATGTGCAAATGGGGTTTTATTTCTCCTGCTATTTAAGGCGTGGCGGATAGTAAGAGCCATATTCTCATGTAATAGGGGTTTTTGGGATGACTGCCATCATTTGCCTCTCTCCACTCACTGGTCACTTGCTCCCAAATTTTGGTCAGAAGTGTCATATGGTGGCTGTTCCTCACAGCGATGGGTTACAGACACCCAGCAGTCCATGGGTCAGTGATTCTGCTTGGGATTTACGCTGGGTGGGGAAAGAGAGGAAGTGGAATGCTAACGCTGGGAATATCATCTGCTGGCTGGCCAGGCCAGAGGCATGGCGAAAGGAGCAGTTTTGATGCCAGTTTTTGGTGCTCGATCCCAGTGGGGAGGTTTAACCACTTAAAAATACATTCAAAATGTAGCCTACATTTACCTCATCTTTTGTTTGCCAGCAGCTCTCAATTTGAATGGCTCTATTTGCAATTGAGACTTGTCCTCCCCTTCAGGTACTCATGCCCAGATGTCTGAATTAAAGGGATCAAATAATTCATCAGTTGTGGGTGAGACATTTTGTAGAGTGGTCATTTTCCCAGTTGACATGTCCTTCTATTTGAAGTCTTTATTTGAATATTTTTGATCAGGTGCAATGGCTCCAATCCTAGAAATGAGCGCTGCGCTGCTGAACAGGATGCAAACAGGTATGTTGCTGAGCAAAAGTCCTGAGAAATCTTGGGAAACCCAATAAAACCTAATGTATCTGCATGGTGGTATTGGCTTCTGCATGTGTCTCCACACCAGTCTCTGAGCACAAACTTTACTAATTAGAATTTGAATTAGAACTTTTCATTAGAACCTTTTGGTTTTTTGGTGCTTATGCAGTGTATTTCTTCACATAGTATTTCCCAAACATTGAGTATGACAGCAATTAACAGACGTTAATAGATGGCATGAGCATGTTATGGGCACGATCAGTGTGTGGTATTTTAAGCACACTAGAAGGTATTACAGATTACTGTAAATCACAATTAGAAGTCATCTGCTGTATTATTTTACATTACACAGTGATTGCCTACCATTTATTAAAATATTTATTAAATATCCTTACCCTTGTAAGCTGCTGTAAATGGGTTTATAACATTAACTAAAATGCAAAATTAAAGTGATTTGACTACACTTGTTCCTGTTACATCTTGTTATCTTCTGATCATACTTCGGTCAAGTTCCTTTTAAGTATTCACTCCACATTTACTTGGTTGTAGCTCCTCCCACCTTGATCTCACCTGAAGACTCAATCAGCAAATGCTTCTTCTGTCATACAGGTTATTAGTGAAAATACTAAATAATGCTAGGCACTATGCAGTCAAAATTACTTCAATTATAGGTATTAAATGTTTTTAATAGAATATTGATAATTCAAGGCAGCACTTTTCTGGGTGTTACATCAGTTAATCTGTAATCTAGGATACTGTTATACGAAATTTTCAACCGTGGTGTATGAAGAAATCTGCCAGTGTAAAATTCTTGCCGTGCTGAGTGTGCAAGGAGCAGACGAAGTGCTTGTGTACGGGGCAGACCCCTGCGTCTCTCCTCTAGCCCCATCATGACCAGTGTGTGAGCATTACTGTGGCTCCATCGCCTGCATCGGGATGCAATGTAATTAGGGACTCATTACGGAGCAGTTTGGGAAAGGCGCCGAGGATGGCAAATCGATGCAATCTCAGATGCAGATGACTTCCAAAGGTGCTGTGAGGTGACTCAAGGTCCAAAGGTGACTTCAGCTGCCGCATTGCCCCACAAGAAAGGGCAGAGAAGGTGGTTAATGCCTTCAGTAGAGCGCTGATGCCCACCTGGACAGCCTCGCAGGTCCCAAGGAAGACAGACCGGAGCAGAAGGGCACAGTCACAACCACAAAGAGAAAACGGCTTACAGAGTTCGTTCCCCTGCCCTCTTGGATGTAACCCCCATTGAAATTTGACCAAAGAAAGAGTTGTAGTTATGAACGATTTGGAATCACTTATGATTAATTTACAGCTTATCTTTAGTAAATGTATTTTCACATATATGTAGACATATCTATGCATACGCATACAATTTTTTCCCCCTCCCCTTTTTCGATGGTTTCCAATTCTCTTACATTCAGAACTTCCTGAACTGAAATTCTTTACTCTGGTTTGTTCTGAGCCCTTCACATGATGAATTATGCCATTTTCAGAGTGCAATTCGTGCAATACAAACTGTTCAGCAAAGCAGTAAAACAATTTTTTCTCTGCAAATATTTGCTGCTGGAATTTAAACAAAAATCCTTTGAGTTCCACTGTGCTGAGAGACTTAATATCCTGCCACACTTTTTCTTACATTTAAAAATTAATGACTTGTATTTGCAGTCAGTCTTGCATCAGAATATTCTTTCTTGCAATTAATTCCTTGTAGCCTCGCTTAGTAATGCTCCTTGCCCTTATTTCTGATGAAGATCCAATTCTCAGACTCCGCTGAGACCTCAAGTAATCGAGAATGAGGAGATTCTTTCATTTTTTACAAGTTGATTTATTCACTCCCACTAAGCATTTGTTCCTGTTGGTATCTCCCGTTCTCTGAGAGATATCTATCTATATATACAGGCATGTATATATACACACTGTTAATTAAATGTTGCAATACGGGATGACCTTCACAACAAGCTGTTTGATTACTGGGATTCATTCCATTAGACCGAAATTAATCCATACTGAGGAAAAAGGTACATACTTCACTTTGGATAGCATTATTTTGGCAGCTTCTTTAGAAAGTCTGTTGTCCTTGCCAACGCTGGCTTCAAATTAACAGAAGGAAAGGACACATCAATAAGCCAAGAAAATAAAAGTCATTTGGTCAAACTGTAAAGACATCTAGTGTTGGGGTAAAGTAAATGATATGTCTTGCCTTGACTGAAGCTAGTCATGCTGTGTAAATTACAATTTCCCAGCTCCCTTAATTTATTTCCAATTTTAGCCCACTGAGCTAGATTTCCTACTGCCTTTTCTGATGCGGCAGACTTAAACACTGTTGTTCAAACTCAGGAGCGTCCTGCTTTGCCCTTACTGCAATAACTGCATAACATGCAAAGCTACCGACTCAAATTGTTTTTTTAAATATGCTTTATACCACTGGGTAAATGCACTCAAGAAGATATGCCAGCATGTGCCTAATTTAAGTAATGCAAATGATTCATATATATATATAGCAAATGTTTAATGACCTTCATTAGGAGGTTCCTCAGTAAAGAGGCAGTTAGAGGCTTCATAGCAATGCAAGAACCAGAGGGCTGAAAGGCTGCTTGCAAAAAACAGATAAGCCTTGTACCTCATGGCCAGTAATACTGAGGGAGAAACAAGGATTTCGTTATACAGCATGAGAAAAAGTCATGTTTTACTGCAGGATTTAAAATGATAATTAGCAGACAATAACTTTAGAAAGAAACTATGCTACCTAGAGTCAAAATTACATGCTGAATGAAAGGCCATAAACACATTACCTTGAAAAGCCAAAGAACAGCAACATGAATACAGAGAAGAGATGCGTCTGCACCTTCTTTAGCCGGGACTAAGCAAACTGTAGGGCATAAAACAAACTCAACTTCACAGAATCAAGCTCCAGGCTGTCTACATTTCCTTGAATTATCACTCAGATTCCCAGATGTATCCTGGTGCAATGCCAGCGCGACCAGTGGTGCCACGAATGGGGTCTCCCACACGTATGTACATGTACAAGGTCAGCCAGTTAGAAACTCCCCAAGGAGCATTCTTGTCATAGAAAATAACAACCCAACAAAATGTTCTGCAGAAATAGGAGGATACCAGCAGAATTTCAGGGCAAACCGTACTGTGCCTCTGTTTTTAACAACTTGACCTCTCCTTCAGAAACCTGTGAGGTGGTTTCTCGATCAGGAGACTGGAAGTCCTAAGGACAGAGTCTCCTCAGCATTGTGAGCTCGCTCTTGTAAGGTCACCAGCTCTAGAGTAGTCCTGGTGATGCGATGCTCAGGAGACAGGGTACCACGCATCGCCCAGCTGCCAGCCTGCTGCTCCGTTCAGGCTTTCAGGCTCACCAAAGCTGCAGGCTTCTCCCACCAGCTCCTCCTGTCTGCACACAAGTTTGACCTCTCATCGTTACCCACAGGTTTCTTGTTTTACTCAGCAATTATCTGCGCTTGGAGGTGCTCATTGATTGCCAGCACTGGTCTGTCCCAAGTTAATTTATTCTATTTTGGCAGGAAATTCTAGAAGCTCATTCTGATTTCCTTTGTGAAAATGTAATTTTTCAACTTTCTCATTCTGTAGATTTCTTTAGAGTGTGTTTGGTCTGAAAATGAGCTGGAGTTCCTTGTGCCACTGAGCTGATGTCACTTGCAACCCATGGTTTGCTGTCACTTGCCTGGGGTCTTTCCCCTTACACTGACGCTATACCAGCGGAGCGGAACTGGGACTGCTCAGATATCCCACATGGCTTTGCCCGTGTAGTATGGTCCCTTCTGACATTTGTGCTTCACCAAGTCACCTGCAGGACACAGCCCCTGCTTTTGGGGGGAGGCTGTGGACAGAGCAGTGCAGGACAGGGGACGGGAGGTCAGGCAGACATGGGTTGGGCTGCCAGCACTGTTGAGAACATTTTGAGGGACTGGGGGCAAAGCCAGTGCCACTTGTCACACTCATAACAACTGGAGTGACAGGGTTCAAGGTAGTTTTACTGTCTTCCTGCCCAGCCAATTAGCCAGCTCTCATTAAATATACACATGTGCACCAACTCTGTCAATATTTTTTTAGGGTGCTGTGTTTATCCATTTTTTTGTGCTTCCAAGACCAGAATTTTAAAGGATTAATTTGGCTAATAAACTTGTAAAGAAATGAGGTATGATGGAAAACTACTTATGAAAGGTTAATCTTTAAAGAACTATTTCTGGTTCTTTGAGCACTGGTGGGAACATAAAATAGAAATTAGTCACATCATCACCATTTTCTAACTCACCAGTTCCTTGGCAATCTTTTTATCTCCGGTTCTTAAAGTGATTTGAGACATCTCTGTTACCTTCATGAAGATGCTCGTAGATTTCTGAAACTACTTGACCACAAGCTTTTTAAAAATATGCATAAGCATTTTTCTAGCATTAAATTACCCTGACCTGCACTGAGATGCCTAAAAATTAATGCAGCCTAGCCTGGTAAGCAGTAATGTTCCAATCTGCACTGCTGCCTGGGCTTCAGCGTCTCGTTAACACTTGAGGGAGAGAAATAGAGAGACACTATCAATTACTGGCTTAAGAATCATGGTTCTTCAGATTTTGGAATATCCTAGATCTCTTACAGGCTGGTGACGCCAGTGATGTGTGTCTAAACTTTGCTGTTGTATGCCACCTGATGCTCAAAAATTCAAGGTAAATCTTAGCATCGTCTCCCTTCAAATACTGCTTTTTGAAATGAGTTTTCTAAAGGATGTGATTTCTGTAATGGTTTGCTGCCTAGCCCGGCCCGCAAGAGTAATTCTTTCTTGGGGAGCAGAGACAGGCTTCACTATCAACGGTTTTGGAACAGCATGGGTCATTTCATTTTACTTTTTTTTTTTTTTTTCCTTTCTAGCAGTATAACAAGAAGATTGAAAACCTCAATTGAACATTTCTTTAAATACTGCCATTTTCAGGGAGCTTTTGGGCTTAGCTTTTATTTTACCTGAGTGATAAAACACTGGCACATTTACAAAACATAAATTTAAAAGCTTGGCCACTACTTGTTCTAAATAGTGATGGTCAGAAAATTCTTTTGCAAGGTAATTATGAATGCAAAATCTATATTAAAAAAAAAAAAAAGCTGTACACAATACCTTCTTGATACATTAGAAGAGTTATTTTTTGTTTAATAAACACAGTCTTTTCCAGAGGAAAACAAATGTATCTGTAACTGTCTTATGGCATGGACTACAAACTGTCCCTTGTTACTGCCAGCTGCCATATACCCTCTCCTTCTTTAAGTGAAATATTTTTTTTCAGGCATAAGAAATAGCGCTTTAGGGACACTCATTTTTAAAATCTTAATTCTGATCTAAAGTCATGTTTTTAAGTCATCTGAAAAGCCAGTGAAGTGGTGGTAATCTAAATTAGGAAGCACAGGCTCCTGGCTTAGCAATGCAGAGGACCCATTTCTACATCTGCAGCACAGCATTAGGAACGTGGGAACAGTGTTGCAGCAGGCCAGAGGTGTAAGGAATTTGGATTAGCTTCTTGTCCTCCCAGCTGCTGGAGAAATTTCTCCCTGGTGTAAACTGGCAAGGGGACAGATGCAGACCACAGGTCTGTGGGCGAGTACAAAACAAGCACCTGGAGGAGATCCTCACAGGGCAAAAGCATCTGGAGAATAGCACTGAAGCAATTTGTAGTATAGCTCTGCCCAAATGTCTCTCTTGGTGCTCTTTTCTCTCTTGGTCAGCGTACCAGCAAGTTCATGGTCTTTATGCACAGGCTAGCATTGGCTATGGAGAATGAGAAGGTCAGACTCGTGTATTTTTTAGAGGAGCACACACCTGCAGGTGGGTTTGATCTTAGCAGCATAAGACAGCTTAATAAAGCTCTTCCTAACTTCAATACAAGCTGGAAAATACAGCTGACCTTATGGGTGCCACTGAATAGGCTTACTACATCTTGAAGCTAACTTTCTGGAACATTTAAATATGGAAAATCTGGGCTGGCTGGCTATATTTAATCCTAAAGCCTCAGGAAAATGTCAAAGATGGCATTGCAGTAGGAAATCCTATTTTTCTCAGGAGGTCTATGTGGCCTAAGCAGACACATTGTTTTCTTCTGGAACACCAGGTGCTGTGGAAAATGTAATTTTAGAAGGTAGACCTTGTAGTCTGATAATACAGCATTTGTATAGATTCGTAAGCCTATAAAATGGATCATTACTTGCACAAAAATCCATACCATCTTCTTGGCTTAATATAGTAGTGAAAGAAATATTTCCAAGATTTCACTGGGGGAACAGATTGGAGATCATGACAAAGAATGAGCATGTAGTGTAATTTATAGCTTGCCTGAATTAGACTTCTCATGTCTGATCTGCAGTTAAAACTGGATATAGTAGGCTTAAGTTGGCTTCGTCAACTAATGAAGAACTTATATCAGGATAGTGGCTGTTCATTTAGCCTGGCTGTGTTCTGCGATCCGGTCTCTGCAGCTGTTTCCTGATCTTGTTGATGTGTTTAAGGAACACACATTTGGTACTCCATGCTTCTGGAGGTGGCATATCTTCACACTTCCTGCGGAGCCTTAGCACCATACTTTACAGAGTAGTAGAAACAAAAGCCCATAACATAAACAATCAAAATTCTTCGGGGAGAGGGATTCTATTTCAAAGCAGAGTCTTGAAGTTCAGCCCCACAAAAAGGCTCATGGCCAGTTCTGTCGTAGCTCAAAACTGAGATCCAAAGCGAGCATGCCAGACCTTGCTCTACCTTAAGCTAGTTTGTCAGGGTAAATATTTACATATTTTGAAATATAAGATAGGTATCAAAACCAAACCTCTGCCAAAAAAAATCCAACATGTAACATTTACTTGAAAGATTTACATATGGATATAGAAGTCCGTGTAGGAGACCACGACACACACCCTATCTTAACCGTTAATAATAAGCTATTAGATATTTGACTGAAGGACAGACTAACGCCATGTATATATTTTTATATAACCTCTTTGTTAAATGAATGCACACTATAAGAGAGGGACCACCTAATTGTCCGTTAGAAATACTGTCTTGCTTTTTTTCCTGTTACTTCGTGGGGTATTGGAAAAGCTGAAAATAACAGTAAGGGGAAGTGTAAACATTTTTTGGGCAGCTGTTTTGTTCTTATTCAAAGTGTCTGCTGCCTCTCCTTGTTGTCTGTGGCACTGAAGTCATGAGACATCCTCATCCTTCTAGCTGCTGCCAGTGTAAGATCAGGTACCTTTTAGTTACACACTATTGCTCTCAAATGGAGGTGAAGCCTATCAACCCCCAGGGAACGGTGGTACTCCTTAGGGGGATGCCTGGATTGGGACTGAAATGCAGCATTGTAGAGCAGGCAGATACATCTGAGCTGCTTCAGTTAGAGAGCCATGACAGCCTCTTGGTGGTTACCATAAGCTGCCAGCCTTTGAGAACCTTTGAAGGGTACTCTAGTTTCTAGACCATCTTGTGCCCCATGCTGCTATAGGGCTGACGGGCTGTGGGTACCTGAAGCAGCTGGAAGACACCTCTGCGGGCT
This sequence comes from Chionis minor, assembly GCA_013398295.1. NCBI lineage: Eukaryota > Metazoa > Chordata > Aves > Charadriiformes > Chionidae > Chionis > Chionis minor. The sequence goes on from VZSF01004869.1 coordinate 278,701, forward strand.
GCATCTGCACCTCTGGATCTGAGTGCAGTTCATGCTCGGGCCGAGCGTGGCAGGGAGACGGGGGACACGCGAGTGTGTGAGCAACGACAACGGGCACCAGGGAGGTGCTGAGTTGAGGGAACGGCCATGGAGCTGCAAGGAGCCAAAAAAAAAAAAAGGGAAACGGTAAAATCCAGACTGGAAAGATGTGTGAGGACATATGGCATGGCAGAAATATAATACAAAACAGGAGGGTAGTGCAAGGGAAGCAAGTAGAGTGTAGAGGCAGATGGGGGACAGGAGTGTTTGTATAGAAAGCATGGAGGGGGGATTGGCTAGGGCAGCAGCTTCTCCCATCCCAAGTGAAAGTTTCGGGGAAGGATGCACTGGAGCGGCATTTGCCTAGGTTTTCTCTGAAAGACAATGCTAACAGCTGAATTTGCAATAAAGAAAAAAAAAAGCAATTCAGGAATCATGAACTGAAATCACTTAAACTTATGGGATTAGTAAAGCCATAACACAGCTGCAGTGGCCTTATGCATGGAAAGAAAAGCTCAGCTCTGAACACAGACTGTGTGTTTGAAATGGATGCGGCAGCGCTGAACTGAGTATGGTTCAACACCTGATAAGAAGTGTTGAAAGGATAAATAGCAGGGGAACTTTTCATCTTCTAGAGATGTGAGAGGGAAAAAACCTCTTTCTCTAAGCAAGGATTAGATTGCTTCCACTTAGCACTAACCTTCAGATTCCCAATGCGAAATCAGTATTCAAAATACATCGGCATCCCTCTTGTTCCTGAAAGCAGTTGTAGAAGTGGTACTTTTAAGCTTTCCATTTGCAAAAATAATTTTCTGTTGTATTAGTGTAGGGGGAGGATGTGTGTAAAGAAGCTAAATGAAAGGGTTCACTACTTTAAAACTTTACCTTTCAAAGAGGTTTTTTCAGAACTCTATTACCATCACATTGCTTAACTTCCTTTATTGTTGGCACCGAAAGAGGAAAGCGACTTTTCTTACTTTGGGTGTATGCTACACCTGTTTTTTCTGCACTGTTAAATCCACAGCCTTCAGTTTCTCTAGAAACCCATAAGGTTTCTGGATGCCCATGCAACCAGGGATTAAATATTTTCCATTTCTATCTGAAACTGATTTAAAGTGGTGTCATATAAATTTACATAACAGATTAATACCATAGTTATAATTGGGAAACAAAGTGGCACATGCTAACCTCGCGAATCGTGCTATGGCAATATAGCTTGTTCCTGAGTGGCTTTCCTGCTCTCTCTTTTGTTAGGATATTGTCACACAGACACATTGGCATAGTTCCAGAAAAAAGATGTGCTTACCCAGCATGAGTTTCCTTTTCTATAGCAAAAGTGTGAGATACAAGAGCACTCAGTGCATTGCATGCAAGCCCTTATCTTCATTCTAAACATATACTTGCCCATAGAGACAGCACTTTGTAACAATGGTGACTCTTACAGTAATTTTTTTGTTAAGCTAACTGTAACGTCCTGTAGCAGGGTATTCAGAAATTATTTCTACAGTTGTGCATTGCGGACCATGCAAAAACAGTTAAGCACACATGAAAGCGCAAATGAAATGAGCACAAAGGTAAAATAGAGGGAATATTTGTGCCTGTTTTCACCAGACAATATACACACTGCATACAACGTGCAGAGACTGGAATGACATCAGCCCTAGCGGGAACAAAAAATGGGAACTGCTTGGCTAAATTTGTGTGTCAGCCTCCTCATTCCAGTTTTTCCTGTGCTTTGAACACGATAAGCCACGGAGGAAGCACGGGATCCATGCTCACGACAGAATTTCTTCATAGCTGCACTGCAGCTAAAGAGATTCACTTAGCATCTGCCACTGGAGAGCAAGGGTTAGCAAGAAGCATGGAGAACAAGAAGTTAATAATGCCTTGCAGTTGCCTTACCAGCATTGCCTGTCCGTTACAGAAATAACACCTGATGGGCAGCCAATGCCTTTCAGAGGCCCAAGTGCTTATAAGACATAAAGCATCAAATTATCTGGCAAAATACTGGTAACGGCTGTGGTGCTATGAAAATAAACCTACCAACTAGGGAACGTTTGTCTGGGTGTGAAAATTGTGTCGGAAAAAGAAGCAAGTTGATGTGTCTGTCAGGTAAGGGAATGATTTATGTCTGGTATATGATGCAAAGAAATATAGATTTGGAAAACTTGTCCTCAGTTAGCTGGGGATCTAGTCAGCAAAAATTCTTCTAATACAAAGGAAATCTGATAAGACGAGCCAAATGTAAGATAAATTGCTATGACATCAGAGAAACAATATCATCAGTGTCTGGGATTGCTGGAGTGCTCATCCTTGAAAGACTAAACATGGTATTATAGCAAGGATGTCAAAAGTAAAAAAAAGATATTCCGTGTAATTTTGGTCCAAAATAGTCACGGATCCTGTTCTCCCACAACCTTAAGGTTTTGCAAATTTAATTTTTCTGACCAACAGATCCTATTTCTTACCATGCTTATTAAAGACTTTCTTCCCCTGCTTCTGTGAAGAATGCAGGAAATTGGTTGGTGACCCTTCCACACTGCTGCTGCCAGTGCACGGCATTTCCATGCTGCAGGCCAACATGGAGACATCTGCTAGGGAAACAAAATGTTTTCATGTAAGATTTTGTTTTAAAGTCTCTTTTTTGAGCAAAACTGGAGTTCACAGTCTGCACCAATGAAGGAAAAAAGTGTCTTTTGTAAGGCTTTCAAAAAGCTCTGCCTAGTTGATAGTACAGCAGCTATTGCTTAACAATGTGGGTCTCCAAGTCAGTACCATCAACAAGCGACAGAAATTCCCTCTGAGTAGAGTTGAGATCAACATTTGCATTCATGCATTGACCCTAGTCTTCCAGCTTTCTGGAGGATAAGGTACTTTTGTGGCTACAGCTCCCTGGGAAAATTAACTTTTACTAAAATAATGAAACCAGCTATCCAGGGCAGGGAGCAAAAGTGCAGGGGACAGAACTGCCCTGGGAAATAAATTTGGATTATGGCACTTATTTTACAATATATCAAAGTGACGCGTTCTCACTGTGCTCAGATATCCTTCGAATTATCTTTTCCTTAAGAATGTATCCTGATACACAGCCTTATACACAGACATAAGTCTTTATAAAGTGCTTAAGCAGTTTCGTCCCTACAGGTGAGAGAAGTGGGATAGGAGAGTCTCAGTGACTTGACTATCTTACAGTGACTATCTTACAGCTGCTTACAGTGGCCTAATCTTACAACTCTGAGGCCACACAGAAGCTCTTAATGGATGTATAGTTTCATATAGTCTTATTATACAAAGATAAATTGCTTTGTTCCCATCCTAAATTGCCTGCTCTAAGGAGCCTTGCCTGTAAATTAATAACAAATGTAAGAGAATCGGTAGAATTGTGTTTCTGCAAGAGAAATCGATCTGTTAACATTTAAATTCTTTGCCACGGGCTTCAGTAAATCTTTTAGTTGAAGGTAAGATTAACTTCTTCCCTATGGTTCCAACATCTTGCCTTGTAGTGTTTTTAAAGATGCATGAAGGATAGATATCCTTGCCTTTCAGCTTTTTGATCAGATCACTTTCATTTGGCCAGATGCTATCGTGGCCATAAATTTCAAAGTTAAAAATAGCCTTGACTTTTTTTCCCCTTATCCCTTAATTCTCTCAAATAGATAATAATTCAGTGCTACCTTGTGACCTTTCAAGTCTAGCTCACTGCAAGTTAAGTGAACATACTGATTTGGAGAGCACAAGTCTTACATTTTAAGGTTTTCAGAAAAGGAGTTCAAATTTCCTATCTTTTATTTAAAGCAGTAGGTAAGAACAAGGTGACTTTATTCCTTTACTGCAGGACATACACGTGCCAAGTCTGGAGCCTAAAAGCCTGATTCTGTTTTTTTCACTTCAAATAATTCTATCACAAAATCTTTACTTTTTACAAGACTGCTTCATAATATGTAAAGCCATTAAAACATTAGATCCTGCTTTCACTTGTACTATCATAAATCTTAAGTAATTGATTAAGGAAAACTGAGACCAGATTTGTGCCATCATAGAAAAGAGCAAAGAACGATCGTCACCTCTTGTCTATATGACGGCAATATTAATTGCTACAAAGGGATTTCATTAGCATCTTGGTTTTGCTGTTTTATTTTCCCTTTATGTGCACGAAGGAAAAATATGGTTCTAGTCAAAGGCTTAGCATAAGCCCTGCAATAGAAATTGGAGCACATGGAAGTTTTGCACTGGTGGAAAGGACCACACTCTGAACTGGCTTGTTGGCAGTGCAAAGGGTTTCACAATAGCAGCATCAGTGGGGTGCAATTTATGACTGCATTGACTGGGGTCTAAATCATTTTAGTCAGGGATATCAACAAGGAAAGGAGCGTGCTGGGTAGATTTTGCTGATTGTTTTATGTGTGTGAACTCTTTCTGGTGACACTGCTTGTACAAAAGTAGAGTTTGAGCCTTCTCTTTAATTAATCCTAGCACTGATATCACTGCCTCATGGTCTATCCGCAGTGTCTAGGCTGGGCATAACATATAAAATGGCAAAACCCTTGATTGCAGCATGGGTTGCCCATTAATTTCCTACATTCCCTGGACTTTGAATTAACCCACTCTTTGTAGAAGGGCAACTCTGTTCCTCTGACTTCGCAGGAGTTTTATGAAGGCGTATTGACCCCCTGTAAAGCACTGGAAACAGTTACTATAAATACTACGAGGAGACCAAGAGGAAATTATTCATCTGAAAAACAAACACTTAGCATGAACAAAATACTGACAATAAACTGAGCACTGAATAAATCCAGGGTCTGGGGTGGGGAGGGATGTAGCGGGACTGAGTTTGTGAGAGAAGGCAGCTATGTCAGCAAGGATGCACGCAAACTAACTGCACTGAACTCAGTCCATTGAAATCTCATCTTACATTACTTCTGTGATAGGCTTTTGCTATTTAAAATGTCTCTTCCCCTACTCACTCCCGTAAATCAAGGAAGAATAAAACAGAAGCAAACATAAAAAGTAGTTTCTATCACATGGGATGCTCGATGTTTTCAGGATATGCCACCAGTGGATTGGCACAAACAGCTTGAACAGATGATTTGTACGCCATTTGTTACATCTGGCAAATGTATGAGCAGTTAGGAATGGTCTTCTGGGGGAGCTGTCAGTCATTCCCAGCAGGCAGCACTGCTAATCTCCATAATTACACAAGCCATCATGATGTAATGCACACACAAATAATTTTGCCTCTTCTGTTTTCTGGGTCATCCACCTCCTTTGACTTGAAACTCCTTGTGGCAAGGAGCACCTCGGCATGCTGTAGTTTGCTACAGCCCATGCATGCTTCTGGCTTTGTTTCTGATGGCTAATGAGTTGACTTTGCTTTTTAAATGGTGAAAGTTATAGCTAAAACATGACATCAAAACAAGAAGTGTCTGGAAATTCTATGTCGGTTCACTGATATGCACAATTCAGAGAAACCAGTGAAGTCTTCTCAGCATTGGTTTTGTTTAGTTGAGTATCAGTTGACACAGTAAATGTAGTCCTGCTAAAACTGTTGTGTTCTCCATCTTTTAGCAAAACTTGAAAAGCATCTCTTTATGAATACACGCTGATCTCACTGAATTTATAATGTGTAAGGTAGAAATCACCTCAAAGTAACATCTAAGTGACTCAGAAATGAACAGTCTTGGCAACACCTGTAGGGAAGATCACTAACCCTTTCCCTTTTAAGTATGAAACAGTCTGTCTTCTTTACCACATCACACAGAAAGTCTGTTACAAAACCAGAGCATGAACCCGCATTGCAAAACAGTTTCTTCTCAGAAGAAGAGTTCAGTAAATGCCAAATTCATAAGCAAACCTAAAAAAATAAACAAAGGAGCCCAATTCTGTTACCATCCCTGATGGGACCTGGGGCTGTATATATCCATTTGATTTTGGCCCTAAATTAGACTGTCAGCTTCTTTGGTGTATTGTTTGCTGATTGGTGTGTTGCACTTATGTGAAAACACAGTCACTACAATTTGCACACTGGATGAAAAGAACTCATTTGTGCAACAGCTGCATTTGTCGTAGTTGCCTGCCTTGTGTGTCTCCACCTTTTAGCTGCATGAGAGCTAGAGTCAATGGTGTAACTGCTACGGTATGAAAAAGTAGAGTTACAGGAGCCACTTTTAACAGGTTGGTTATAGCTGTGTTCCATTTCGTGAGGAATGCAGGCAAGCAAAGTAACAAAGAAACCAAACAAAAACATGCTCGAAATATCACGTCCGTCTTTTCAGAACTTCGTTTTATATGTCAGTGCCATTTTTCCCTATGGGAAAAAAACCTAATTCTCAATTTGGCCCAAAGGAATTTAGGAGATCCCCAGTCAAAGCCCAAAAGTAGGAGCTTCTTCAGATGCAGGCATACATGGTTCATCCTCCCAGTTGTCTCCTTTCCCTCTCACCAGTATCACAGGGTGCTGTCAGAGATCACTCCTGCTTTGAGAAGTCATCCCTGGGCAATGGGTAGAGAAAACTGTACCGCTGAAGGATTTGTTTGGAGCAATCCACCAGAAAACTAAAAGAAAAAGATGCCAACTACTTCATCCTGCATCTTTGCTCTGTATTACTCCTTTTCCCTTACCCCTCTAAGCATCCTCCCACCCTCACTGCTATTTAATCTGTTTTTTTCAAGGGACAGAGATCTGTGCTGGGCAGTAACTGTTCAAGTCTAATTGTGCTTCAAGTTATTATCAATGCCATCTTACATTTTAAGAAAAAGACATGCATTCCAGGAATGTAAACTTAAATTCTCTGCTTAGAAGAGATTACAAAACCTTGAAGACAGGAAGTGTTGGATTCAGTGCTGCCCAGGCAAGTAGCATTTTTTAAATTCAGGCACAAAGTATTGAAAACTTTTTTTTTCCCCCGAGACAATTTATCTTAATTAGACATCTCCATCCTGGTAGCTTCTCTTGCAGCAAAATTGAATTGCAAATCCCTACAGGGAAGACTTCAAATTCATATCCTGTTTTTATTTGTTGTTTTACATCTCCAATTCTAGGCCTCTGTTTCTTTTCCTTGAGCCTAGCACTTCCGTAGCCTGTTGTTTTAAAATTTCACAGTTCGATAAAGTGAGAGTTAGTCACCCTCTATCCAGAGCATGGCTAACTGGACCTTGTGGGAGGAGGCCTGGGACAAGCTTAAGAGATTTCTCCAAGCCATGATGCCTGTAGTATGTCAGGGCAGAACTTCTGCTCAAGAGATAATTAAAGCAGATGAAATGGCCTCCTGGAACAGGGATTAGCCCACTGTAAAAGGAGGGGGCTGGGAAATAAAGAAGATACACATAGCATTTCTGACTCCTACAAGCAATTAGATGAGTGGGTACTGCAGGAGCAACCCTCTTTCTTGCACTGAAATCTTCCGTCCAGGAGAAATTGTTGGTGAAGAGACGCATTTAGCACTGCTGCTACAAGAGAAAATAACTCGGTTGACAGACATTCATTTCTAACACAGAAAGCACGAGCCTGGGCAGGATGTCTTCCTGCCAGCCCTCATGCTGGAGGTCCTGAACTAAAGGCCAGAGCGCTGCAATAAAATGTCCCCCAAACTCTGTGTTTCTGGAATCAAAGCCATTGCTCATTATGCACTGTGCACCTAGGCTACTACTTTTGATCTCCAAATTGTTACAGGAAATGAGTGTAGCATGCTTCCATCAGAGTAGGATGCTTCCAGGATTGACCTAATTATAAGAGACCTTTTAAGCCTTATTATTGATAAATTATACTGCTTTGTTGGTGGTACTCTTCAAGCCAACGGAGTTACTAGGATGAGCTAGATGACCCATCCTCAAGATGAAAAGAAAAACTGGAGCAAATTTGCATGTGGGAGAGTTCAAGGTCCAGTCTTTGAAAGGAGATAAATGCCTCTTAATTTTATCGACTGTCATAGGAACACAGAAATTTTTCAGCATTCCTCGTGACTTGGCCCTATATAATCAAGTATTTGGATAGAATTAAGTTATCTTTACAAAACTGCTGCTACCACCAGCTGAAATTATCTGAAATAAGTATTACTGGCAGTCAAGAGACCTTTTGGAAATATAACAACTTTCTATTTGACATGAAGAGAGACTTCTCAACTAACTCAGTTGTCTGTACTCGGTTCCTTTGTTACTTGTCCCTGAAAACACACTCTTTACTGTTCTGGAAAATGTTTTTACGTTTTTACAATGACCCTTTTTTTCTATAAACTTTCCCACTGAAGTATTTATAAAATACCGTGCATTACAACATTTACACAGCAATAGTGAAATTAAATAAATCCCTGCCCTGCTCCAAGCAAAAAATTCTAACAAAACCCTAAAGGCCATTATCTTCAAAACATTACCAATGCAGGAGTTCAATTTAAGAACATGGAAATGAAGCCTGGTTATGAAAGCTGTAGTTATTCTGTGGCCTAACCACACTCAGGTGGGGAATAATTGCAGCACATCACAACCTCCCAACCCAACACTTCATCCTTGAAAGATTTTGGATTAGCCAGTTTGTCATGACCTGATTAAAAAAACCCACAAGTGGACAGGCAGGAAGCAGGCTCTGTGCAAACTCTGTGTGGTACTGCCAAAATAAACATATAGTCATAGAATTGTCTAGGTTGGAAAGGACCTTTAAGATCATCAACTCCAACCATCAACCTAACACTGCCAAACATCCCTGATTGCTGCAAGGTTTCTGCCAAGAAAACAAGGATAGGACTTGACTGGAGGCAAAGGGAAAGAAACAGAGAAATAACGACAGTTTGGCATCCAAGCCAGGAAGGGACAGTGCACACAGTCAGCGTGGTAGGACTCTTCAAAGAGAATGGTCATTACAGTAGGACCCTTCCACACAACTCAGACAGGAGGCACCTTGTACAGCATCCTCAAGCATGGGGACACAGAAGTTTTGCTGACACAGGCAGCTGCATCTGGTTCCAGCAAGTGCCTCAGAAAGATCTGCATCCACTCATCAACATCTCTAGCTTTAATCTTCAGCCCTGGAGCGCTCCATCACTGCTCAAGGACAAATACCTGGCACTCAGCAGCCTGCTGGTGTGTGTGCGTCTGGAGGCTGCTTTTTGCATATGGAAATCTGTCACGGGTGCCAAACTATACGCATTTCTCCTCTTTCCCCTCCCCTTTTTGGGAGTTGGATTTGATGATCCTTATGTGTCCCTTCCAACTTGAGATAGTCTATGATTCCCTGATCTATTTTGCCTAGCCACTCAAACTTCCAACTTTGCCACCTGAGGTTTTCCAGAGCTCTGCTGATTCTCTTGAATTTGCCTTTTTCTGCAGATGTGGCATCAAACTGTGAAACGGGTGAGATTACAGCAATCAAATTGAAAGCTGGGGAAGGAAGTGAACTCCACAAAAGCTTTGGGCACAGAGAAGGAAGTATTATCTGAGGGCACCTTCAGCTACCAACTGTTCTGGCCGTATGGTGCGGACTTGCTGTTAGCTACCTTTGACAAATGGGATGCTGTAAGCAGTGAGTTAAATGGCTTGCAAATAACATTTCCACTCGTCCTAAGCCCAAAATAAGCTCCAGCGGTGATGGCACATGCAGACAGACAGCACAATTTTTCAACAATCTGTGCTCTGCAGCGAAGCAGCAGGTTAATAATTGAGAAGAGGTACATTGCCTCCCAAGAAGGCTGAACTCAATCAAGAAGATGCAAGATCTGAATGGGGAGTTGGGATACTTGATCCCATGCTGAGACAGTTTCAGCTATGGGTTATGCTTCTATAAGCCAGGGACAAACATGCCTTCTGCAGGGGTCTGGGGCAGCACACAGGTGTTGCACACCACTGCATTTTGACAAAGATAGCTTCAGCATGAGGCAAGGGATTCCTGGAATACCCTTCCCTGAGCTATCTCTCCACGCAAGTAACCTGTCCATGGATTTGCAGGAATTGTCATCCAGGAAAATATGATATTGTAAAATGGAAGCAAATCCAAATTTTGCAGATTGTCAAACCAGTCTTCCCAGTACAACTAATAAAAGACTAAAGGAAGAACGTAATACAAAAGAGGGTTGATACAAGCAAGCAGAGAGCAGTGAAAAAGTGGTAAGTACTTTCCTGATAAGCTCATGGAACTTCCAACTGGTAGGCAAAACCAACAGAGCTAGCAGCAGCAGCACATGATGGATGTCACAAAAAATGTAGTTAACACATCTCTGTACACAGTCCAGGAGCCTGTGTCATAGTATTAAAGCTAAGGGAATTTTGGCAAGGAAAACCCAATCCACAAATATAAGGATTACAGATTATTAGAGAGTGCTTTTTCTGCAGGTCACCTTTACTGCTTCTGGGTCTTTGTTTAATATGCAAACCTAAAATTAGGAAGATCCACTCAGGGAGATTTAATCCCAGGAAGGTCCATGGCAGCTACTGACTCAGCAGTGGGAAGTTACAGCTGCTGAGGACTTCGTGAGATCCACCAAGTCCCAGGAAACTACAAGGTACAGTTTAATCATTTAGATATTAGCTAAGGACTGCAAAGGATGCACACAATCCTTTCAGCTCTGAAACACTCTTAAGCAGCCTCTAGCAGCGATTTGATGAGAAAATTGGGGAAGCATACTGCAGCCTTGGCTGGGGAAAGGTCACCAAGGCACTTCTGACTTGTCTCATAATTCAAGATATGAAGCATCCTAACGGAAAGAATCTCTTGGGCACAGGAAAGCGGCACTAATGCATTGAAAATCTAGCAGAACAAAAAAGTAATGAAACAAACTCTGTCCTAAGCCTGCAAGTGATAAATATACTGATGGGCTGGGTACTTCCCCAACCCCTGAAGCCCATCTGTTCCTCCCCACTTGGCCTTCTTTGTCTGCATTAGCTCAGGAGCTATCAGAGCCCTCCACCAGTCTCCGTGTGGAATTCCAGGTACAAGCTGGGAAATCAAGAGTTCAGGGAATTATCCACAAAGATGAGATTTTCATGACAACAGGTAAAAAAACTGTACTCCACTAGAAGGCCAACTGTATCCTGGGCTGCATCACAAGAAACATGGCCAGCAGTTGAGGGAGGGGATTCTGCCACTCTACTCCACTCTTGTGAGACCCCACCTGCAGTACTGTGTCCAGCTCTGGAGCCCTCAGCACAGGAAAGACATGGACCTGCTGGAGCGGGGCCAGAGAAGGGCTAGAAAAATGATCAGAAGGATGAAGCACCACTCCTATAAAGACAGGCTGAGAGAGTTGGGGTTGTTCAGCCTGGAGAAGGTCCAAGGAAACCTCATTGTGGTCTTTCAGTACTCAAAAGGGGCTTATAAGAAAGATGGGGACAAACATTTTAGCAGAGCCTGTTGCGATAGAACAAGGGATAATGGTTTTAAGCTAAAAGAGGGTAGATTTAGACTAGATAGAAGGAGAAAATTTTTTATGCTGATGGTAAAACACAGGAACACATTGCCCAGAGAGGTGGTAGATGCCCCACCCTTGGAAACATTCAAGGTGAGGTTAGACAGAGCTCTGAGCAACCTGATCTAGTTGAAGCTGTCCCTGCTCATTGCAGGGGGGTTGGACTAGCTGACCTTTAAAGGTTCCTTCCAACCCAAACTGTTCAACAAGTCTATGATTCTATGATTCTAATCATGCAGTAGAATGGATAAATAAAGGACAAAGCAATGCAGATGTGACACTAGCAGCTGTGTGCTGCACTGCTGTATGCAAATTATGATTCTGTGAACACAGAAACAAAATAAAAGCAAATGTAGGGGAAAGGTAGATACAGAAAATCAAGAGTAGAAATTATGTCAAAGAAATGCTAATAAGGATACTGCCTATTTTGACACTGTTTTGCCTTATCTAAGATCTGTGACTCTATTTCAAGAACAGTTTGAGAATTTGTGGGCAGAAAGTTCTGCATGAACACTTTTCAGGGTTGGGGGGGCACAGAGTGCTGGCCCTCTCTTTCCTTATTCAACTCAAGGCTATGAAATAGCTCAGACTCTAAAAGGTGTTTGGATTATGATTGTCACATCTTAATTTAGGTAAAATGTATGTCACCTGCTTGGTACTCAGGTTGTTTTTCCTACCCTTCTGCCCACAGAAGCCTCAGCTCTCTGTCTTGCTCCTTTGATATTTTCTGATCCCATAACTGCCAAGCAGCCTAACTAAAACAAAGTTGAACTGAGCTGCCTATAATGGTCACTTCTGTATCCTAAACTATAGACTAGCTAAGCTAGACTATATATAAACTCTATACTTACATTCTAATAATGATCATTTATCATGTCCTGCATTTCTTGAACCCAATATAAACACCCAGGTGTTGTGAAAGAGCTGGGATGGAAACATGGGGCTACTCCAGAGACAGCCCCTTTGCCTCAGGCTGCCTGACCCAGTTGTGTCCCTCGGCCCTGACTGGGAATGAGCTGGCATGTGTGGTGGAAGGAAGGAAAAATCAAAGCCACATTTGGGCCGTGTAGCCTAGACGCACCATATTCACCCTGCTTTTACTTGCAGTGGGAACATGGGAGGATGGATGATATTTGGGCACAGGACCAGAGCGTGGGGAAGATGATGTGACATTTCCACATCTCCCACTTTCTTCTCTTCCTCCTGTCCCTCTTGCTGGCCCGCAGCCTTCCTACCTTTTCACTGCCATTACTGCCTGCTCAGCCTGCCGCGTAGGCAGCAGTGGCAGCAGGAATTAGGGAAGTTCTGGCGTATTTGCCTCCTCTTGATACCCCTCACAGGGATTCTTCTCTGCCCTGGCTATGACCCTACCATTTGTTCGCCCAGGGGAAAGCAGGAGGACTTCACAGTGCAGGAGATGAATGCCCAGGAGGGATCTGGCTCAGGGTGAAAGAAACACGTCGGGTTCCCCTTGCTGGCAGGAGCAGCGTAAGCTGTCCCAGTGGTAAGCTCTGTCTGAATCAGGTTCAAGAAGTGCTTGAAAAACTGTCAACCTGCCATGGAGACAGCATGGTGCATTTCCCTGTAGTCAGGCTCCAGCAGACAAGCAGAATCAGCCCGAAAGCAGAAACCGCGGTCCCAGAGCAATAGCCAGCACTTATTAGGATCTCACTAAGAATGAAGTTGGCAGGGCCAGAGAGGCATATTGCTAAAAATACATTTGGCAGTTAGCGGGAGAGAAGTAAGACAAAAACCTGCTTCACTCAGCGCTCTTTGGCCACATATCGTTAAAAGAGCAGGAGGCCCCACAGCAGGCATTTGCTGAAATTCACTCCGTGGGTCCAAGTAGTAAACCTGTACCGGTGGATTCGATACCAAATCCTGTTCAGTCCTGGAAAAAACTGCAGAAGGAGAAAGTATAACCATTCTTTCCATCCAGGAAATGATCAAGTGTTTAAAGCAAATACATGCAGATTAGGAGTGAGATGAGTAGATGCATCACACTGAACTAGGTTCCATCCCAGAAACTAATCAGAGAGAGGAGGCTGATGAAATGAAACTCCGCTTTATCTTTTTACTCCACTTTATCTTTTGAAGTATTTTCTTGGTGTCTGTGATGCATAAGGTTTCTTTGGAAAGATAGTTTATCCAGCCAAGTGCTGGGTCCTGCACTTGGGTTACAACAACCCCGTGCGGCGCTACAGGATTGGGGAGGAGTAGCTGGAAAGCTGCCCGGTAGAAAAGGATATGGGGGTCCTGGTCAACAGCCAGCCAAATAAGATCCAGCAGTGTGCACAGGTGGCCAACAGCATCCTGGTCTGTGTCAGGAATAACGTGGCCAGCAGGAGCAGGGAAGTGATCACCCCCCCTTGTACTCGGCACTGGTGGGCCCCACCTCAAATACTGTGTTCAGTTTTGGGCCCCTCACTACAAGAAAGACATTGAGGTGCTGGAGCGTGTCCAGAGAAGGGAACAAAATGGTGAGAGTTCTAGAGAACAAGTCTTGTGAGGAGCGGCTGAGGGAACTGGGGTTGTTAAGTCTGGAGAAAAGGAGTCTGAGGAGAGACCTTATCTCTCTCTACAACCATCTGAAAGGAGGTTGTAGCCAGGTGGGTGTCCGTCTTTTCTCCCAAGAAACGGATGATAGGACAAGAGGAAATGGCCTCAAGTTGCACCAGGGGAGAGTTAGGATGGATATTCGGAAAAATTTCTTCACCGAAAGGGTTATAAAGTATTGGAACAGGCTGCCCAGGGAAGAGGTTGAGTCACCATTCCTGAAGGTATTTAAAAGACAGGTAGCTGTGGTGCTGAGGGACATGGTTTAGTGGTGGTTTTGGCAGTGTTAGGTTAGTGGTTGGACTTGATGATCTTAAAGGCCTTTTCCAACTTAAACGATTCTATGATTCTATTAGATTTCACCTGTCAAGTATGTCCTGGTCAAGGAGTGCTGGGGAAGATATCAGGCAATTAAGCACTATGTTGCAATTGATTTTTAACTGTGAAAGGTATTTTTCAAAAATTCCTAAAGGTATAATTTTGTTTTCAGAGCCTTCAGTTTCATTGTGAAGGCACTGAAGTAGGTCAGCTCGTATAAGACATGGGCTTTTGAGTTTTATGAAGAAAGGGAAAAAAAAATCATCATCAATAAAAAAGCTAGAAAGGAAGAGAACTCAAAGTAGGAGAGCAGATAAAGAGGAGGACCTGAGGGGGAGGGCATTTGTACTTACTGTCAGGATATTTTGTCCTAGAAGAGGAAAAGTGCGCAATACTTGCAGAGCTTCTGCTGCTCTGAGTTTGTATATGCTGCCTCTTACTAACTAATGTGTGTCACCTCTGCAGTATGGTAAAAACTTGACCTCCTTTTGACATTCCCTCTTAGTGCATACCATCTGATGGTAAGTAACAAGTGTCTGGAAGGCAGAGTGGGGCTTCTAGCAGAGACTTTTAATAAGTTATCACACCTTCTTAAAGGACATCGAACTGTTGGAACAGGTCCAGCAAAGGGCCACTAAGATGATTAGAGGGATGGAGCACCTCTCCTATGAGGACAGGCTGAGAGAGCCGGGGCTGTTCAGCCTGGAGAAGAGAAGGCTCCGGGGAGACCTGATAGCAGCCTTTCAGTATCTGAAGGGAGCCTACAGGAGAGCTGGAGAGGGACTCTTTGTCAGGAAATCCAGTGACAGGACAAGGGGTAATGGTTTTAAATTGGAAGAGGGGAGATTTAGATTAGATATTAGGAAGAAGTTCTTTACTGTGAGGGTGGTGAGGCACTGGAACAGGCTGCCCAGAGAAGTTGTGGAGGCCCCATCCCTGGAAGTGTCTAAGGCCAGGCTGGATGGGCCTTTGAGCAACCTGCTCTAGTGAGAGGTGTCCCTGCTCATGGCAGGGGGGTTGGAACTTGATGATCTTTAAGGTCCCTTCCAACTCTAACCATTCTATGATTCTATGATTCTTGCTCGATTTCTGTATCCTGGATGCTCCCATGAGGGCAGAGCTCCTGTGCGGGTTTGGGGAAGATGAGTCACTCCATCCCAGTGGCAATAATAGTTGGGGATGAACTTATTTTCATTCTTTCTAAAGCATCACTTGCAGTGCATAACGAGCTGACTTTTGACTCTTCAGGTAGTAGGTCTGGTCAAGCAAACCCAGCTTAGTAGTATGTTTTTCTCTTGGATGTTCCAAGTCCTCCACCTTGCAGGCCTCCACCTTTATCTGGTGACCAGAGTGGAAAGGCAAGCAAAATTTGCTTCTGGCAGCAGAGTAGGAGGAGAGGATGCACTGTCTCATGCCTTGCAAAGTACAATGGTGTTTCTATAAGTGTGGGGATGTCCATAAGTGACTGCTGATAATCATCTCCAAGCCACATGCTTTGCTGGAGGCAAAGACACTCTCCAATTTATGAAAAACAGCAAAGTACCTGTCAGTCTTCAGTAAGTGCCACATAATCTTTTTGTGGTCAGGCTATGTAGTTTTTGCTCTTCACAAATACAAGTCCAAGAAACAAACATGCAGGGACATAAGCCTCTTCACATGACTCAGAACTTGAAATCTATTTTCTTGCTTAATCCAAGTGTTGTGATTACAGCACAAGCACTTTTCTGGCAGTGCATAGTTCTGCTAAAAGCAAGCTGCTTCCTATGGGCAGTCCTATGCAGAGAAAATCTCCTTGGAGAGCTTCCTGAAAGGTTACTAAATGAGATCCCCCAGTAACTTCTACTTCTCAGTATAAGCCCATGTTACCTGCCATGCAAATAATTCCTGGGAGTCAATGTTTCACTTCAGGACAATTTAGTAGTGAACTGAAATTCTTACATAAAATGGCATCTGACAAAACAACAAATTCTTGTTTGACTTCTTGTTCAAAAAAATCAGGTATAATCGAAGTCTAGATTTCCTGACATTGATCCAAAACCCAATCTGTACATAATCTTTGTGTGTCAAGGAGTTTACACAAGTTTAGAGATTGGTATATATTGCATATGCAGCTACGAGGAACAGCATAATTTAGCCCATCCAGCTATTTATTTTGATAATTATGCCTCTCATGTTTATAACATGTTTTCATTGTAGCCATTGTGACACCATGGATGGCAAGGCTCTGCAAACTGGCTGGAATTGTGGAACCAGACTGAGAAAACCTGAGGACTTTAACTGATATTTTTTAATTCTTCTGTAAGGTACTGCAGACACCTATTGCCTCATATACCCATTGCTACTTTTCATCATAAGTGGTGAATTTTATATTGTAAAAGTGTGAAATCCCTGTAGTATATTAATTCCATTTTTCTCAGCACTCAAAAATGCTGAAGAGTCTGCTTCAAAATGTCCTGTATTTTGCCTGTAGTGGATCAAAGTCCTAGCTGTAGTACGCTGATCTCCTCAATCTGAAATGAGGAGACAGTAACCCTGCAAACAGACGTGCCGCAGTTCTCTGCCTATCATTAGTACATGTCAACACTTCATTAAACTGTCCAGTTTAATGCAAGCATAAGACAAATGGACTTGATTCTCCGAAAGAAGCAACAGGAAAAATAATCATTTTTCATTCTGCATGTTGTGTTGATTAATGGACATGCATTCCATTGATAGGGGTAGGAATTTGAATGGACAAGAAAGGCATCAGTTTGAAATATTGTATTCCTGCAGTTGAAAGCCAGGAGTCTGTGAGCCATGAGCCCTTGTAAAGGTTGAGATACTGATGGTTCCTGGCAGAGGCCATGAGATAATCACCTCTAGATACCTTGGGAAAATCAAAAGTTATCATGTGGTCCATTAGTTGCAAATTCCAATCTGTAAGGTCAGGGCTGAGGCACGATGGATATGAGAGTGCATGAGATATTTAAATTGGTGTTGCACCTCTTTTGTAGACAATAATCTTCAGTTTCCAGTTATATTTCTCTTGCTGAAAGCCACTCTGTATTTCTGAGAGTTCATGATTTTCAAATCTAAAGGTTTGAAGCTGCTGAAATGCAGTGGTACATTATGTCTAGGCAGAGAGACCAAACCAGTCTAAGAAAACACACTGACCTCAGAGTGAGGAGAGAACAAAGGCGAGAGAAATAAAGCAGCAAATGGGCACATTTATGAACATAGTTTAAAAAATGTAAAGCTAAAATGTTTTGTAAAGCTAATTTACTGGACACATTAAGTATGCTTTTATCAAACTAACTTTAAGAAACTGAGGCAAGTCGTATATAAGGACTGTGCTTAATTTTAGTCTATAGGAGGAAAAAAATCAGGTAAAGAGGACAGAATCATGGGTAAAGGATGCCAGGTAATAAGTGAGTGAACCTTGAGGAGTAAAAAAGATAATAATCATCCTGCAGTGGAAAACAAACACTTGGCCTAATGTGTTAGAATTGCTCAAAGCCTCTCTATGCCGTTTAAATTCATGAGTGACAAAAACCACAGCTGGTTTCAAGTCATCCTTGGTTCTCACAGGAGTCCTAAAGTATTATTTCATTAAACACTTAGCCAGTTTTTAATTGCCTGAAAGATTATCTGTTTTTCCATGTCTATCTGGTAAAATGTATTTTTCCTCCTTTACTACCCTCGGTGTTTCTCTTAGACCAACAGTACTACTACTGGTGTTTTGAAACACTCGGTGCTGAAAAAACCTGAAATAATCAGAGTGAGAAATACAAGAACATTGAAAATCAGGGGAGAAAAAAAAAAGTAGCTTTACTATGTGACAGTTTACAGGGAAAGAAATTCATTGGGTGAAGTTAAACTATATTTCCCTGAAAATCGCAAGATTTATTGTAGCAAGATAAAAACTGTTCAGAAGAACAGTAACCTTTACAGGTGCACAATCTGCAACTGCAAGATCCCAGAGAGCTGCAGAGCTCTTGGGTCCAGCCATGTCCCAACTCCACACTGAGGCATGGCAGGGATATCCACCGTCTTCCTGAGAGCAGGAAGCTGGATGAATGTGCAGGATTTGCAGATCTAAATAGTTTTGCCACCTCCTGAAAGAAGAAAATCCGTTTATTTTTATGTGCTGTGTCCAAAGGGCTTTGCACCATCTCATACTGTATTTCAAAATTGACTTTTTCCTTCTCTGCACAAGTTCCAGCTCTCACACTGGAAATGTTATAAACAAAGGCTGAGGGAGGGAAATCATGGTTATTGCTCTCTTCTGTGTTTTCATAACATGGATCTTGATACTTCAGAAAATGGGGCTTTTTTCCCTGGTGCCTGTGGAAATTTTTTTGCCCCTGAATCTCACTCTATTTACAGATTGGAAAAAGACCCAGCTAGGCAAGACAAGCAAATGTAGCACCATGACAAAATTACAACAGATATTCATGACAATCACACAGGTTTCAGAGAGTGAAGAGCTTCACACTGCTAGAGATTATCTACCAGAATATTTCTATAAGTTTTGAAGCTTTTGGCAAGAGCGGGACTAATCCTAATAAGTTACTTATGAAGTCAGACTCATTAGAACTCACGTGGCAGCTATCTGAAAAGCTACAGCAAGCTCCTAAACAACTGACATAATTAAATGCAATTATGGACTAAGAGGTATCAGATGCATGCAATCATATTTTCTTGATCTAGCAATTCATATTAATAACTCTCAGAAAGCATTTTCAAATTTGTTATTTGACAGTGCTTGTTTTGTGTGTGTGTGTGGTTTTGATTTATTCCCATTATACATCTCATTGTATCCAACCAGCAAATTCTTCTTTATTACAATGCTATTCAAATTCTGTTTGGGAATTTGAGCCAGGCCTAGCAAATCCAAACAGTGAGGGATTCTCTCTGTCCAGTGGAAGCTACCTGGAGATTAAAAATACTAGCTCCAAGAATTCCCTGTGAGTATAAAACGCAACCCTTAAAGAATATGTTTGGTCTCGTTGAGTGAGTAATTTTTAGGTATTAACTACATTTACTTGGTTTGTCTGAGACATAGATTGGCTACCGACTCTGTCTCTAAATTATTTTTGCAAAGGTAGTGCGGCACCCTAACAAAAAACATAGTTGGAACCATACGATGAATTAAACCATTAAAAGACCTAGCCAGTAATCCCTTCTTAGCAAATAATAAAATACAAACAAGTATCAGAGATTTACTATAGAGGGAAATTATTATTTCAAAGCTGATTCTGTAAATGCAAGGTTTTAAGAGAATTAGACCTGTTCTGTAAAACATTAAACCAAATCACTTTTCCCACCCATACAATTGGTATTTCTTTTTTTAGGTGATGAACAATCTACATTGTGGTTCATATATTACCCTTTACAAGTTCTTTAACCCACATCCCAGAAATAATTAAACTGAAATTACTCTCTGCCATGCAATGTAAAATAAAGATAATATTTTAAGAACCTGAACACCAGTTTTGGTGAAGTCAAACTGTCAGCACTCGTGGGATGGTTTCCACTTCTCAGTGTTGTTGCAGAGTGTGAAAGGCCAATGGCCTACCTGGCTCCCTAAGAGACATCCCCTGTGAAGAGGAAACCATCCCATGGCCGCCACTCTGGGGTTCCTTGAACCAAAATGCTTCAGAAGTGTCTGAGCGGACACAGTGCGATGCACATGGGAGACTTTACGCAGTTTTCTAATCCCTGTAAGGTTTAAACGACTTACAATAATGTTAACGCTTGTGCTAGTCATGCTGTTTCTCTGTAGGAACATTTAGGGAATACTGTAAATCCTTTAGTAATTTTATAGCCAAGGCAGTATAATAGTTATTTTGAGCTTCAGCTCACAGTGCCATACGATTACATCAGAATATGCATTTTCATAAAAAAGAAATGGCAAGTTTCTTGCCCTCATGGAAAGCTTTAAAGAAAGAAGAAAATCTTTAAAATATGAAATTGATGCATTGTCATCTGCCTGAGGGCCTGAAACAAGAGCTCTAAAGAGACTGGTGCCATGCGATATGCTTGAGAGCCTAAAACGTGCTCTAAAGAGTGCCAACTCCAGTATCCATCTTCATTTTGTATTTATCCTTGAATCCACAGTCCCAGCGAAGCTAGTGACAACCACCCTTGCAAAGAGCAGTGAAAAGGCAGGAACAAATAATTGTGGTAAGCCCTGCCCAATCACTAAGTCACTGTGCCCTGCAAATTAATGTAGATATTACAGGTTATCCTGCTGCTCTTGCTTCCTCTCTTACAAAAAGAAAAGGTTCCTATATTCCACTGCTACTTTCCCTGGTTAAACAGGACTATGGCAGAAGGCTACTGAGTATGGAGCTGTGGAAGGCTTGTTGGCAATACATAGGGGCTTTGAATTATCTTATTCCAGACACCGTGTATTGGGAATGTCATTTAACAAGAGGATGAAATATGTGGATGTAATACAAACTAATGTTGAAAGTTCATGAATGTTGCATAGCTTCGTAAACTATTATTTCTCTGTGTAAAGAGCCCTGGAAGGACACATGGGGATAAGGAAAACAGCTGAATCTGTCAGGAAACTGTATTGAACAATTTTGCAGTTAGGGCTAGAAGCAGAAAAAAGCCAGGGCTCTGCAGAAAACTAGAATTAATGAAGCCCATTCTTCCCTTTGAGCCATAACGTTATCAGCCTGCTTTACTCTCGGTTTACAGAATTGGCTCACATCCATTTTTTAAACTCACTTATGTGGTATAACTGGAGGCATCATCTGGCCTTTTGGTATTTGTTACTATTTTCATCTGTTAAATCATTTAAGTATTTTTGCAACTAATAAAGGCTTTTAAGTGGTTTTTTTCCCCTCTTCAGGCAAAGCTGTTTTAATTGCTTGGCTGCTAATCAGCTAATAGTAGTTGGAGTGAATATTTGTTATCTGACAGTGTATTCTCAAGGGACTAAAAATATGTACATGTCTTTATAATTTACTAGAAGTAACCATGACATTTAACTGACTGAGGTCTCTATCCCCCAGTGGACTTAATGTAACCTTTAGTATACTATTGGCTTACAGAATAAAGAAAACCTTAATAGAGAGTTAAAAGAAAATAGAACTGAAGAAAGAAGTCATGGTAAAGCATCTGAAATACAAATAGGAACAGAAATATATCTGTATGTGTACGCATTTCTAGTTATTTTTACTCCTCTCTCATTAGCCCTATTTCTGTGAATACATTTCTGAAGAAAAGAAGCTGAAAGAGAAAGATGCTTAGAATTTTTTTTTTTTTTTTTTTTAAAGTAATGAGGGAAATAAAGTGACAACAGTAAAAGTGGAAAGAAGGGAAACAGCTTTGTAGGCCATAGCCAGATTCGCTGTTGTGGCTCCAGCTGGGTAAGAGGTTACCACTGAAGCTGCTCCTTGCCACCTCCCCCTTGATGTCACTGCTGCTCCAAGATCTGCAGGCGTAACTGAACACGAGGATTTGAGTTGTGTTGTCTGACTTCAGGGAGTCATTGAATGCACAGCCCTGCCAACAGCTCCGAAGTCAGTACTACTGCAGGGGCAGTAGCATCCATCCAAGGGTCTCCCTGGTGATAGTAACCTCAATAACCCAGCTCAGCTGCCCGGAGAGTACTCCTGACCAGCTAAATTTGTGTCAAGCCAACAACACCAGATTTTTACTACTGTAACTAAGAGCAGAACGTGACGCATAAAAAAAGTGCAAACAGAATGGGAGCGAAAGTGCATCAGTTTGGAGGAATAGGAAATGAAGAAGAAAAAGTTAAGGAAAAAAAACCCAACAAAATGAGGCAGAGTCTGGCTCAGATGAACAAGCCATCTGTACTGCGTATCAGTGGAGCAACAAAGATCTGCAGCAATACAAGCTTCCAGGCCAAGTGGAAGAGGAAGAGACTGCAAAATGCAGTCGCTTGCTTATAACTGAGGACCTGTTCCAGAGGAGTCTTTGGCAGTGATCTGTGCTGTGTGGGCTGCTAGCAAGCCTCCAGGTGCAACTCAGGTGTAGCTTTTGGTTTGGGGTGGGTTTTTTTGTTTGTTTTGGTTTTGTTTTTTTGGTTTTTTTTTTTAATTTTTAATGCTATTAGAATCACCTTACACCTTTTGCCAGGTCAGTAGTTCCACCCTAAGATGCAGCTCAATTCTACAAAGCAATCCTGGCTTTTGTCTGCCCGAGCATGGATCTCACAGCTTTGTTGATAAGGCGTGAAATCCCTCATTTCACTCGGCACAGAGAACTGTGAATGGAGGTTCTGGGGTGAGACATTGAAAGATCACTTGAGTAGGAAGTCTTACAGTTGTGATGTTCTCAGGTTGGTGGGGAAACCAACCGGTGACTCTTCTCTCAACAGCCAGTTGTGGGAGGGTGCTTAGCATCCCGCCAGTCCTCAGCACAGTAATCCTATAAATCCAAAGAAGTTAATGGAATAGAAAGCTTTTTTTTATGACTTGGGAGCCCCCTGTGGCTGCAGATTTGGCAGCAGTGTCTGGCTTCATGTTCCAGAAATCTCACAAAAAGCTTTATAGTGGAAAAGCAAGGCACATTAGATCTCTAAGCCTTTGCCATGTATTTCTCATCACAAAACCTAGTATTTTTTGCCCTTTTCTCCAGGCTTGTGGATTAGTTTTGTATGTCTTACATAAAGACTCTGTGGCTTTGTTTTCCATATTATTGTGCCCTCAAATGCATACTTGCTTTGATCTCCTATAGGCAGTATTGGCACCCCACAGGCAGTCAAAGCATCTGACATTGTGGGACAGCTGTTACACCAACAAGGGAGGTGCCTTGTGCCAGCCCAATGCCTTTCCACTGGAGTTACTCATTGTTATTTATTAAGAAATCAGTACTTTTTAAATTGGCTTCCACAGTTATGTGCTTTTGCAGCACAATACGGCTTTCAGCTATTATATGGACAGGGCTGGTGGCTCAGACAGGAGTGTGTCTTTCCTAATTCTCAGTTTATTCTGTATTTAAAAAAGCACTACAGAAGGGACTGCCACTGTCTCTAAGAAGGGACTTCTGAGAAGTGACAGAAAGATTTTCACCCTTGATAGTGAAAATGAACACGATCAAACTAGTCGCTGTCACTCCATGACTTTCACACGCAATCTCAGTAAAAAGCTTGTTCTCACCCCCGTAAAATAAAGGCAACACGAGAAAACTTTAGACCGTGCCCAGGTCTCATGTGGGAACCCTGTGAAGGTAAGCAATTACCAACTCTATTCTTCCCCCTACTTGTAAAACCCCTTAGTCTGGTACCAAACCTGCCCTGTGCTTAGGTGACAGCTGTACTAAGCTACTTTTAGTACTATAGGCATTGACCAGCCCATATTTTACTGAAAATTAGGCATCTAAGGATAGAAAAACATCCCTGCTGGGTCCGAATGCTTAGACCACCCAGACCAAATGCTTTTTGTCTCCAGCACTGGCAAAAAGAGAGGCCATCTAAGAAGAGCACCTGAGCCTGGCCACTTTCTGCAGCACATTCCCTCAGTATCCACAACTGTTGGTCTGGGGATGTTAGAGGGTATGTCCCTTTAGAACCTTCTGATGGAGCTAAGACAGTTGGCCTTTGCCTTTTTTGGCTTGCTGAGAGCATGAGAACCACAATGTCCTAGGGCAGCAAGTTCCAGAAGTTCAGACCTTGCTATGTAGAGCAGCACAACTTTCATCTCTTTTACATCCATCTCCTCCTCGTTTCATCAAGCGACCCTCAGCTCTCGCATTGCAAGACTTGGTGAACAACAGTTCCCCGTTCAGCTAATAGTGACTTTGTAAACCTCAGTTATATCCCCCTCCGCCTTCTCCTCTCTCCACCCCACAGTCCCAGTCTTTTTGGTTTTTCCATGCGAGGCAATGGCTCCTTCCTTTGGAAACTTCCTTGCTGTGTCTAGCACCTCTCTGCCCTTGTTGAGGTGCATGGGACCAGATCTGCCTGCATGCAGGGTGCACGCTGCGGGTTGGCCGCTGTCCTTTGTGGTGGCCCCAAGATGCCATCTCTTTGGTTGCCAGGACCCTTTCTGATGGTGCCCTGATGGTCTTTTGTTGCTTTTCCAGCTGCTGCTGGAATCATTGGCTGCTGTGCACTGAGCCAATGATTTCAGTGACCTGACAGTGATGGCTGCAGGAGCCCTTTCCCGAGTGCTCTAACTGCCTGTTTTGAGCGCAATATCATGCAAGCGCAACTCAGATATATTAACTATATTTTTATCTGCACTGAAGCATATCTACCACTTTTTTGACCCCTCACTGTTCCCCATCATCAGTGCATCTTTGACCGCCAATCTCCATGAACTTGGGAATTTTGCTGTCTGCCGCCCTCTCCAGGTCACGGATGAAGATGTTGAATGAAACCAGCCTCACAGCCAGCTCCTGAGGGACACGACTGTTGACCCTTCTCTGCCCTGAACAGTGACAGTTTTGCCTTTCCTTTTGTTTCTTATCCTGTAATCAGATTTCAGGCCATGAAAGGGCCTTTCCTCCAATCCCATGGAAACCAAATTTCTTTAATAGCTTTTCACGATGAGTCTTGTCAAAGCCTTTTTGAAAATCCAAGTGTGTTAAGTCCACGAGCAATCTTTCCTACAATTCACAAAATCCTCCTTGTCCTTATAAAACATCAACATATAGAGTTACCACATGGGAACCACGCACACTTATCATCTGGCTTCAGAATTAGAATCATCTTTATGTCATACGCTTTTATTCCTCAATTGTATTTGGCAAGGAATTGTCCGGTTTCCCCTCCCATGTGATGTATCTGCTAGCAACAGGTAAATGAGAGAACCTAATTCAAGCTGCATTCTGTATATTGGTAGCTCAGAGCATTTTCTAAAATGGAATCTGGAGAAAGAAATATCTTCTTCATAATATATTCTTCCTAAATAAAACAGCTGAACAAATACGTGATTTTAAAAAGCTAATTGTTTAAGGTCTATTCACAAGAAAAGTCTGGGGGTTTATCCTGATCAAAATAGAAAGTAACAACAATTGCTAGGTCAAACTAAGTTGTTTTGAATTCCAGTATTATTATTTCATTAGGTTTTAATATACTTTCATGCCATCTTAAATAGATAACCCAATTTTGAAATAAAACATTATTTTAAAATGAGTGGCACACCTCATTACGAAATACTATGTTAAAACAAACTGTTTCACATTTTAGGGGGTTTTCTGTACTTGTCGACTGAAGCTTACTGGCCAAATTCTAGTGGGAATTTGCAAGTAGTTCCAGCTGATCCAAAATTGCATTATTAGCAAATGAATTTTTTGTATGAAAAATTTCAGCTAACTTTACATACAAATCTCTCCATTGCAATTGTAAACAAGATGATTTGAACTACCATATCATGTGTTCTATTACTTGACCGAATATCAAACTATAATGTTGAAATTAATGCACAGAGAAATCTAATTTGAGACTAATTCAGACTTCTTCCTCTCCAAACTACATACAAGTCCGACTTTCAAACTGCTCATTTTACATACTTACTGACATGTTGCTTGTGCTGTTACCATACTATTAACTGAACTAAACTAGAATGTAACTTGGTAACTTATGGTAATTCTCTTTCAGATATCAATCCTGTTAAAAGTAGAATCAGTTTGTGTCATACCTTTTTCCCTGTCCTTGCATCTGAAAAGGCCAAGAGTGTCACCTCTGAATATGCCTCATATTACATTCATCTTTGGATAATTTTTACTTACAAGCTCTTAGGTGTCCAAGTTGCAGCAGGTTATTGTCAACACGCAGATCAAAAACTCAGTCAGAAGGGGGATTTGCACAGGGTGTAAATCTGGTATGAAATCATGATCAACTATGTATGAATCACTCTTTCAAAAGACAAATGCAGGTACTTAGTGATGTAACCACATGCCTTAGGGAAATTTACATGCCAGAGATGTACTCCTCAGAATTTAATAATGAATATGCATCATTAATGTGCTACTTAGCGAACCTAGGGAATATCATTTATCAGTCGGGCAGAATTTCTCCTAGCTTCATTTTTTTCCTGTTACCTCACTCTACAATTCAAAATGAACAATCATCTAACTTTAACTTAATAAAAATACACTGAAAAAAGATCTTCAGTGTTCGTGAGGGAGCTCTTGTTTGTCACACACAATTTTGGAGATATGTTGAACAGTACAAATATTAATGGGGTTACCTTTCATCAAGAGCGATAAGACTAGAGAAAGTGGGGACAAAGAGTTAAGAGTGTCAAAATGTGTAAGCAGGGAAAAAGACAATTTCAGCATGACAAAAATAAAAAGCATTTATGAGAACCTGCTACTGACTGTAATTACTGGCAGAATTTGAAAATACTACCAACCAGAACAGGGACGCTCCCCCCTCTCCTCCTGCTCCCTGCACATTTCTTTACAATACTACGTAAACTTGGAATTTTCCTAAAAAGTGATCTCGTATTAGAGCTTTGCTCAATTTTACAAATGACCCCAAAGGTTACAAAATCTGCAGTTACTGGATTTTTTTTTTTTTTTTTTCTTAAAGTTGGAAAAAGCTCTGTTAAAGGGGAAATAACAAGCAATCGGGCTAACCAGGTTCCATAGTCTCAATGTATTATGTAGGGGTATAAGAAAGTACAATTTATAAAACCATGTAAAGGATCTCAAAACTGTAACATCTTTCTAGCAGTAATTTATTGTAAAAGTTATGTTCAACATACAGCTAGTAACTATTTTTAAATTATAACAACGTCATCAAACTATAAACAAATTCACTATATCCTGCATCTGCATTGTGACTCCCAGTGATTTAAGCTTTTTGTTTACGTCTGATATACCACTCAGGATAAAGTTATAATCTGTTGGTTTCATTTAATTTTTAAAAACAAAATTATTTTCTTTTCCCTTTGAAAGTAAAATAACCATCCTGGGTCCAGTTTGTCCAACTTTAAAGCACAGAAACCAGAAAGTTGAAGTAATCTGAACTCAATTATGCTTTTAATGCTAGGAAAATACACTTCCTCCACCTCTTTGATATTGAGACAAAGTAATCCAACCAGTGCGTTAAGCAAAAGTGAAAACTAA
The DNA here is from genome assembly GCA_013398295.1 of Chionis minor. Classification (NCBI taxonomy): domain Eukaryota; kingdom Metazoa; phylum Chordata; class Aves; order Charadriiformes; family Chionidae; genus Chionis; species Chionis minor. Next base: position 306,021 of record VZSF01004869.1, read on the forward strand.
GCAATGACATATTATAAAAACACCATAAAAAACCCTAGAAAGTCTTAGAACAATAACGTTCTGCAACCTGTTTTTAAAATATGCTTATTTCCAGGCGATAAAACCGAAGTGTGGTAAAACCACCTCAAGTACAATTTAAAAAACATGTGCATGCCATGTAACCCTAACCCTCTTTCCAGAAGTGAGTGAGCAGCCTTAACAGAAGCCCTTTAAGAAACAGATAAATACAGAGAAGAGAAAGCACCATAAATCCTCCTGTTTGTCTTCTTTGTTCTTTAAATGCCTTTAGAAGTCTGGCTCTTGAACATTAAAAAAACCCCAGCCAACCAAACAAAACCAACCTCATCTTTTTTCCCCTAAAAATCTCTACCAGCTCAAGATTCAGCAGATAATGACATTAAACTTTATTTGCTCTGTCTGTTGCAACAAAGCCATGATTAATATTGTATTAACCTGCAACAGTTGCATTCGAAGACAATAATGCCTGGTGGTGATGCTAAACCTTTAGCACCTGGAGCTAAGATTTGTTTTTCTAATTAGGTTATTTCTTTCAGTTTATCTTAATGTATGAAGCACATGGAGGTATCCAGTGTCCTAACATGCAGAACATCATATTGCTGGAAGATAAGGGATTCAGCAGAAAAATTGCTATCATGAAACCAATAGAAAGCATGTTATGTGCTCTTGGAACTACTCCTTTTTCTGCAGAGCTTTGGTTATTGCAGCAGACATGCATATTTAGGTGAACACAACATTGCTGCAAAGTAGTTGAAAAGTGCATCTAACCCGTTAGCTGAGGCAAAGTGACCCACAACCATCTAGCAGAATGACCCCTTTTGGGTGGGGTTCTGTGTACCCGCTCTCCACCTCGCTTACATTTCTTACTGGGACAGCTCTGATTTTGTATTGATTCAATAAACTGGTCCTTTATAGTGATGGAGGAGATCTGAGCATTCAGTATGCATTTCTTTCTATAGATCATTTTCTACACAAGCAAGTGAGAGTTCACTTGGCTGACACGTTCACAGAGGAGCAAAGTGCAATGTGCTTACATTATCGATTATGGATGGTGATGATGTGGCTCCCTCTACTGCAGTATCCTAGATGGTGTTCCTGGTCCCTGTCAGGGTTCTCTGGTTTGGCTATGAGAAAAAAGAAACATTTTTTTAAACAGAAACAAACCAACCCACCCCAAAGATTACACTAATAAATTTGGCTCCCTAAGAAATAGCTTTACGGTTCTCTAGAGTAAGTCACAAAGATATACCTCAGTTCAGATAGTAGAGCTGGCAGAAAGACAAAACACTCCACCAAAAGAGAATCAGGTGCACTTGGACCCTTTATAGCTCCTTTTAAGGCAGCTCCTTAAGGAGGTGGGGTATTCCACCAGCAGGACTCCAGATACAATCTCAGGTCTCTTAAGGTTCTTTTTCCTCCTGCTTCCATTGATTAATCTTTTCCTTTTTCAAGTACTTTTTCTGTCCTATACCCTCATCCTTGTAATCTCCTTTTGGTTGTGCCCGTTTCCTCTCCTTTCCCCTCGTTCTCTCTCCCAATCCTCTCCCCCCCCCCCCGCTCTTTTGGGCTTATTTTCCCTTTTTGGTCGTCTTTGTCTCACCACTTCTTTATAAGGCAAAATGCTTGGAAAGGAGTTGTTTTTTTCTGGCAATAGCATGGACTGTTGTCACAAAATCCTTGAAGCAGAGAAAAATGCACTGGCAGCCCAAAAGGAAACTGGTTCAGTGTCCTGATGCCGCAGTGATTACAGTGCACCAACACCATGAAAACTAAGCGTTAACCACCTTCTGCCACCCACACAACCACAGGAGGAAGTACGCTGGGGAGCATGGGGCAAATCTGGGTTTCTACACATGTCCATTCTCAGCGTGGTATGACAACAGTGTGGGCTGTCATCCCTGTGCTACACAAAGCTGCTCTGCTCTCAGTTAATCCAGTAGAAACAAATGACCGAGGACTGGTACGGAAAATGGTTGAACGGCAATTTGCATTTATACTAAGCACGCTTATTTGAAATCAGGACGCAAATTTACACCTACCATGCAGACATCTGGAACGACTGTGGTGCCTGCTCAGGAGGTCACTACCTGGTCTCTCAGCAACAGCATAACGCTCGGCGTTATTCCTCTGTGTCCTTGCGGTACCGGTGAACAGCTGTGATTTAAGCCCATGTCTAACTTTGCAGTGGAATTAATTGGCGCTGGAGTTTTCACATGGGTGCCTCCATCTGAAGCAGATGTGGAAGGTAATATCCAGCTGGTGGATGACTGAATACCTAGCTCTTATGCCATTTTCAACCACTCCAACCCCCTTAGACTCTCCCTGCCTCCTAACGGGTACTGCCTCCTTCTCGGTGGACAGATCATGAAAATGGACTACCTTTCATACACTATGGGAAAGTCAACATTACGAATTTAGCACTGAATGTCTATGTGCATGTGCATACCCACATCCACGGCCACGTGCACTGGTGAGCGTGTGCTGAACTGCCCTGTTGTGTTCTGTCAGCCGCACAGCTGCCAGTCCCAGGGGTTTTTTCCCTGTGAAATTCACAACACACGATACCTTTTGTGAAACTCCCGTTTCCAAACTCCCAGGATTACACAGAAATTTAAGTTTTTACTTGAAAGGAAGACAGGTCTTAGCTTGAAGGTCTTAGCTTTCATCCTTCCAGAGAAATATTTGCAAATCGAACCACTTGGAGCTTCAAAAATCACAAGACAAATATAAAAGTTCATTACGTTTTAAAAACTTGTTATTTTTTAATGCCTGAAGCTGGCAATATAGCATAAGTCCTATCCTGCTGTCAGCTCACAGATTTTACTTAAATTAGATACTAAAGGAGTTCAGCAGTCCTCACCAAAAAAAATATGGGGCCATCTGTTTCCAAGAGTTTCATCTAAAATTATGAATCCCCATTGCGAGTACTGCCCAGCTGTAATTGGCTGAGAGGTAAGTAAGCCACCTCCTGAGGGGAGAGAAAAAGACACTGAACAGAAACTTTAATAAGAAAAATTAACAAACTGTACGTCAGCTATTTAGTAATTTTTCCAATACAAAAGTGTTTCAGACTAATGAAGCGCATTTTCCTTTCACAGAAAAATAAATGTGTTTAAAAAGTGCACCCATTTGATGAGCTAGTTTAACTATGAAGCAGGGTTTTCTTTAAGAGACCCTGTGTTAAGATTTAAGGAAGAATGTGGGAGGAGATAGCAGATGCTCCAAGACAAGTGAAAATTATTTAGGTGTACTTCTATTAGTACAAAAGCTGCACTGTATTATTACTATGAACTCAGGATATTCAACACACATGGTAATAGACAAGTCAAGTAATGATGTGGGAGTCTTCCTGCTGAAGTCACCTGCCTGAAAATATGAAGAAAAGAGAATGTGTCAAACAGAAGACCATTAAATGTGAAACAAAAAAAACAATAATGAAAAGGTAGTGTGTAAAATGAGACCCTGTCTCCTGGTTACCCTGTGGAAAGGCCAAAGTTAGTGATAGAGACTATACCTTAAATTATGCATGAATGAATGTCACAGCTAGAAGCTTTGACTTCGGCCATTCGGGCAGCACTGACAGCAGACTTGCCGGGCAACTAGTCTAACCTCTCAGCTGCTCAGTGTCAAATTTGTGAAAATGCCAGTGCCTACAGAATGAGCAATATAGAGGTTTTCTCTCTGGCACAGGCACATGAACTCAAATTTCTGATGAAAATCACCGTTCATGGGTTATGGAGTCACATAGGCAAGATACTTATCATTCATGGCTACAGCAGTTCTGTTCAGAGATGGATAATTATCCACCCATAACTTGGCAAAAACCTCTAAAACCATGCACTTTTTCAGTGTCGCTTTAAAATCAGAACTATTTACTTTATATGTTTTTGACACCCGTGTTACATTTAAAATGAATGTAGGTGCTGTCTATCATTTTTTAACACCCATCAATGTTCTAACATAAGGTTTAGTTGGACTTGGTTCTGCAGAGCAATGTAGGAAGCCCATAGGCAACGTAGGAAGCCTTTGGATAAGGAAGAATAGCACTTGGGTCATCCAGAATTTGAGGAGGGGGACCAGCTATGGCCAGCCTGCACGTGCTCTGGATCACACAAAGGGGATAAGTGAATTTCAGCCTCATGACGAGCACGTGAGGGCTGGCTGCGCATTCTTTCCGTGACTCCAGGTAGCAGGCTACTCGCTCCGTCCTGGCAAAAAGCCTCATGCACATCTCTTCCAAATTCTCCACAGGAAAACAGAGAAGAAAATACCGCAGTGATCCTAAAAAGGAAGCTTCAAATAATGTTCTTGCTCAGTGCAGACCATCAGGGTTGCATCAAGTCCCACTGTGACTGGCAGTGCAGGACCGTTGTGGTTCCACGGCAGTACAATTGTCACCGGATCATGACTGAATTGTTGGCTTTAGCAGGTAACTAAAGGACTGGAGGAGGAGATCTTTATGTAGTAGCCTATTTTAGATACCAATAAATCTTAGGGTTTTTTTTTAATTAAAATAGAAACTTGCTTGAGAAAGGAAATAATTTTTAGAGCCTGATCTACAAAAAGAATTAGCGTATTTGGCACTATCTCTAATTTGTGAAGATATACCTTTGCCCTTACCTGGAATGCATTTAGTTTTAAATCCACTGCCTCTCTGAGGTGTTGATGCCAGCTGCACAAATATATGTAATAATTCTGTATGGTAGGCAAATTGCCCCTATATCACTCCCTGCCTCCCTGGTTCCCCAGCCTGCTTAATTGCCGTACTGTATCATGAAATAGCATGCCATCCTGATACATGTAATGTATTTTTATTTTCTTTTAACCACTACAGTAGGAGATTACTAAACTGATTGCAAGTTATAATACAACTTACCAGCAAATAAACTGTGTACCAAAACAATTATACTACCAACTGATTTCAATGATAACTATTAGGTACTCTCACTAGAAGACCAGTACCTGTTGTATTAATTGATGCTTTGACAATATTTTGCCCTAACTTTAAAGCAGTATCAAAAAATAATGAACTGGGCCTTTTATCCAAATGTGGTGGTACTTGTCTGCAGGTTTGCTGCTGTTTCTCTTCAGCTATGGCGGTCAAAACTTTGTAAAAACTAGGAGGGAATGGGGACAGATTGGTAACCGCCTACAGATCAACACCTTACAGCATAACATTGCCCTTACGTATGTCAATTTTGAACAGCAGCTTGGCGGAGCATATAATATTAGCACCCTGCATGGCTTCGTTTTCAAAGAAAAAGAAAAGAAAACCAGCACCAAGTGGAGCTCTTGGCAGGGATTAGAGATGCCTGTAGAGAAAGGGAAGGCTTACAGAAAAAATAAAAGAATGGGAAACCTTGTGTCCCCAGCATGTGAAGAGAGATGTGGTACACGCAGCAAAAAAAGGAGATAACCACAGGGAGGGTCCTAAGCTTGTGAGGGGTGGCAAAAACGGTATGGAGAGGAGTAAGTGAGGTGGCACACAGAGCTGCTGCCATATAGGGGAAGGGGAACAGCATGGCACAGAGAGTCTTTGCCATGGCGGGGATGAGTGGGATGAGCGATGGAGTGGTAACTCCATCGAGAGCTCTCAAGCTCTGTGATTCCCCAGGTTTGTATTCCACCACACATACCACTGAGTGACCCCTGCTCTACCCTGGGTCAAGCGCAAGTTGTTTCTCCGAGTTTAAGCAGAGGTCATTACTGCCATCTCCGAGATCTCAAGCCCCATCTCCCTGGGAGTTTCATGTTATGTGGCTCCCAAGATTGGGTGCTGAAATATAAAGTGATAGTGAAAACCAAGCTACATTAAAAAAGCAGTGTTCTAAAACTGAAGCACCTTATAGCATGAATTACTAGGTTAGAGAAATGTGTATTGAACCACCTCTCTAGTGTGGCTACAAGCATACGGGCAGTGATTTTCATGAAAACGAACTCTTGTTAAACATTTGAATTCATGTTCTGGGTCCCTCAGACCTTTTTCCCTTTGTGCTACTTCGCAAGCACTAAACTGGTGGTTATGGGGAAAATTAATTTCTAGACTCACTGCAATCAATAAACTGTTGACTGTCACAAACTGGGTGTATGCATACTTTAAAAATAAATCCACATAAATATAAAGCTGCAAGCAAACCGGAAAATTCAGGAAAGAGACCTCTCAGATCATCCGCACTAAGAAGTCTGCAAAAAAGGCTCAGAGTAGTAGTTCTAAAGAGCTGTTAATTCCCAGTAAGCCAACTGGTTATTATTTCCTAGTAAAAGCATACTCATTCAAGAAAGGTTCATAATTAAACTACATCTCTCTCGCTATGAAAACCAGTTGTCAGCTGAGATCTGAGTCAGGGGATGGATCCAGTGGGCAAAACGCTCTTCCAGTGAGAAGTTCAAAGCATCATGTCATAGCAGAACAGACCACCTCGCCTCATGTCACCTCATCCTTGTCCCGATCTGCACCTTCATCAGAGAAACAACTTTTGGAAAACATTTCCCAGATTTAGTGCCAGTGTCAATTGGCAGGAGATTGGCTCCCCATAAGGAACAAAGCTACAGATTTAAGAAGCAAATCAAGAAGCCTCTTCTTTTTCCCCCCCGCATTTTAATTAGTAGGAACCAATCTTCCTTTGGCTCTCTGAGCACTGTCTGGCAGGGATGCAGAATTGAAACATTTAATTCTCCAAGCAGTGACTTGCTCTTCATCACCAGGTTGCTTTCCTTTTGCCTCTCTCACCCATCATCAGTGCCGACAGGTGATACCTGAACAAGTGCCGACAGGTGATACCTGAACATCAGTCGTGCAAAATACAAATTATTTTTGCAACCCCGATTTGCTAATTCAGTGCTGGGAAAAAACCTGGAACTTGCTTAACCCTATCCACCCAGATGAAATTTATGTTCCCTGCCTCAAAAGCTGCAAATATCTCATGGTACTTAATTAACAAACCATTGTCATGATCTGTCTTAGCAAACCTTTAAATCAAAACTGTTTGTTTTCCACAAGAGATTATCTGATATAAACGGGGATTGATTCAGGGACATCCAATGACCTGTGCTATGCAGGTCAGACTGTATGATTACAGTTGCTTTTTTTCTGGATTTATGAGGGTTTTTTTCTTTGCAAACTAAAATCCTTAAACTGTATCATTGAAAACCCCAGAAGTATTCACATTATTAATGGAGGCACAATAAAACAGAAGGCAGGAAGCAGGATAGCTGTGGGTGGCTACTACACTTTCAAAAAGCAGGAGCATCTTGAACCCCAACGAAGTCAGCAGATGAATATTCTTGCTCTGAGGGAGCAAGATGGAACCATGGAGAAGAGTTTGATTGTCTTCAGCCCTGGCACATTTTTCTTTTGTTTCCTGCTTTTTCTTTTCTTCTTCTTTTTTTTTTTTTTTTTTTTTTCAGGACATTCTATTATTATGCACAGATCTATACCGTATCACCTGAAACATCTGAATTGGAGATGCAGTCTGTCTGCAGTTTTCATTGCAAATCAGCTTCACAGATTATGTTTAGACTTTTCTTGATTCTTGAACTCTTGTTTCCGGTAGTTCCACCCTTGCAGCAGCTCTCGTCTCACTTCAGACCTGCATCTAAAAGAAGGCACAGAAGATACGTGTAAACAAAACATCATAAAATGTCATTTATTCAGGAATCTTACAGTTTCACCTCTTCTTTTAGCTGCTTTGTGATGTAAGAAAAACAGTAAAAAGGTTTTAGTCATAGACTGTGTAGTTAAAGGCACCTAAATAAACTTACATTTCTTGTTTAATTTCTTGCTGCTATACAGCTTGTCTAAAATTGGTACAAGGAAGCTGCATGTCTGCAGACATGCAAAATGCGACCAAAGAGGAGATTAATTATTTTCTGTTACTAAAATCAATTACGGAACAATGAGCTACTAAATAAACGGTCTCTGATTTATTTTCATACTCATGTTTAGCCCTTTATGTATGCCGGATGCTGAGGAGGAAACTGAGAAGTAGTAAACTTAGCACCGGGGGGAAAATGTCCTTTAAACACATTTTTACGACACCCTTACACAGTCATTTTTCCAAGCCTGCACAAAATTAGCATATTAGGATACCGGATTCCTACCAGCCTACTAGATCAATTATATTTAGGTCAGAATGACCTCAGTACTCGTTAACATTTTCTCATGCTTGTATTTTTCTTAAAACTTAACCTTTCACTGGCTACTTTATTTACAGCGTACATCTCATGCTTAAATTCTCCTTTGGGGGAATTTCTGAGAAAGGTCAACATTGTCTTCAGTCCTGTCTGTATTAGCATGATGAAACTATTTCTGTAAATTGTTCCACCTCACGATCTAAGATTGGTCTGGCTCCCTTTGTCACCGAGGTAAGGCCCATAAAGCATTTAGTTCTGCTTTAAGGTTGCTTCTGATCATCTCACTTCTATGGATATAAAAGCAGTTCAAGTCAACCTCAGAGAAAAGACACATTAATCGAATGAAGCAGTGGACTCTTCTTTCCATTCATCATCAAGCTATTTGCATGCCAGAGTTATTTCACTTGGTTTTGATAGCTACTGGGTATTTGCAGCAAGCCTATGAAAACCAGTTAAGACTCAAGATCTTCCTCCATATTCATGTCTTGTGCCAAAAAATGAAAATAAAAGATACTAAAAAAATTTCAGAAAATGTGTTTAGACTAAAGGGGGAAAAGTGAAAAGAGTGAGACAACTGCAGAATATAGGAAGGAGAAAATCTTACAGTTTTGTTCAAAATGAACAAATCCTACCTATAATGGCCAGAGTTTTTTTCCTCACTAAGAGCTTTCTATTAGCTCTGGAAGACAAATTTGTTACTTTGCTCAGCAGACACATAAAGAGGGGTAGCGCGTGTATCTTGTACTTCAAACACCCACCAAAGTGAAATTTCCTAGACTGCTCTTGACATTAACTATCATAGATATAGCTCTTCTGCTAATGGTTTAGCAAATTCTGCCTGAAGAGCTTTCAAAAATTTGTTGTCAACAATTTTCGTGCCCTGGGCAGCGAGCCCCTACCTGAGCGATGCTTGGTGCAGGTGTGCCTGCCTGCAGCCCTGCTCCCAGGTGGACCCTGGGTCAGATCCACCCCCTCGCCTTGTCTGGGGCTGTTGTGGTTATCAACAGCCTGCTCTGCCCACACAATTTGATGTCCAAGTTGAAATCTGTAAGGAGTGGTGTCCCTCAAGGGTCTGGACTGGGACCAGTAGTATTTAATATCTTCATCAATGATATAGTGGGATCAAGTGCACCCTCAGCAAGTTTGCCGATGACACCAAGCTGAGTGGTGTGGTTGACACACCCGGAGGATGGGATGCCATCCAGAGGGACCTGGACAGGCTTGAGAGGTGGGCCCACACAAGCCTCAGGAAGTTCAGCAAGGCCAAGTGCAGGGTCCTGCACCTGGGTCAGGGCATGGTGACCTGTTGGAGTGAGTCCAGAGCAAGGCCACAAAAATGGTCAGAGAGCTGGAACACTCTCCTATAACGAAATGCTGAGACAGGTGGGGTTGTTCAGCCTGGAGAAAAGAAGGCTCTGGGGAGACCTTATTGTGGCCTTTCAATATACAAAGGGGGCTTATAAGATGGAGAGAGACTTTTTACCAGGGCCTGTAGTGACAGGACAAGGGGCAACAGTTTTAAACTGAAAGAGGGTACATTTAGATTGGAGGTAAGGAAGAAATTTTTTACTATGATGGTGGTGAGACACTGGAACAGACTGCCCTAAGAAGTTGTGGATGGTCTATCACTGGAAGCTTGGAGGTTAGATGGGGCTTTGAGCAACCTGATCTAGTGGAAGATGTTCCTGCCCATGGCAGGGGGGTTGGACTAGATGACCTTTAAAGGTCCCTTCCAAGGCAAACTATTCTGTGATTCTAGGATTCATATGCTGCGGATCTGCATCAAGGCCAGTGAGGGCACTGCCAATGCCAGGAGCATCCTTGCTCCTGCTGCTCCTTTAAGCCTCACCAATTTGCTCTTGGCTGTGCCTGGAAACTTCAAGAACAAGATCCCTCAAGTGAAGAATGACTCTTCCTTCCTGTTAAATGTTTCTTTAAAAGAGTATCAGAGATCGCAAACACTACAGAAGATAAACAACCAGGCACTTGGGCTCAAGTGTACTTTGCTTTTCTGTTGTGGCTGTTGTTCCAGGTATCCTTCTTGATTTATACTATTTCATTTTTTCAGAAAGATCTCAAAATTACCTGGTTAGTGTTTTCCTTATTCCAGCATCTAACAAGATAGAAATGATTGATTCCAAACTCCAGGTGAAAGCCTAGGTATAGCAGAGTCATGGCATTGCAAGCGACCTCTTGGATCCTGCTCCACCATTAACAACAGTCCATCGTCCTTTTCTGTATCAGCCGTAGAGAAGGTACCGTATAATCTAGTAAAGCAAGGTATATCCAAAGTTGTTTCAGTTTCAAAAATTTTGAGATATTATCTTGAAAAAAGCCAAATCCTTGTCATTTCCAACGTTCCTAGAATGGAAATTGTTCAGAACCATTTAGGGAGCTAAAAAGCACAGTTGATGGCTGTGTGGGAGTATTTGCGTATGCATTGGCAAGGGGAGAGGGAGGAAAAGAATTAAGATAAATACAGCACTTGCCGGTGTTCAGCTGAGTTTGGTGTAAAGTCTGCACTACAGCAACTTAACAATTCCCTATGGTTTTCTCTTCAAAAGAGGGTATTTGAAAGAAAGGGAGAAGGACAGGGTCATTTATAATGTTTTCAGTAACACCACCTTTTATAGCCTCCTATCAAACAACTTCGAAGACTTTCATGTTTTAATTATTCTATAACCTACCCTACTGAGACTGGTAGAAAAACAAGTAGAATTATATATTTTACTAGAGAGAAACTAAAGACCATGTCATAAAAGCTCCCTCTGTGTGAGTTTGTGTGATGGCCCTACAGGCACGTGTGGATGGAGAAATAGGTACCAGAAAACAGCAGGCTGAAGAGAGGGAAAGTGTGTGCCAAGTGGCAGCATGCAAAAGTCTGCCAAGAACTGATAAGCTCCAGAGACTAGCAAAGCAGCTGAATCCGCAAAAACTGATAAACCTGAGACTCTGCCAAATCTGTCCAAATCCCGCAGCATCAACCATGGGTTGTACAACCCAGGCTACATCTAAGAAGGCTGCTATATGCAAAACTACAAGTCTGTCTGTCTGTCTATCTATCTATCTAAATACATAAAATACACACACACACACACATATATGATGAAATGAATCATCTGGAGGGGCTTCCTGAACACCCACCTTAAAGCCCCCAGCACATCAATACGTGCCGCTGCTTTGAAGTTTTACGTTTAAAACTCAACTTCTCAGTTAAGTTTTTAACCTCTGCTGGGGTTGGTCTCCCAGCTCTTGCTCGGCACAGGAATGTGTTAGTGTGCGTGTTGGTGAACTGCGTGAGGGGGTAAGAGAATGCAGCGTGCGATGAGTCCCTCGCTATTAATAACAGCATAACAAAAGGCTATCTAATAAATACTGGTGCGATCTGGGTTTCCCCCAGCCTGATCCCACCAGAGAAAAGGGAATGTACAATAAAACAGTTTAGCTCCTACAAGCTCCTACAACTTAGCTCCTGCAAAGTTTAACTCCTACATTTTTTGTGGATATCAAAGAGCTACCCCACCTTGGGGAAGGCGCCTGACATTGCATCCAGACTTTCTTTAAAGACCGGGCCTGCTTTTAGCATTCTCCCAAGTTTTTCTCCTCCCTGCCTCAGCCCATCTCCCTGCTTCTACCTGCCAGACGGATGATCAGAGTGTAATTTTCCAGGCAGTTACAAATTTATATCGGGTTGCCTATTTCCTGCAAATAATTGGCAAAAATGCGCTACCCAAACATTTCAAACAGCCAGTCCTGGCGAGTGTTTTTGAACACAGGAACGGCAATACCTGGCCGAGGGGGTTTTCCTGCAGCGTGTTCCACTTCCAAGCACTTCTCAGTCCACCTGCTTTGGAATCCCCTGGACTGTTCACAGGAAACTAAATGCAGTTGTTTTTCTGCTTCTGTTTGAGGTGTGTGTAGCTGAGGACACATAAGATTTTTTATGAAGGCAATAGATGGTAAGTTAAACGGAAATTATGCTTTGAAATCAGACGGGAATAATTCTTTTAGGTGGAACACGCTTTTAAAATCCTTCAGTATCGTTTGGGTTTGCCCGACCTCTCGTGGCCAAATCCCTACCTTGCAGTTCCACTTTTCCGCTCGCCCTGGGAGCGCGCCTGGGACATTTTTGGCTACAGTTGTGCTGAACGGTAGGAGAGGTTTTGGCTTGCAACACTAAACGGCAATTTCAGTGAAAGAAAAAACTATCCTAACAGACGTCTAGTGACAGTAAATAATTTTTCTCTGAATTTATGCTGATAAAAATGAGGTTTTTGCTCTGTAATACTGTAACGTAAGCACAACAGTTAAGAACCACGAAATAGGTTGTATTCTAGTACATCAAAACAGTGCTTTTAAAGGACGCACCCTCACCTATGAACATGAAAAGCCCACGTAGGAAGAGCAGAGGAAGAGATCCTATTATTTTAGCTGCTATTTCTCAGCTCTACTGATTTTCCTAGCAGCTGGTACAGCGCTGTGTTTAGCCTTTTAGTACGGGCAAGTGTTTTGATGTCACACTGACGTTTTGGTAGTGTTTTTCCCAAGTCCAGGACTCTCCAGTTCTCTCATGTTCTACCAGCGAGTGCAGGTGCACAAGGAGTGCAAATCAGAAGGATAAGGAAGCTCCAACCATCAGCTAAAACTGCAAATTAATGAGGTAAGAGCCTGCCTGCCTGGACACGGAAAAAGAATCCAACAAGATGCTGGAAGACCCCAGACCAAAAACCACCATTGGACTAAAAGACATGTGTAAGGGGCGGGTGTAGAGATCAAAAGGGTGTAATTCCACAGGGATTTCTTTGTTTGGGGTCCGTCTCTTTGGAGGCACCCAGCCTGGGCTGCTGCTGTACCTTTCGATTAATGATTAATTATTTTATAATATCCAACGCCTGAGACTCTGCTGCGGGAAACCTAGGATCAAGCCTGAAGGAGGAGGAGGTGTGCCTGAGGGTAAGTCTGTGCGTGTGTGCACCACCATGACTGTGGTGTGACCAGCAGGAGCAGGGAAGTGATTGCGCCCCTGTACTCGGCACTGGTGAGGCCGCAGCTCGAGTGCTGTGTTCAGTTTTGGGCACCGCAGTATCGGAGGGACATTGAGGTGCTGGAGCGTGTGCAGAGAAGGGCAACGAAGCTGGTGGGGGGTCTGGAGAACAGGTCTTATGAGGAGTGGCTGAGAGAGTTGGGACTGTTTAGCCTGCAGAAGAGAAGGTTGAGGGGAGACCTTATCACTCTCTACAACTACCTGAAAGGAGGTTGTAGCCAGGTGGGGGTCAGTCTCTTCTCCCAAGTAACAAGCGACAGGACAAGAGGAAATGGCCTCAAGTTACACCAGGGGAGGTTTAGACTGGATATTAGGAAAAACTTCTTTACCAAAAGGGTTATCAGGCATTGGAACAGGCTGCCCAGGGAGGTGGTGGAATCGCCGTCCCTGGAGGTATTTAAAAGATGGGTGGACGTGGTTGAGGACGTGGACGTGCTGAGGGACATGGTTTAGTGGTGGTTTTGGCAGTGTAGGTTATGGTTGGACTCAATAATCTTGAAGGTCTCTTCCAACCCAAGTGATTCTATGATTCTATGAACAGTGTGTGGCTGCTCAGCGGGCAGCAGCTTCTCCTTTAAGTCTTGCCAGTAAAGCTGGCTGAGAAGTACCCCCTGGCAGCCGGGCACAGGGCCAGCCAGCCGAGCCTCTGGCCACGCACCAGCTTCTCCTCTTCACACCACGCCACACCACACCACCCCGCTGCTCTCGCCCTCCGCCGCTGAGGCGGGAAAGCAGTTCTCCAGCGCAGGTGCCACAGCTTCTCCCGCCCTGAGGACGCCGCTGCGGGAAGGCCCCGGCTCAGCCCACCTCAGCACTCGCCACAGCCACCCCCGCGGCCCCGCTGCGGACGGGCGGCAGGGTTCGCAGGGCTGTAGTTACAATGGCAGACGGCGCTGCCACCCACCGGACTCGGGGAACGCCCGCCTGGCAGGGCAGCAGGCCGGGACACCGCCTCACGGTAGGCCCGGGGGTGCCCGGGCCCTCTGCGGGGCACACACGGAGGCCCCGACCAGGAGGGACCGGGCGGGACCGCGGGGCACCCCCGGGTAACGGGGTGACGGGGCGGCGCGCGCCACCGCGGAGCCACCGCGACGCCCCCCGAGCGCTTCCCGCGCGCGCTGTGGCGGGGG